>JAWDJD010000001.1:259376479-259836479 GCA_035047305.1 Bradypodion pumilum
AGGTTTGGTCTGCACAGTTTGGATCACAGGTAGGAAAAGTTGGTTGCAATAATGCGTCTTAACGGAAAGCATAGTATCATATAAGATGGATTGAAGGAGAGGCATTTCAGCTCTGGAAAGGGATGGTTACTTATGTTGCTTTGTAAGGATCGCTTTCTTATTTGTTGGTTAGCAGAAGGAAATGGTATCCAGGTTGGCAGCTAGAAAGGAATCAACAGTACAGTTAGTATCAAGAAGTAGCACTTATGTCTGTGTGCTGTTGAAAAGAGAGACAGAGTGTTAGTTTGTATAAGAGTTATTGTGCCCCAAACCCAACATAGGCAGATAGCTCAGTCAATTTTTTCTGTATGTATGGGGACTGTGGCCAGAATTTTCAGTTGGCAAATGCTTTGCCCTCAAGCTTCAAATTATCCTAAGGCATACCTGTCAACCGCGGCTCCAGAAAATACGGGACCTGCGCAAACGGTTCTGCGCAGGCCGCCTTCTACGCATGCGTTGAAGGCTTTTACGCTTGCGTAGAACCCTTCTACGCAAATGTAAAAGCCTTCTATGCATGCGTAGAAGGCGATCTGCACAGAAGGGATGCGCAGTACCTCTTTTCCCCCGCTGCCAATTCTGGGTTTTTGGCAGCTGCGGGCAGGAAATGGCGCAAATCAGCGCCGAAAATTGGGAAATCCCAGCCAATCCGGGAAGGTTGACAGGTATGTCCTAAGGCTTACTCTAGAGCGGCATGAAAAGGCAAGATGTCAGTGGGAATAGTTACTGTAATGCCAGTGTAAGTTGCCACACATCCTATTGCATGTGTGCTAGGTGAGAACAGGGCCGTAGCCAGGGGGTGGCCGGGGGAGGGATCTGCCCCCACCCCCAGCTAACAGCCTGCCCCACCCCCACCCTGTGATGCCAGTGTGTTTATATATATGTGTGTGTGTGTGTGTATGAAATTGTTGCTCCTCCTGAAAAAATATCCACACATCCCCTCCCAATCTGGAATTCTGGCTACGGCTCTGGGTGAGAGCCTTGGTGGGGTGTGGGGGCTTGAGTGGTCTAACTAGGCAGTGTAGCCCATCTCTTGTCAATGATGTTAAAGTAAAGGTAAAGGTTTCCCTTGCTCAAACGTCAGTCGTATCCGACTCTAGGCTTCAGTGCTCATCTCTGTTTCAAAGCAGAAGAGCCAGCGCTGTCTGTTTCTTCAGACATTTCCGTGGTCATGTGGCAGGCATGACTAGACATGGAATGTGGTTACCTTCCCATCGAAATGGTCCCTATTTATCTACTTGCAATTTCTTGCTTTCGAACTGCTAGGTTGACAGGAGCTGGCACAAAGACAGGAGCTCATTCCATCCTACAGTACTTGGGAATCGAACTGCTCCCAGTCAGTGTCTTAGTCAATTGAGCCACTGATGTTAGGCCGGGACTAAAACTCACCAAAGGGTCCTCCATCGGATCCCTTGGGCAAGATGAAAGAAGAAGGCACATGTCATGATCCACCTAGCCAGCAGGTGACATGATATCCTAATGACTAAAACCCCCGCATGTAAATTGACTTGATTTCTCAAGTGCATTTGCATGTGCGGAATGTCATCACAGAGATGTCTACTAATGTGCAGACTCCTCACTGAATAACAGCTTCGAGGTATCCAAGGAACTAACACTGAAGAACATAGTTGGAGAAAAGTTGGTACCATATGCCAAATGTTCCCTTTTCCTTCCTGTCATTACGTGGCCCTTCGCAGCTCAAGCTTGCTGAGCTCACATATCTTGTCTTTTATTATTGATGCACAAACAGTGGGGTTTTTTGGGGGGGGCGGGGGACAAGGATGGTATCAGCTGCCTTCATGTTCTGCTTGGGTGTTTCTCAGAAGCATCTGCATGGACAATTTGGAAATCTGGTTCTTTGACTAGAAGTTCTAATCAAGCAGGATTCTGATCAGTTTCAAGTATTCCTATTAAACATTGTAAAGCAGAAAAGTAAGCTATTCACTTGAGGAAGTATGTGCTAGCTTGAGTATTTATATTGCGACAAATATAGTGATGCAAAAACAAAATAAGAAAGAGAGTAATATGGATAAGTGTACAGGAAGAAGAGACAGGGAAACATGCTGAGCAGACAGCAGTAGTAATAATGCTAGAGCAAAATCATTTTAAACTCACAGGGGCCAAACATTATTTAATATTTATTCCAGGACTTTCCCAGGGGTGAGGCACTGGGTAGGTAAAAATGAGTTGAAAAATTGCATGAACTTCTGTAATTCAAGACCACTTCTTCAGGCATGCATCAATTTCTTGTGGATAGGTAAGGAAAATTATAAATGAAAGTCCCAAAATTTCATGGCAAGATGTTCAGCCAGGCGCTGTTTCTTAGATGTGAGTTATGAATGTCTCACTTACCTTGAATGTCTGATTTACCTTGAAAAGCCTATTAGGATCACTTTAAGATGGAAGCTATGGTGGTATGTAACAATATTATGTGCAGTAAATACAAATGTGACATACTTGTGATCCAGGAAACACATTGGGAGATAGCAAATTACAGACCCAAAGGGGCTGGAATGTAACTAGTGATTGAGGAATTGCATGACCAGTATGGGAGTGCAATTTTTGTTAGATCCAGTCTCAATATAATATCATCTGCATTGTCAGAATTGAGTAACATTGATATTCCCACCATCCTAACTGCACAATTCTCTGTTTACCTCTGTTTATAAACCACCAAGAGTAAATTTTAGTTTTAATGAAAATGACAATTTTATAGATGACCAAATAAATTTTGTTATTGGAGATTTTAATTGTCACAGTGAGACTTGGGGATGTAACCAGACCAATGAGGATGGTGCTCAACTTGTATCTTGGTTAGACACCAATGACCTCCAACTTGTCCATGATCCAAAACTGCTTGCCTTTCACAGTGGTAGATGGAGGAAGGGATATACAGTAATTAGGACAACATCGTTGTTAGCAAGAAGATAGCAGCACAGTGCATGAAAGTCATTGATGATCCAATTCCATGCACTCAACCCAGAACCATTGTGTGCATAGTAAATGCTGCAGTGACACCCCAGGAGCTGTCTTTTTACAGACGTTCTAACTTTAAGAAGGCTAAATGGGTGAATTTTCAAAAACAGTTGGATAAAAGTGTGGAGAAAATCCCTCTGCACCCAAATAAATATCATGAATTTGTTCATCTTGTGAAAGAGGTATCAAGAGATATTCCAAGCGGATGCTGCTCCCAGTACATCCAGGCCTGACTGACAACATCAAACCTTTGCTGGATAGATATCAGGCACTCTACGACCAGGATCCTTTTTTGGGATGATACTTTTGAATCTGGGGAAGAACTGATGCTGAAAATTGGAAATCACGATGGTGTGTGTTAGTCGAGAACCTGGATATGAAGCAAGAACAAACATTCTTGAGGGTATGCAAGAGCAAACCCAAAATAGAAGATGGAGGAAGTTGCTCACTGGACAAGGGATAACATTAAAGGAGGATATGACTGAGGAACTCAACCTTCCTTACATCACTTGGAGGACCCTGAATAGGCTGTGGGTTGGAGTGCCTGAATATAAGACTAACTTGCTTAAGTGGTGGCTGATGGCAGACAACAACATGCTGTGTGAATGTGTTCCGGCTCATTTACTGGTCTGCTGATTACTAATAGAAACTTGTATCAATGAAGATTTAATTTTGGCCAACGACAAAGCCAAGAAAGTGGCTTCAGTTTGGTAGTCCAAAGTTTCATCTAGACATGAAAGGAAAAAACAAACCATTATGTATTGAGCAGAGCTTTGGAAGGTCACCTTTGGGGCTATAATTCCCATAACCTCCCCAGCAATAAGATCATCAAGTATGCAGATGACACAACGGTGGTGGGTCTGATTACTTCTGGGGAAGGGGAGTCGGCTTACAGGAAGGAGGTTGAGATGCTGACGGAGTGGTGTAGGGAAAATAATTTATTCCTCAATGTAAAAAAGACAAAAGAGATCATTGTGGACTTTAGGAAATGCAAATTGAACATCCAGCCACTTATTATTGAAGGGAATTGTGTGGAACAGGTCTCGGTGTTTCGATTTCTGGGAATGGAGCTGAGGGAGGATCTAACATGGGGAGCAAACATCAAAGATCTGATGAAGAGAGCACAGCAGAGGTTATATTTCTTGAGAATCCTCAGGAAGAACAATCTTTCAAAGGACCTGCTGTTGGCATTCTACCACTGTACCATAGAGAGTGTGTTAACCTATGGTCTGTGTGTATGGTTTGGGAGTTGTACAGCTAGGGAAAGAACAATACTGTCCAGGGTCATAAAGACAGCGGAGTGGATAATCGGGCGTACTCTTCCCACTCTAGATCAAATCTATGCCACCAGGTGTTATAAGAAAGCTGTAGAGATTGCGCAAGATAGTACGCACCCCGGGAATGATCTCTTTCAGCTTCTGCCTTCTAGAAGAAGGTATAGGGTCATAAAGACCAGGACCAGCCGCTTGAGAAATAGTTTCTACCCAAAAGCGGTTCTGGCTTTGAATGCAGTGCAATGCAGTCTATGAGGGAGCTTCTGTATATAGTTTTTAGAGTTTTTAGGGTTTTAGAGTTTTAGAGTTTTTAGAGTTTTAGAGCTTTTAGGGGGTTAAATGTGTATATGTGAGGTGGGAGTATGTTGATAATTTTGTATAGTTCTATTTTGTTTAGGTTTTGTTGGGTTGTTAAGTGTCCCCCCCGCCCCCCATCTCATTGTTCTGTACAGGACAATGACAATAAAGATTTATCTATCTATCGATTAGCATAGCTAATGATTTTGGCTGGGGGATTCTAGGATTGTAATCCAAAAGAATAAATTTGTAAGCTCTGTTATTCAGAGGGAAAGTTAAAGGATCAGGCTTGACAAAAGTTTTATGTGTGGTGGAAATCATTCATTACTCTGGCATGACATCTAGCGTTCACTGCTGGGCCTTCCTCTCCGTGGTGAAGGGAGAAGGAACTGAATGTGCTTTAATGCAGGATAGCAATATTGAAACTATTGGTCTCAGACACCTGTAGATCAGAAAAGAAGTGTTCTAGCTGGACAAATGGCTGTACCAACAAGCTTGATTAAAATAACATACAGTTTTATTCTGAGTGGGGAGGACTCTGACAACAAAAACGAGTCTGCAATGACTTTTTGTCTAACAAGGTTGAGAGAGAGACATTCCAATAAACACAACCAGAGGTGGAATCTGAAACTTACATGTCTTCATCCCCCCAGTTTGAATCATTCTTTTAGCAAAAGAATCTGGTCTGGTTATCTGACCTCAGTTATGTGAACTTTCATCTTTTTGCTGCAGTGGTTCAAGTGGCTAAGATGCTGACAAGGCAGGAGGTCAGCAGTTCGATTCCCGAGTGCTGCAGGATGGAATGAGCTCCCGTCTTTGTACCAGCTCCTGCCAACCTAGCAATTCGAAAGCAAGAAATTGCAAATAGATAAAGAGGGACCACTTTGGTGGTAAGGTAAACAGCATTGTGTGCACTCTGGTATCTTGTCATGCCTGCCACATGACCACAGAAACGTCTGCAGAAGCAGACAGCGCTGGCTCTTTGGCTTTGAAACAGAGATGAGCATTGAACCCTAGAGTCAGATATGACTGGCTTTTGAGCAAGGGAAACCTTTACCTTTACCTTTTAGTGTATAGCAGCATAGTACCAACTTTGATGAAATCATATATTTCATCAAAAGACAGCTTATGTTTGTGGCCCTCCAATTTGTTGTTGTTGTTTTTTTGTGTGTGCAGTTGATGTAAATTAACTGTGTCTTTTTGCATGCGTGGTGGATAACCAGGTCAGGCAGGTTGTTGAGGAGCTAGTTTGAACTGCAATTGGTTGGAAAACCAACACACCGAACTGATATCGTATGCCTGTAATGTAGCAATGTCTTAAAAGTTCATAAAATTTCACAGGTAAGCTGTGTTCAAGAACAGTTACATTCCCAATCTTGTTTCTCGAGTGAGAATCAGTTCCTCACATAATTGGACAGCATATTTATAAACTTATCCCATTATAGGTTCAACATTAGTAATTTTCTTCTAAGAATTAACATGGGATTGTTAGAAATAATCAGCCTTATCTAATTCCCTGTCTGTGGAAAGAGTTAATAGGTTGATTAATTGCTGGAATGCTGTGGATGGAATATAATGTGAGCCATTGTATTAAATGTTTGACAAAGTTGCCAATTATTGCCTTGTGACAAAATGATAAAATGTGGGGTGGATGGTACTGCAAATGGTTAAGATGCTGAACTTGATGACTGGAAGGTCGGCAGGCCAGCAGTTTGAGACCTGAGTGCTGCTGCTGATGGAGTGAGCGCCTGTCTCCGTCAGAGCTCCTGCCAACCTAGCAGCTCCAAAGCAAGAAATTGCAAGTACTGTAGATAAATAGGTACCACTTCGATGGGAAGGTAAACAGCATTCCATGCACCCCCGTGACTAGTCATGCCTGCCACATGTCCATGGAGACATCTACAGACACAGACAGCGCTGGCTCTTTGGCTATAATCCAAGATGAGCATTGATCATTTCCTGATTTCTAGCAATATTTAAAAGGCCAGTTTACTCCATTCCAGGCAGCCTGAAGCACTGAGCAGGAGCATTCTTGCTAGGGGGCTAGGGAGATGTTGCAACATTTTGTTGTGGACCCCCACTTGTGTGCCTGCAAAGAGCAAACCTCCCTGTGGAAGGAACAGAGCCCTGGTAATGGTTGCATGAAGAGGCGCGTTATTCATGTTGTTCTGTCAGAGAATATTAGCAGTTCAGAATTCTTCCTCTCTCGGCACCACCCTGAGTACATTTTGGGGAGGGGATTGCCAGTGAAAAAAGGAGCAGGAGATGGAGGAAATGAGGGCAGGATTTTCCTTCTTTTTTCAGCTTAAGCCTTCACACGTTTTTAACCCCTCTTCCAGGGCTAACCTGGGTTTTTCTGTATGTAGGATTCAGCGAACAGGGTAATCTAAGAAAATAGTTCAGCTTGTAAGTGTTTGGTTAGACAAGTGTACCTACCATCCAGTGTGATCTTTTTAAAACAAATAAATAATAATAAACCAGTCATCTGGCGAGACGGCTGCTAGGAGAACACTGAGAGCCATTGTCTGGTCAGTAGTGCTTTAGCTGAGAAAAACAGGTGTGGTGGTGGTGTTGGAACATTTGTTGCCGAGCAGACCAGAATCTTTTTTTTTTTTTTTACAATTTTGTTTTGTTTCCTGTCTACTTGTTTGATCAGACTTTGGGAAACTCCTAATCACTGCAAGGCTGTTGGTCTGGCAGGCTGCACAGAATGGACCGAGTGAACAGCTTCAGTTCTGAACACACAAGAACCTCTAGCCTGAACAATGATACTACCAACGAAGCCTACCCGTGAGAGGACAGAGTATTTCTCTCTTCCAGATCTGAAGGTAAGACCATAAACAATGAGCGTGACCGAGCTTTTTCTCTGTAATCCTATATCTAATTAAATCAGCCTATTGTAATCTGGTTTTTTTTGAAATCTTCCCATGTGAACTGTGAGTCATGTAACGTGATAGCAAAGAGAAATATTCCACAAGAGTTTATAGCACAAAGGGCTTATCTCCAATGTTGGTAAGAAATAAAGAAGTCCTGTCATGAACACTTCGTATGGTATGAAATTCAGGTCCAATTTTTGTCATTTATATCAAGTATGACATTTGAGGTTTACAGTTACATTCCTTTACTTTTTAATGTTCACTGAGTGTATTCTATGTTTAAATAACAGCTGTATCGTTTTGCCTTGTAGTAATTTGTCTTTGCATTTTGCCTTGTAGTAATTTTCCTTGCATTCTCAAGTCAAAGGACCTTTGTTTAATATTTTATTTTCTTGGTTACTACTGAATTATTTCACATTCCTCTAATTATTCAAACTCCCCTTTTATCAGCCTATGGAATGAATCTTTCTGAAATCCTTGATGAATTGATTCAGTTGTTCCTTGTGTTGACACTAAGATTCTACATGAGATTACTTATTTCTTCTTTAGAGTTCTCATTGTGTTTAAACTGTCATTTCCCCAAGTTTCTGAGACAGAATCTTAATAATAGTAATAAAAAAGACAACCATTTTCATAATGTTGCCTTTTTCATTGTTGAACATTTGGTATGTGGGATGCATCCACCTAACATGTTACACCTATACATATACATAATTGTGTGTATATAAACACACACACACACACACACACACACACACACACGCACGCACGCACGCACGCACGCACGCACGCACGCGCACACACACACACACACACACACACACACACACACACACACACACACATGAAAAGAAAAGAAAAGAAATAAAAGACAAAGCAAACCCAACTAAAAGCCTTTGGAAGGTTTGAGTTTTTAAGCTTCATATTACGGTGAATTAGAAGCTACTTAACTCATTTAACAAATTCAGTCATGCCCTTCAGAGTCTTCCGCACTGGTTCAACCGCTTTGTTTAGACAGGACTTCATTAATGTAATGCAAAGTCTTCCCTGAGGCATGCAAACTTTCTCAGACCTCCAGTAAAGTCACAGCATGTCCAGACCGGAGAATGTGGGTAGCACTGAGACATTTCTCATCTTTACTGAGATCAATTTTTAATCTCTCATTGAGGATCACTGAAGCAATCCTACCATTCATGCTGAAGATGTTTATTTTCCAGTGCCAGGGGTCCAGGCATGTCTTTGGATGGCCCCACCTTGTCCCCTTGTTGGCTTGTTGACACTCCCCTTCCCTGCCGCCTTCCCTGCCTTCTTTGGTGGTTGTCATTCATGGGCCTCTTTCCTTTCCTTTTTTAAAAAAGGTGATACTATGAAACAGTGAAGCACCCATCTATTATGTTACACCTAAACCTCTGTTGCATCGCCTTTGTATCTAGACTTGTGCCGCATCAACTAGGATTTTTTAAAAAATAAATAAAAAAAGACAAGATAAAAGTAGAAGTATGTTGCCCATTTAATGTCACAACCCATTACATTCATCACAGGGGCATCACCTTGTATTTCTTTCTGAGGTGGAGAGTGGCAAGCTAACATTTTTTTAATGCTTGTCCCATCTTCCTCATGGAATTTTCTTAGATAAGTGTGTGTGAGAAAAAGGGTGGTGGTGTTACACACCTGTGAGCATTTTTGTGTAGAGAGTTGATCCGTTCTGCATGCTAGACAGAGAAAGGAGGTTGCTCTTGCAATGTGTTTTCAGTTCCATGGGTTTTCTATGAATAAAGTTTACTTGGTTTACTTGTGAGTAAGTTTATATATTTTACTTTGGCTGTAAACGGAGATGGGAATACCCTGAAGCAAACGGTGAGCCACTGTGTGAGACAGAATCCTGGACTGGATGGGCTCCTGTGGCCTGTTCCAGCAAAAGGCTGTTCTTATGACCCTAGAGTTGGATACAACTGGCTTGCAAGGAAGACTTTGAGTGTTAGCTAATGAAGCAGCAACGATAGTAGTGGAGATCAGCACAGTGACTTCTCTTTCCCTGGTGGCGCAGTGGTTAAACTGCTGTCCTGCAACCAAAAGGTTGTGAGTTTGATCCTGGCCAGGACTTAAGGTTGACTCAGCCTTCCATCCTTCCGAGGTCGATAAGATGAGTACTCAGCATGTTGGGGGCAAAAAATGCTAATTAATTTGTGAACCGCCCAGAGAGTGCACTAAACTCTTTGGGGTGGTATATAAGTGTGATTTCTTCTTTTGTTGTTGTTAAACAAACCAATTGATACAGTAGAACTGTGGTGCATCTGCCTAGCATGGTATGCATGTCATTTTATTTTATTTTTAAAACAGAGAAGAGGAAGTTAGTGGAAAGAGTTTCTCCACCATCCAATTTCATGTCACAACCTACTTTATAAGCCACAGTGTTGCTGCCTCAGCCAACATTGCTCACAGATCCACTTGGGGCTATGCTAATCATCCACAAAGGCTATACAATGGGACCGAGTTGCGGCTACAGACAGAGTTGCTGCCCTTCAGGAAAGAGCTAAAAACCTGGCAGGCAAAGCAGGTGTGGGGCACCGGGGGAGTGGTAACCCCCCACCTGCTGGCTCATATAACAAGGTAGCTCCCTGCCTCTTTTAACTGATGGGGTGGGGTGGGGAATCATCGTGGATATTTTTATGGGTTTTAAAGTGTTTTAGTTATGATGATAATGTTGTTTTTATGCTGTTAGCCACCCAGAGTTGGTGTCAAGTTGGGCGGCAATAGAAATTTGAATAAATAAATAAATAAAATCATAGGGAGTGCTGGAAAAAAACCCTAGTGATACGCCAGAAAAAGAATCCAATGCTTAGGTAAAGGTGAAGGTCTCACTTGCTCTAATGCCAGTCATATCAGACTCTAGGGTGCGCTGCTCATCTTCGCTTTCCGCCAAAGTGCTAGCACTATCTGTGTCTGCCGACAGTTTCGTGGTCATGTGGAAGGCATGACTAGGTACCAAAGTGCACAGAATGCTTACCTATCCCACCGAAGTGGTATCTGTTTACCTACTTGCAATTTCTTATTTTGTTAGGTGGACAGGATATGGGACAGATGATGGGAGCTCACTCTGTCATGCAACACTCAGGTCTCAAACTGCTGCCCTGCCAAACTTTGAGCCATCAAACTCAGTGTAAAAAAAGGTTTTAAATTCATCTGATGCAGTACTACAGCAATCGTCAACCCAATATGAAAAAAAAATCACTTCCCCTGTCTGTCTAGGGACAAGTAGGTTGCTGATGCTGTTTGGATGGGGAAGGTGGAAGGGTTAAATGTCCTTTATCTCCTCTCTCCTAAAGCAACCTACATAAGAACAGCCTTGCTGGAATGGGCCACAGTCTCACACAGTGGCTCACCATTTGCTTCAGGGTATTCCCAAGGAGATGCCTTCACCTGCTTAGGATTCCCTGGAAATGATATTGAGAGATATCCTGCCTATCTCTCCAACCCGAGGTTGTCCTTAAGTATCCATAATTATAGCCATTGATACTCTTGTCCTCCATGAACTTGTCTAATCCTTTCTTAAAGCTGTCAAGACTGACAGCTGTCACCACTTCTTCTGGCAGGGAGTTCCATAGACCAGTGATCCTCTGGGTGGAAAAGTACTTTCTCTTATTTGTTTGAGAACTAGCACCCAAAAGTTTCATTTCAGACTGCTTCACAAGAGCCAGTATAGACACTTTCTCAGTCAATCCCCAGCAGTCTCCACAGTGACCTCTATCTTTAAGATGTCTGTCTTCCAAAATCCTTATGTTTTAGGTAAGGTAAAGGTTGCCCTTGCTCGAATGCCAGTCATATCCAACTCTAGGGTTCAGTGCTCATCTCTATTTACAGCCAAAGAGCCAGCGCTGTCTGCATCTGCAGACGTTTCTGTGGACATGTGGCAGGCATGCCTTGACACCGGAGTGCACAGAACACTGTTTACCTTCCCACTGAAGTTGTCCCTATTTATCTACAGTACTTGCAATTTCTTGCTTTCGAACTGCTAGGTTGGTAGGAGCTGGGAGAGAGACCGGTGCTCAATCCATCATGCAGTACTCAGGAATTGAACTCTGACCTTCCAGTCAATGAGTTCAGCATCTTAACCATTTGAGCCACCGCAGTCCCATCCTTATGTTTTACCTTTGAGTAATGTTTCTAATTTTCTATAACAGTTGTGCATAACAGTTCAGGGATAATTATTGTTCTTAAAAATTATTATCACAGTATGTATTTCACAAGTAAGCCGAAGTTCATGCTGTGTGAGCAGGTTAAACGTGTCAGCAGTTCATTGACATATAGCCACTAACACCTCTGCCTCCAAGGCCAGGCTCCCTTGGATGTTTAGTAGCAAAGCTGCCTCAGGCAGGCTATTTTGAAGTGTGATGGTATCATATTAAAACTGATAAAGAAGTTGGAAAAAGTGTCAACAGGATATTTGGCCACATACTAGTTCACACCTGTTTAATGCAGGTTAGTTGTTCCTTTACGTTTTATGTATTTGCAGACATAACTGAGATCACCACTTGTACAACAGTGGTGTTTGCACAAGGGGCACAATGCAGCATCCTTACATGGGTGGGACTTCCCACCTGGTGCAGTTGTGAAGGACTGACCAAAATTTCCAAATGGAGTGAAGCAGCCAACAAAGACACAAAAGTACTGTACAAAAAGAGCACTGGGGCCCTGACTGACTTACATAAGAAAGCAAATAGATGTTCCGACAGAAGAAAGTCCTGATGAAGAAGTGGAGCAATAGAAGGCAACGTTAGTCACCAAAGGTTTTCTAGAAAGGCATGGAGAGGATTTGAGGAGACCTTTGCTCCAGTTCTCAAACGCAGCACAATAAGAATGCTACTCAGCATAGAAACATCAAAAATATGCAAGTCAAACATCTTGATCTCAAGAATTTATTTGCATTTTTGCATTCTTACATGGGGAAATCACAGAGGAGCTATTCTGTACATGGAACAGCCAACAGGATTTGTTGACAAGAGACATTTTGAATGTGTTTGCAAACAGAAGAAAGGATTATATGGCGTCTAACAGGCTGCAATGAGAAATTGAAGAAAAGATTGCTTCAGCAAGGATTTAAGCAAGGAGATGTAGATAATGCTTGTTCACCAGAAACAAAGAGGAAAACTTAAGCGTTATCCTTGCATATGTAAAAGGTAAAGGTTTCCCTTGCTTGAAAGCCAATCATATCCGACTCTAGGGTTCAGTGCTCATCTCTGCTTCAAAGCCAAAGAGCCAGCGCTGTCTGCTTCTGCAGACGTTTCCCTGGTCATGTGGCAGGCATGACTAGACACAGGAGCACGCGGAACGCTGTTTACACCTTCCCACCAAAGTGGTCCCTATTTATCTACTTGCAATTTTTTGCTTTCAAACTGCAAGGTTGGCAGGGACTGGGACAGAGACGGGCGCTCATTCCGCCCTGCAGTACTTGGGAATCGAACTGCTGACCTCCTGCCTTCCAGTCAGCGGCTTAGTCCCTTGAGCCACTGCAGTCCCTAGCATATGTAGACAATCTAATTTAGCTACACACACAGAGCAGGAATATTCAGAAAATAGGCTAAGAAGTTGAAATTGAAGAGTTGGGAAATGTGAAATTTTATTTAGGCATTCAAATGGAAAAGGAAGCAGATGTCTGATACCTATAATATAAAGAGAAAAGCAAAATAAAATAGAACTCCTACGCCAGCGATGGTGAACCTCGGCACTCCAGCTGTTCTTGGACTTCAATTCCCAGAAGCCCAAGTCCCTGTAAATCCACACGAATGGGTTTTTCTGTGTAAGCGCAATAAAACCCATTCGTGTGGATTCACAGGGACTTGGGCTTCTGGGAATTGAAGTCCAAGAACAGCTGGGGTGCCAAGCTTGGCCATCACGGTCCTAGGCACACTCAGTTTCCAGAACACACATACAGAGCAGGCTTCCATCCTGAATCTGGTGATGGAGGAGGCAGTCAAGGGAGGCAGCAGGACTGCATGGATGCAGTGAGGAAGTAACAGCAGCAGATCAGCCCCTCGGGCGTTACAGCCTCCGCTTTGCTCACTAGGTTCCAAGAGCTAACCCAAGCTGTCATATGAGAAAAAACAAAAACAAAATATCAGCTGTAATGCCACATTTCGGTTGCTTGTTCATTAAAGGAGGGAGGAGAGAACATTTAAAGGAGCGAAACATTTGAAAGAGCAAGCTGGAAATGGATGGCTGAGCAATTGTGAATGTGCCTATCTGGTGTCCTTTGTACCATGTGAGAAAAGGTTAAGAAGCAAAGGGGCCTTCTGGGGTTGTTTTTTCCTCCCATTTATGGTCCCCCCCCTCCCCATATGATTTGACACGTTAACATAACTGAGCTTTTTGAAGTCAGTATTTTCGGAAACATCTTCAGAGGTAAGCCTTTTTGTAGGTGTAACAAGGTATTCTTCTTCCCCACCCAAGCCGAGCTGTGCAGAAGCATTATCTTCTCTCATGGAATAGTTGGTTGGATTTGTCCTTTGTTGATAGATCCTTATGTTTATAGGTTTGTGGGTTTAATGTTTAAGTCATGTGGTCAGGACCAGGCAAATGACGATTTTAGTTTGTTCAGTTGAAATACAGTTTGAAAGCTGTGATTTAATTGTGTTCTACCTTCTATTAGAACATTGGTTAGGTTGGCTAGAGAGAATCAGATCTGTGGGACTGAAATATAGGGTCATATTTGTCAAGCCCTGCAATATGTGCCCCTTAAAGACAATTGTAATTTGGATGCTGGAGGCATCAGCATCATACCTGTCAAGTTTTGGATTTGGAAATAAGGGGATACTTGACAGCTATGCTTATCCTGTACTGCCCTCCAATGGTGGCAATAGGGCATTGCAGTCTAATTAATAAGGGATGACAGTGGGAAAGAGGGTAAAATAAGGGGTTTTCCCAGCCAATAAGGGATACTTGACAGCTATGCTTATCCTGTGCTGCCCTCCAATGGTAGCAATAGGGCATTGCAGTCTAATTAATAAGGGATGACGGCGGGAAAGAGGGTAAAATAAGGGATTTTCCCGGCCAATAAGGGATACTTGACAGCTATGATCAGCATCATGTGCCTACACATCAGAAAAATATCAGTTTGTAGAACTGAGATGGCTTAGCAAGCTGCTAACAAGTCAAAAACACATTTTACTAGTTTGGCTCTAAAGGGGTAAGGTAAAGGTTGCCTTTGCTTGAAAGCCAGTAGTATCCAACTCTAGGGTTCAGTGCTCATCTCCGTTTACAGCCAAAGAGCCAGCGCTGCCTGCATCTGCAGACATTTCCATTGTCGTGTGGCAAGCATGACTTGGACCTTCCCATCAAAGCGTGGCCCCACTGCCTCCGCCACACTAGGAAGTGCCATGTGGTGAAGTTTCGGGAAATTTCTGTCAAATAAGGGAAATTTCCCGGCCAAGACGGGAAACTGGGCAGCTATGCTTATCCTGTGCTGGCCTCCAGTCTAACTCCAGTCTAATTGCTGTCTAACTAATATTGGATGACGGCGGGAAAGAGTGTAAAATATGGGGATTTTACAGAAATTTCGTGAAACTTGACAGGTATGGTGAAGGAAGGTCAAAATGGCTGTCCCGTCCCCCCCAAAGCTGTCTGAGGGAACGTGACCAGTGTTGAGCTGCTCATAGTGCCCATCGGTGCCCGGGCACCGGTAGTGAAAATTTCTGCAGGCCACGCGCACTTGGCCAGCCACACCCACCTCACTACCGCAGGCCATGGTGTAGAGAGACCAAGTGGGGGTGGCCCACAGAGTTAGCCACGCCCACAGAGTTAGCCATGCCCATGGTGGGGGTAGTAATTTTTTTTGCAGAGCATCACTGAACATGACCCAGCCCCCGGCTTTAAAAGGTTGAGAACTCCTGCTCTAAAGCCAGTCATATCCAACTCTAGGGTTTGGTGCTCATCTCTGTTTATAACCAAAGAGTCATCACTGTCTGCGCCTGCAGATGTTTCCGTGGACATGTGGCAGGCACGACTAGACACAGGAGTACACAGAACGCTGTTTACCACCAAAGTGGTCCCTATTTATCTGCTTGCAATTTCTTGCTTTCAAACTGCTAGGTTGGCAGGAGCTGGGACAGAGATGGGAGCTCACTCCATTGCGCAGCACTCGGGTCCTGAACTGCTGACTTGCTGACCTTCTAGTCATCAGTTTAAACATCTTAAACACTAAGCCATCACAGTCTCTGTAACGGGGTAAGGAGATGTAAATAGTAAATTATCTCTCACAGAAAGTCCTTTCCAAAGTACCTTTTTTTTTTGCAAGGGGAGCATAAGGGCATGAAGAAGGGAAAAGGGCAAATGGGAACCTTCAGAATTGCAGGCCTGCTGTCAATGCTGATGACGGTCCTTTTCCCCTCTGTTCCTGGCATTCTGCTTGCATGGAGGTTCAGAGTCAGTTGGAAATTGTCACAAGGTTGGCAAAGCAAGCAAATAAACAAAGCTTCTAAAATGCACATAAAGCTTTTGATGTTAGACAAGCTCCACTCAGATACATTGATTCCATCTGCTTTCCCTTTGCTTCTTATGCCTCCCATTTTAAAATGACTACAAACACGATCCAAATAATTGCCCTCTCAAACTTCTCCCTCTTTATGTCCTTATTATGTAACACCTGAACGGGGCTTCTGTGCCCTCCCAACTACCTGACCTTCTGGTTAGTGGAGATGATCGATTTCAAAGGAGGCTTTTATAACACTTTCATTTAGAAGGCATTTTGCAACAGTTCTGTGCTTTCTCCTTAATGGATTTTCTGAGTGAAGGGGGTGGTAGTCTGAAAAAAACAGTGGGGAGAGAGAAAAAAAGTTTACAAATGGAAACTTCTGTAAAATTCAGCAAAGTGAACTGTTGAAATAGCAGTAGTGAATTTTATGTTTTCCAAAGTAGGATGGGATATTTATCAAACTAAAAGAATTGATCAGTTTTAAATCTGTGGTTTGATTGTGTTCTACCTTTAGTAACTATTAGAACACAATTATTTTATACTCGATTTCTATACTTCATTTGTTTTCAACTATCCAGAGAACATGGTTTATATCAGGGGTTCGCAACCTACAGCCCGGGGTCCGGTCCTGGCTCCTGAAGCCATTCCATCTGGGCTGTGGCGATGACGCCAGAAGCGGATGCATTTATGAGAGCCATAAATGCACCTGTACATGTGCAATACACAGCGTTCCGTGTGCTCCAGTGTCTAGTCATGCCTGCCACATGACCACAGAAATATCTGCAGAAGCAGACAGTGCTGGCTCTTCAGCTTAGAAACAGAGATGAGCACTGCACCCTAGAGTTGGATATGACTGGCTTTCGAGCAAGGGAAACCTTTACCTTTACCTTACATGTGCAAACCGCCCACTACAGTTTACGGCAGTATTTGCAGCAGCCCACTAAACTGTCTGAGGGGGAGTTGTCCGGCTCATGGCGCAAAATGGTTGAGAACCCCTGGTTTATATGACAGCTGTATACCAGCGGTTCTCAACCTTTTTAATCCACATGCCAGACCATGCCTCTTCAGACAGCTGAGCAGGCCAGACTGGTGGTTTTCCCCACCGTAAATGCTGCCGTGAAACGTGTTCACTTCTGGTGACGACGACGTGGGCCACATGAAATGGTGCTGCAGGTCGAGTCCAACTCACAGGTTGAGAATCCCTGCTGTATACTATTAGTCAATATACAAACAGTCTTATAACAGGGGGGTTCCTGACTGACACATAAGGCAGTCTATTTGGACTGTGCTAAGCCTTGTTCTAAGGGAGGTTGCTTTTGGTTGTTGTAAGGAAAGCTGAGCGCAGAAGAATAGATGCCTTTGAGATGTGGTGTTGGAGGAGAGTTTTGAGAGTCCCCTGGACAGTGAGGAGAACAAAAATAGGTCAATATTAGAAGAAATCAACCCTGACTGCTCTTTGGAAGGTCAAATAGTGAAGATGAAGCTGAAGTACTTTGGACATCAAATGAGAAGAGAGGATTCACTTGAGAAGGCCTTGATGCTGGTAAAGGTGGAGGGCAAAAGAAGGGGCTGCCAAAAATGAGATGGCTAGATGGCATTGTAGACAAAATGTGCACAGAGCTGGACGGGCTGAGGAGGATAGTGGAGGACAGAGGTGCCTGGCGGGCAATGGTCCATAGGGTCGCAAAGGTTCGGAATCAACTGTGCAACTGAACAACAACAAGAAGAAATGTCTGGTTGGCACTAGTGAAACCTAGCCAATTCTCAAGTGGGGGGAAAGGTTCCCTGTTAACCTACTTCAGAGGTGAAGGCCATTCAGGTGACACTGACACCACGAGTAAGATTTGACAAGGGGCTTTTTGCTGAATTTATGTACACCTGTGCACAATGTGGTCTAGTGGATAGCGTAATGGGCTAGGTCTCAATAGGTCTGGGTTTGAATGCCTGCTCAGCCATAGAAATCCATTGAAGGGAGGGCAGAACTGGTAAAATGACTTCTTAATGGTACATAATATTAATGTACAAAGGATTGTTCCTAGATCATATCACATTTTAAAAAAATAGAAGCATGGAAGATAATGATGGCAAAAATGTTGGTTAAAAATGTCTCTCCACAGCAGAGGGATATTTTCAAGGGATAACTACCCAGTCCTGGACATATTTAGCCAGAGAGTTCCATTTGTTCAATGGATAAGTTCCATAGATTTATTCCTAAGTGATTTTCTGCAATCTTGTGTGGTCCCGTCTTCAAAAATTTCTGCCCATATTCAAGAGTAAGCTGATCTCATACCAAAGCAAGATGTATTGAAAATCCAGGGTGACTGGAATGCAACAGTAGAAAATAAAGCAGAACAAAACAGAGTAATATAATTTGGTCTAAGAGTTAGAAATGTAGCAGAAGAATGATAAATGGAATTCTCTGACACCAAATATGTGTTTATTAAATATCACAAAAGAGTCAATTGTACAATTGGATGGCCAGTGAAGACCCACAAGGCTTCTTCAGTCAGCTGGTAAATGTAATTCCCTCCCAGTTACACAACAATGGTCATGTATGTGCCCATGGTTCATGCTGAAGACTTCTGATTCAATAGACATTGCTTGATTTTTCCAGGTTAAAAAATAGTGAGTTTCAGGAATATGAATATGAATATCAATAGAAATTACATTTACATATAGCCCCATAGCATTTAGAGCACTTTCTGGGCAGTTCACAAGGTACAGCATTCAGCATTTTGCCCCCAGCATTCTGGATACTCATTTTACTGGCCCCGGAAGGATGGAAGACTGAGTCAACCTGGACCTGTTTGGGATCAAACTCTGATTAGAGGAGAGACTGCTGATGGGTGCCCTCTGGAAGTTTTTGGACAACAACTCCAAAATACTTTTTAAGTTTATGCTGGCCAGGGCTGCTGTTTTTATTGTCCATTCAATTTCTACTCCACCCTTTCTCATAAGAGTTCATGGCAGTTCAGAATCTAAAATAAAAATAGTTATAATTATGACCATCTAAAAATTGTCAAATATCTAAAATCACAAATTACTTTTACTTAAACTTAAAACCAGTGGTGGGCTCCAGCAGGTTTGGACAGGTTTGGGAGAACCAGTAGCAAAACTGGCTGGCCCCGCCCACTGCCCCGCCCTGCCCTACCCACCTCCTCCTCCCACCCTGGACACGACTCCAACATCCTTGCTGCTGGGTCCAGGTGCCCGGAGTGGGGTGAGGCTGAGCCAGCAGTTACTCTGCTGCAGTTACTCTTTAAAAGAAAATTAGAGCATCAAGGTGTAATTGCTAACTAATGGTCTGATGAAGTGGACTTGATCCACCAAAGCTCACATTAAAATACAGCAGTTTAACCATGCCCACCTTTTTGCCTGGCCATGCCCACAGAGTTGATCAAGTCCACAGTGTGGTAGTAATTTTTTTTTGAAGCCCACCACTGCTTAAAACCATCTAAAAGCACAAACAACTGCTACAATAGAATAAAAGTAATGCAAGCAAGGAGGGGTAAAACAAATTAAAATGTTGGGTTAGTACAGAAAGGTATGTTTTTAACTGGCACCAGAAGGACAAAAATGTGGGAACAACCATGTCTCTGATGGAAGGGAATTCTCAGATTCATGGAGCTTTTTTGCCATAATTGATGGAAGTTGTAAATGAGAAACATCTGGAGGGGCAGAGTTGCACATTGTGATTCTGTGGCCATTTTTTTTTAACCCACCATCTTCTTCCGTGTCTAGGCCAGATGTGAAACTGCCAAAATGAAACCACCTTTTGGTGAATTCATTTTCCGTAGATCCTTTTGCCTGACCTAGTGTGAGGACCATTAGCTGGCCTAAGGTTGCCGTTGCCCGGGGCATGCCTGAACGTGGTTCAAAAATACCACCATCTTCGAGGAGGCTCTTTCTCTATACCCCAACAAAGTGTATCACTTGACAGTCTGTTCCTTCGATGGTCACTGGTCAGGAAGAGAAGAGCCCCCTTGCTCAGATGTCTCATGGCCCGAGCAAGTAGCTGCCTCTCTCCCATTTTAGTGTATGGGACCAAAGACAACCGGACAACCGAAAGGTTGGTTTAACACAGGTTTATTGCATTGCATGAGGTTCCAGTGAAGCATGAGGTAATGGCGGTGATACATCTCAATATATACAGTAGCTCTCTACATTTGAATCTTGTAGCACGGTAGCTCATTGGCTGCTACCGGCGTGGCCTCGCCCAGGCACGCCTCTTTCTTCAGCTGCTGAATGCGGGGAAGGTTTTCCCGCGGCTGTCCGTGATTGAGCAATGTGAACCATGTGAGGCTGAACGCTCGCAGCTGCCCTCTATGGGCTGTCTGCTCGCGTTCCTTTACAGCTGGTATCGTTTGTATCTGGAGTGGTTACATTCTTGCCTTTACAGTATAATGAACATGCATACATACATACATAACATCCCTCCCCCCTAGGATGGGACGAAGTCCCGCAACCATTGTGGCTTGCCGCACGTGCGCTTGGGACGCGCTTGCGTCTGACCTAGTACTGGAGAGCCTGTGATCCCTGACTCCGCGGGTGCTTGTCCTGCAACGGGAAACGGGGATTCGTTAGTGGCTCCGTGGGGCGTCCGTGCCTGCCTCGCGCCCGGGGATGGGAAAGGAATGAATAGTTGGGAGGTGAACCCCTGCCTGTTGCTCTCTGACCCCGGGGATCCACCTATTGTGAACCGCGGAACCAATGAGGTCGCCCTTGCGGTTCGGCTACCCTCTGATCCCTGCTCGGGGGACCTTGAGACTGTGGTGGTCGGACTCGCTGATGCCTCCCGTCTTGGGGGTGTCGGTCTCCGGGAAAGTGGCGCTATATTGCATTCTAACTCACAGAGGCTACTGGGACTGAAGGTACCAGGGGCTGAACTGAAACCCCTCTTTTCGCTAGGACGGGTGGGGGACCACTCCGCTAACTCCCCCTGGTACTGCAAATCAACGTCTAAACTTCTATGGGCATCTGTGTTTCGGGGAAACTCCCGCGGGGTATGTGTGTGGTCGGGGCTCTTCCATTTCTTCGGGGACCCCCGCAAAAGATTTCTGTGGATCGATTCCCTTTCCTCCCCCCTTGGTGGGGACCCATGCTCCCCTTTTCCTCCCCCTTGGGTTAAGCGGGTGGGGGAGTACCCTAACGCTGAATCGATGCTATTCTCGTCTCCGTCCTGCTCTCCGGGGACCCTGCGCCTGAGTTGGTCCACGTGTCGCCTCCACAGGAAGCCTGTACTGGTTTCTACGCGGTATAAGACGGGGCCGGTTTGTTCTACTACGGTGCCCGGCACCCAGGCTGGCCCCGCGCTGGCGTAGTTCCTGCAATGCACCGGGGCGCCTACGCTGAAACTCTTTGTGGGTTCCACCCCTATGTTCCGCCCCTTGTCCTCTACTCTCGTGGGGTCTAGCTTGGAGATTCCCGTGGCCAGCTTCCTGCGCATCAACAGCTCTGCGGGGGAGTACCCCGACGCTAGTGGGGTGACCCTGTATCTTAGCAGGAATTGGCACAATTTCAGGTCGAGGTCTCCGGGCCCCATGCGCAGTAGCGCGTCTTTCGTGGTGCGCACGAGGCGCTCTACTTGGCCGTTGGTGGCCGGGTGAAAGGGGGCAGAGGTGACGTGCCGAATGGCGTTGCGCTCCAAGAATGCCCCGAACTCGGCGGACGTGAAACAGCTGGCGTTATCGCTGACGAGGGTGTCGGGTAAACCGAACGTGGAAAAGACCCTCCTTAACTGTTTAATTGTTGTGGCCGAGGAGGTGCTCGAGACTGGAATGACCTCCAACCACTTGGAGAACGCGTCCACCACGAGGAGGAAAAGCGTTCCCCTGAACGGGCCAGCAAAGTCTACATGTATCCGGGACCAGGGCCCCCTAGCCGTGTCCCACTCCCTAGGTGGCGAGCGAGCCTCTTCTGGCCTTGAGCTTTGGCACGCTTCGCAAGTGCCGACCATGTGTTCAATGTCGGCGTCTAGCTGGGGCCACCAAAAGTAACTGCGGGCCAGCGCCTTTGAGCGGACGATCCCCGGGTGGCTGACGTGCAGCAGTTTAAGCACCCTCGGCCGGAGAGGCGTGGGGATTACTACCCGCTGTCCCCACAAAAGGCAACCCCTCTCTAGGGACAACTCTAGTTTCTTTTTGAAAAATGTGTTGAATTCCGCTGCTGGGGAAGACACGGGCCACCCTTTCTGTACCCAGGAGCAAACTGTGGCCAGCGTTTTGTCCTTGCCTGTCGCTTTGGCGATGTCGGCCGGTACTACTGGAGGGGAGTCTAGGACCTCTATCATTAAGACCTGATGGTCCCTCTCTACTTTGTCCACGTGGCAGCAATCCCGAGGAATGGGGGACCTCGACAGGGCGTCGGCATGGCTGATCTCCCTCCCGGGCCGGTACACCAACGCGTGCTGATACGCGTTGAGAAAAATGGCCCACCTGAGCATTCTCGGGGACAAGATTTGGGGTGTGGGCTTATCTGCGGTGAAAATGCCTAACAAAGGCTTATGGTCCGTCACTATGGTGAAGGGGCGGCCGTACACAAAATCATGAAATTTCTTGGTCCCCGCAATTATTGCTAGTGCTTCTCTGTCTGTCTGAGCATAGTTCCTCTCTGCTTGGGACAAGGACCTAGAGTAGAACGCTATCGGGGCCTCCCTACCGTTGTCCAGCACGTGGCATAACACCGCCCCCACCCCCACCGGGGATGCATCGCATATCAGGACCACCGGGCGTTTGGGATTGAAGTGGGTCAGTACGGCATCTGATGCCAGGAGTCGCTTCAGGTCATTGAAAGCCTTTTCCTGGTCGTCGCCCCACTTCCATGCCTCGTCCTTTTTTAACAATTTGTGTAGCGGTTCTGCCACGGCTGCCTTCCGCGGGAGGAAGGAGTGGTAGAAGTTGAGCAGTCCGAGGAACGACTGCAACTCGGGCTTGGATGTGGGGCGAGGGGCCTTCTTGATGGCGGCTACCTTGGATTGGGCTGGTCTTATTCCCTCGGGAGTGACACGGAACCCTAGGAACTCAACCTCTGTAGCGAAGAAGACGCATTTGTCTTTCCGCAACCGCAACCCCGCCTTTTCGAATATTGTCAGGACCTTTCCCTAGTTGCTAATTCGGCCCGGCTCCCCCCTGTAATCAATACGTCATCAAAGTAGGGTAACACCCCCTCTAACCCCTTCAGGAGGCGTTCCACAAGTGACTGGAAGATCCCGGGCGCCGAATTCACGCCGAATTGTAGGCGCGATACCTGGAACGCCCCTTTGTGGGTGACTATGGTCTGCGCAGCAGCTGCGGCGGGGGTCACCGGGAGTTGCTGGTAGGCTTGGGCCAGGTCGAGTTTAGCGAAGCACCTCCCCCCGTGTAACCTGGCCAACAAGTGGCTGACTACCGGCACCGGATACGCATTAGGGCGGATCGCCTTATTGATGGTGCACTTGTAATCAGCGCATATGCGGACCTCCCCGTTGGCCTTGAGAGCCGTTACAATTGGAGTTTCCCACTCCGCAGAATCAACAGGAACAAGAATCCCCTGGCCCACCAATTTGTCCAACTCCGCCTCTATTTTGTCCTTTAGTGCGAAGGGCACTCTGCGCGGTTTAAGTCTGATTGGACGTACTCCAGGGTCCAGGTCGAAAGTCACTGGGGGGCCCTTGAATTTCCCGAGCCCCTTTTTAAAAACCTCGGGGTGCGCGTCGCACACGCTCTGTATTGGATCAGTCCCGGCGGGGTGTGCTTCCACGGCGTGCACCCCCCCGATGAACAACCCCAGGGGCTGGAACCATTGAGTCCCGAGGAGGCTGCATTTACCTCCCTTGAGGACGACTAGGGGAAGCGTTGCGGTGTGCTTTTTAAACTGGACCCGGAACTTCCCAACCCCCAACACTGGGATGCGGTTCCCTTGCACGTCCTTCAGTGTGGCCCTCAACGCCTTGAGCTTGGGCCGCACGCGGGGGGCGATTTTCATGAATTCCCCCTGGGAAATAATGGAGTATGAAGAACCCGAGTCCACCTCCATTCTAACAGGGGCCCCTTGTATTACTACCTCAACGAAGTAACGGGGGTGCTCCGTGGAAACGCTGCAGACCGGCGCGTCGTCCTCGCTGTCGTCGGAGATGCGCCCTACTCCGTCCCGCGTCCTCGTGGTCCGGGTGCCGTCCTTTGGCCTCGTGGTGCGGTCCTGCCTCGTGGTGCGGTCCTGCCTCGCCGAGCGGTCTGGAGAACTCCTGGTGGCCTCGCGCCGTTTCCGGCAGACCTTGGCGATGTGCCCGCGCCGGCCGCAGTTGTGGCACTCGGCCTTGCGGAACGGGCATTTGGCGCGGGCGTGGGCGGCGCCGCAGCCGTCGCAGCGCCGGCCCTCTCTCTGGACCCTCCGGACGTCCTCGTCGTCGCCGCTCTCCGCAGACGAGTCCGCAACTCGCCGGGCCGCTCGCACCGAGCTCTCTGCCTTTGCGGGCTTCGGGCGCCAGTCCTGAAGCTCGTGCACCCCGGCAGTAGTGGCCTCCGCGGCCTGTGCCGTGTCGAGGACTTGTTGCCACGAGGGAGGCGGCTCCCTCTTCATCAGCGCACGCTGAGTCTCTGTGTCCCTCAGACCGCAGAGCAGGCAGTCCCGGAGGGTGATGTCGGGGAGCTCCCACTTGCATGGGCCGGCGGCCAACCGCAGGGCCGCGGCGAACTCCTCGACCGATTCCCCGGGTGCCTGGACTCGCCTCCAGAACGCGCTCCGAGCGGGGAACATCGCTATTGCTGGCCGGAGATGGGCGCGCAATGCCGCCAGGAGCTCTGTAGCTTTGAAGTCGCCCACCTTCCTCGGGGCGATCAGGTCCACCAAGGTCCTCTTGGTCTCGTGTCCGAGCATGCGGACGAAAATGGCCCTCTTTTTGGCCTCATCGGAGACTTCGAGCTCCACCAGCGCTGCGTTGAAGTCTATCTCAAACAGCTCCAAGTCTCCCGGCTTCTTGATCTCGTAGCTGGCTCATGTCTTGGTCCCGTGGGCAGCCATATCCCACCTTCGTCGCCAATTTAGTGTATGGGACCAAAGACAACCGGACAACCGAAAGGTTGGTTTAACACAGGTTTATTGCATTGCATGAGGTTCCAGTGAAGCATGAGGTAATGGCGGTGATACATCTCAATATATACAGTAGCTCTCTACATTTGAATCTTGTAGCACGGTAGCTCATTGGCTGCTACCGGCGTGGCCTCGCCCAGGCACGCCTCTTTCTTCAGCTGCTGAATGCGGGGAAGGTTTTCCCGCGGCTGTCCGTGATTGAGCAATGTGAACCATGTGAGGCTGAACGCTCGCAGCTGCCCTCTATGGGCTGTCTGCTCGCGTTCCTTTACAGCTGGTATCGTTTGTATCTGGAGTGGTTACATTCTTGCCTTTACAGTATAATGAACATGCATACATACATACATAACACCCATGCTCAAATGTTGGGGTGAGGCACACTGTCTTGGTCCGTGAGCTGCCCCTGCACCCCCTCATCCTGCCTAGACAGCATAAAGAAAGCTGGGTCCATATGAGTGGCTAATGAAACAGGCCTCCCCCGAGGCTTGTGGTGGTATTTTTCATTTTCTAGGTCATAGAGTTTCCTGCTCAGCCACCTACAATTACTGTCAAATGAATGACCTCAACAAAAAGACTAAATGAAGGGGAAAATATCATCACAAATGTTGACTATAGACTATAGACCTTAGCGTGCTCCACTTGAATATATATATTAGCTCTATAAGAATCCACAGTATTCTAGTTGGATCTGTCACAAAGTGTTTCTGTCCTTGTCGTTCTGCATGGCAATTGTTTGCCAATGCCAGCAGCAGTTACATATGCATGGCCGCATTACTAGATGTGCTGGAAGAATTGTTCCAAGCGCATGGAAAGAATCAGCTTGTTACTAGCGGCGTGTAGAACCGACTCTTCATCTGAGGGATGAATTTACAGGAGCATCTAAGGAGAGAAAAAGCTGTTTTCATAATAGATGCTTTTAGTAATCTGCATATTGTTGACTTAACCCAGTGATTTGTAAAAAATTAATAAATTCTGGTGTGAAGCCACCAGCTGATGATTTAATAATAAGACTTCAATTGTAAGAGGAGTGTAGTCCTATTGGCTGGTCAAGACCACAGGCAGGCAATCTTGAAACCTCCTGCCTCACCAACCCCCAGCCCTGTGCCATTATTATTTTTAAATGTCACTCGGATTGAGGCCATCAACCCAGCAAGTAGAACCCTGAGCCAGAGCTGGCCACAAGTGTGAATTCTTTTCAAGCAGCTATGACCATGTCACAAGCTATTCATCATCCCCTTTCCCCCTTAGTTGGGAAGATGGTGTAGTAAGTTGCCAGGGCAGAGAAGAAAAAGCCTGGTTGTGTGAATACAGTGGATGATAGATGGAGCAGCAGCCTTTGCTTTTGAGAGGTGAGACAAAGGTCTGTTTGGAGAATCTAGATCACAGCATCTCTGGGGGAGCAAAATATGGGGAAATGGAAAGCCACTATTGCTCCTCCTCCTGCTCTCCTCCTCCTATGTCTAGCTCAGATATGAAACTGCCAAAACGAAGGCACCATATGGTGAGTTCACTTTGCAGTTCCTCTCGCCTGACGTAGTGTGAGAAAGATTAGCTGACAATACAAGGTTGCTGTTACCAGGGAATGCCAGATTGTGCTACTCATAGCCCATATTCCCATGATGGTGAACCTTGGCACTCCAGATGTTCTTGGACTTCAGTCCCCAGAAGCCCAAGCACCCTGCAAATCCAACCCGTGCTACCCCCGTCGCCTGTACAGGCACGTTTTACTTCCGCTTCTGCTTCCGGGAGCGATGGGGGCAGCGCGGGCCGGATGAATCGCAGTAAACCCATTCATGTGGATTTACAGGGTGCTTAGGCTTCTGGGAATTGAAGTCCAAGAACATCTGGAGTGCCAAGGTTCACCATCACGGCCATATTCCAACAGTTCCCTGGCAAGCAATCTCTGACAATGCTGATTACTAACACTAAGCCTGGAACATGTGGCTGAGCTAAACATTGGCCCAAACCCTGTTTTGTACTTATGCTTAGGTAACTTGACATTGCATATGCCAGCCAGTAAGAAATACGACAAACAATGCTAGCAATACATTGAGATGAGTAGCATGTTCTAGTCATTTGCTTTATAGCTGTCCTGTAGTGGAATACTCTGGGGATCACGATAACAGATGAATGTGTTTAGTTTGATTTGGTGTAACGTTATCACAGGGCATTCCAACTGAATTCTTCTTGAGAGTCTTACATGAATTTTTGATGTTGGTTGCATCAAATCCTATTTGCTTTGAAATTTAATGTGTTTTTCTTTGTGTCACGGATATGCATCATTGGTCTTGCCTGAAAGGAACTTTTTCTGCACCAAATATCTACAGCCTAGGGAAGCTGTGTAAGTTTGAGAAGTTCCACAGTCCATACAGTCAAGCTGTGGGCCGGTCACATGGTTCAGGGGTGCCTAAACTACGGCCTGAGGGCCAGATCTGGCCCCTGACACCAAATCATCTTGCCCACACCACCCTCATGACTCCTAGAAGTGGAAGTAAAACGCGCCCATACGGGCATGTTTTACTTCTGCTTCTGGGAGGACAAAAGTGGCGTGGGTCAGATGAATTGGTGTCAGAGGCCAGATCCGGCTGCCAGGCCATAGTTTGGGCCAGGTGCTGTGGGATCCGCGCACACAATTGGTATACTTCGATCCATCTTGCCTCGTGTCTCATTGCTTGACCAGTCTCCTCCGGGACCCAACAGCCACTTCGCGGTGCCGATCCGGCTTGCGCAATCCGCTTCGCGGCCCAGATCCAACAAGGTGCATGCTGGTATATCGGGCAATCGGACTTTGTCCCACCCTGCCCTCGCCTCTGGTGCCCTGGGGCACCAATAGCAATGTATGGGATCCCCCCCAACTCCCCCAAATAGGCGCCCCCATCACTCCCTATCTAGCACCTTCCCATGGTGCCCTGCACACCTCTGGTTTGGGCACTGCTGCATTAGTTATTGCTAAATATAAATTTAACATCAAAGCTCTTAGAAGACAGTTTCAGTTTCATCATGTGCTGTATGTGTCAAGGAAAATGATACAGCTAGCAGCAAATGCATGCATAAAGGTAAAGGTAAAGGTTTCCCTTGCTCAAAAGCCAGCCGTATCCGTCTCTAGGGTGCAGTACTCATCTCTGTTTCAAAGCCGAAGAGCCAGCGCTGTCTGCTGCTGCAGATGTTTCTGTGGTCATATGGCAGGCATGACTAGACACCAGAGCGCACGGGACGCTGTTACTTCCCACCGAAGTGGTCCCTATTGATCTACTTGCAATTTCTTGCTTTCGAACTGCTAGGTTGGCAGGAGCTGGGACAAAGATGAAGCTCATTCCATCCTGCAGTACTTGGGAATCAAACTGCTGACCTTCCGCTTCCCAGTCAGCGTCTTAGCCACTTGAGCTACTGCAGTCCAAATGCATGCATAGAATAAAAGAATAAATGAGTTGGAAAGGGTCAATGATCCCATCAAGTCCAACCCCCTGCTCAATGCAGGAATCCAAATCAAAGAAGATCTGACAGGTGGTTGTCCAATTTTCTCCGGCACTGGAGTAGTCACCACCTCCTGTAGTAATCTGCTCCATTGTCATCCTGCTCTAACATTTTAGAATTTTTTCCTGATAGTCGCCTATATTTGGTTTCCTGTAGATTCAGCCCATTATTGCATGTTCTGCAGTCTGGGATGATTGAAAACAAATCGTGTATATCTCCATTACAGCTATCTTTCAAGTGTGGTATAACCCCCAGTCTCCTCTTCTCAAGGCCAAACATGCTAAGTTCCTTCCTATTAGCTTCGTCTTCTTCTGCCGTATCCGAATCTGGATACTGGTGATCCTCATGGTGATCAGCTATGAAGACTGTCCTGAGAATATCATGCAGTGGCCTTTCATATGCTTTCCGCATCGCAATGTGACAACCATACCACTGATCCAGTTCCATGAGTCACTTTCTGGTCCTGAGCCCTTTTGGCACACAAAGTCCTCCTCGGCCCCAGGCCAGTATTGATGAAGCTGTTGCCCTCCATCAGGATGGATTCAGGTGTGATTTAATCCACTTGAGGACCATCACCCTTCCCTGTGGACTTTGTCACCCAAGCCGTTAGTCCTCATGGTTGTCAGGTTAGTTAACTGCTGCCTGACACTCGGTGTTGAGTCACTGGCAGTATGGTCTACTCTGTACCACAGCAGGATAATAGCTGCTCCAACCAATTTTGTGTCATTGACTAATTTGAATAAGTATTCCCCTGCACTCTGCCATTGAAATCATTAATGAAATGTTGACAAGACCTGGGCCCTGAACTGAGCCTTGTGGTACCCCACTTGTTACCCACTCCCAGTTTGAGAAAGAGCTTTGTATTAATTAGTTCTAGGATGTTTGGGAAAGGGAGATTCACTAGAACGTGGCCAAAGATATTAAGAAAAAATGTGGTTCTTTTTGTAACAGTTTAGAACTTTCATGCACTTACGTTTCACTGGATCATTAAAAATTGCCCCCCCCCCTTTTGCTAGTTGCTTAGTTTTATCTGAAGGCAAAAAAAGGAAGTTACAAGGGGGCAAAATTAGAACAGGAAAATCATTAATTAATGAAAGCATCTGCTTCTCTCACCTCTGGGATTTGCAAATTAGCTTGCTTTGTTGTGATTAGTCTTCAGGGCTTATTTGAAATCTGATTTTGTGAACTCTAAACTCTGCCTCCTTTATCCCTCTCCAACATTAATGTGTATCCAGTGCTAATTACGGTTTATCCATGGTATCTGTTTCTACTCTTATGTGAACAACTCACTGAAAAAAAAGCTGAAACAAAAAGCCCAATCTATGGATGTAGAGAATCTTTTTTTATTCTGAGCATCTGTATGGGATGAATGTGTGTATTTATATATTTACTAGCAGAGGTTGCCCGGTGTTGCCGGGCTGTTTTAAATGGTGTTGGAAGGTTTTTTTTTTTGTTAATGTTTGTAAAGAAGAGGTTAGTCTATAATTGATTTTTTTTTAATTTTTATTTATACACTTTTTGGGGGGGGGCTGTTATAAACTGTGATCAGTTTCATTTGGTGTTTTGGTTTTGTGGATTAAAAAAAGAACAAAGGATGATATACGTTTAAAAAAAATTTATTTAACCAAATAATGTTTTAGTATGTATTTTTTTTAAATAGTTGTACCATAGGTAATAATTTTAAAAATGTGAAAGTACATTTTTTTTACAATAAATGTTTTTAAACTGTGTTTAGATGTTTTTGGTTTTTATTTGAGTTAAAATACAGCACAGGATTTTTGAATAGTTTTTATTTTATTTTATTGACATATGTTTGTGATTTGTGTAAAATTGTGATTTTGTGTTATGTTTTTGACTTGTTTTTACTCTTGTGGCCTTTTGTGTGGGGCTGTTGTGTCTGTTTGAATTGTTTTTACTATTGTGGCCAGCAGGTGGGGCTGGTAAGGGTTATCTTGTATTTTGACTGTTTTTTCTCTCGTGTCCTCTGGGTGGAGCTTCTTCTGGTAAGTAGTCTCTTTCTTTATTCATTTCTTTTCCCGTCATCATGGAGTGAGGTCGTGTGCTGGTGAGTTGGCTGTTTTTCTTTATTTTTTGCGGTGTGGGGTGTGGTTGGGGTTTGGATTTTGTGGTTTTTGGCTGAGTGCTGTGTGTGTTTGGAAATTTTTGTTTTTGTTTACTTTGTATTGGTTTTGGTGTTATTTTTGGTTGTTTTTGTGTATTTTTGGATGTTTTGATTGTTTTTTTTGTTTTAAGGAATTTTTATTTAAATAATTTATTTATTTTTAAAAGTTTTGTTTGTTGTTGTGGTTTTGTGTGTGTGTGGGGCGTTTCCTTTCCATGGGCTGGCCTTGGAGAGCCATCGGAGAAGGGTTTCCCCCCAAAACACTCTGTTTTTAAAGAGAAGTAACCGCTTGGTTTCTTCTCTTTAATAACTGGGTGTCCTACGGGGGGATCCCCTCTCTGCTGTGTCCCCTGGCTCTTGAAGGGTTGGGGGAACAGACCCCTTTTGTCCCCCCAAAACTTCCAGACTCATGGGACCCAGGAGAGGGGATTGAATCCAGCCCACCCTCTGATATTAAAAGGGAAATCTCAATTGGGGTTTCCCCTTTAATATCAGTGTGTGTGTGGGTTGTGATCCCCCTCTCCGCTGGCTTCCTTGGGAAGGGTTGGGGGGACAAAAGGGGTCTGTGTCCCCAACCCTTCCGGACCCAGGAGAGCCGTTGGAGAGGGGGATTCCCCCCCAAAAAACTCTGTTTTTAAAGAGAAGTAACTGCTTGGTTTCTTCTCTTTAATATGGTGTGTGTGTGTGTGTGTGTGTGCGTGCGTGGAGGGGAATCCCCTCTCTGCTGGGTCCCCTGGGGTCAGGAGGGTTGGGGAGACAGACCCCTTTTGTCCCCCCAACCCTCCCAACCCCAGGGGAGCCAGTAGAGAGGGGGAGCGCAAGCCCCCCACTCAGTGATATTAAAGGCGAAACTCCGATCGGGAGCTTCAGGCGCCGTTGGGGAGGGGGGCTTTGGTTCCAGCGGCTTGGCCTCGCTGAAAGCGAAACCCTTTTGCGGTAAGTAAAGTCAACGGACGGAGTGCTGTCCAATGGCTTTGCTTAACTGGGAATGGGTTCACTTTCAAGGGAGGGGGCAGTGCCTTTTCCCCCCTTGACCCCCCTGTTTTTTTCTGTGATGCGCTGTGTCCGGCTGCGGCGTACTTGCGCTCCTGGTGTGTTTTTTATTTTTATTTTTTGCTCGCCAGCTTCCTCAGTGTTCTGCGCGCTCATGGCGTGCAAGACGCTGGGGCTTGTAGTTTGGCGTTTGCGTTTTCAGCTTGTGCGTCGTTTTTCCCCTGCGGTTTTCTTTTGATTGGCCGCGGTGTGTTTCCAAACATTCCTTTTGCTTGCGCCTCTCAGCCTGATTGGCTCTGGTGCGGCGCGGCGCAAGGAATGTTGGGAAATGAAGTTGTGTTCCTTTTTTCGTGTTTGTGGGGCTCTTGCTCCACTGGTGCATTTCTCAATCCTTTGTTGACCTGCGGACCCAGTTCGGGCGTGTGCACGAATGGTCGGTGCAGGCTAGTAGGGCCTGGCTTAGGATCCTATGTGAAGTTCCAACAGTTAACGCTTGATTTTATAGGTATAGATTACATTCCGGATTAGGTAATTATGAACATAGACAGCATTGTTAGTGGCTGGGATAATATATGCAGTTTGGAGATCTTCTACATGTGTTTGTTGGCCACACAGTAAGAAGCTGATATGAATAGTAATGGAACTCTGTGCATAAATATGGTTGGTTAACTGTTGTGAAGTGGTTGCTTGTTCCATCAGCTCTTTGACCATCACCACCAGATTGTGACAGAAGATGTTTCTAATTCATTTCCCCCTTTCCTTTTTAAAATATTTTAAACTTATGTACAATATTTCACAAACGTAAAGTGCATTTCATGAATTATGAAAAACCTGTAATGGCCATTGTAACTTGTGGTTTCTTGGCTGTTTGTATTTCATGAGCATAAAGGCTTTACAACAGGGGTGCCCAAACTATGGCTAGGTGGCTGGATCTAGCCCCCGACGCCAATTCATCCGGCCCATGAAGCCCTTGTCGCTCCCAGAAATGAAAGTAAAACGCGCCCGTCTGGGAGCGACGAGGGCTTTGTGGGCTGGATGAATTGGCATGGGGGCTAGATCCAGACCCCAGGCCATAGTAACCAGCCCCTGAACCATTTGACCGGCCCGTGGCCCAAAAAGCTTGGGCAACCCTACTTTACAACATTGCACATGTACCCAAATAATGACAATTAATTATGGAGATTCTCAAGTTTTTTAAAAAACAAAATTCTTATATTTATTTGTAGTCCTCATCTCTCTGGTGCATAGCTCTCAAGTACAGATTTTAATAATTCATTGGCTGTGTCCAATTCATTTTGCTGCTTCTGGTACAATACTGGAAGAATTCACCTTGAGGTTTTTTTTTAAAAAAAAATCATCATAACTTCTTCCTTACCTGACTTTCATCCATGTTAATGTGGTAATTTTAATGAAAAACTCTCTCTTAACAGTGCAAGCTTGTACATTGCCTAATAAAAGGTATACTGATAATACATGGCTACTGAGTTCAGTACCAGATAAATGGTACATTCTTTTTCTTCTACTCTGTAATGGTAAGTAAAAGGTAAAGGTCACCCTTGCTCGAAAGCCAGTCGTATCCGACTCTAGGGTTCAGTGCTCATCTCAAACAAACAAATTCTTTATTACAGCCCAAGGCCAGTGTTACAATATCACAAAATCAAGCTGCTTGACACAAGTGAGGCAACCTAATAAAACTATCACAAAATCACGAAGACTAGATTATTTATGCAATAGCAACATGCAACCAGAATTTCAAGGGTTGTTATTTCTATGTCCTGCAAACATATTCTATGACAGTCAAGTTGTAATCTGAAAGCATTTTCCTTATTCCTGTAATTTTATCTTGCCTTTACGACTACAAGTTACATACCATGCGAATCTAGCAACCGCTATCGTCGTATCTTGCCCTTCACCCGATAAAAGAATATTCACTGTCCTGACTTTATTGTTAGACTTCAAGTTCAGAAAAACACTAAAAAGGTCTCTCCTGGGTTTATTATATAGGGGACACTCTAGCAGAACATGCTCAGAGGTTTCTATCATATTTAACTGACATGGGCATAAACGCTCGAGCACTGGGACTTTCTTAAAGAAATCCTCTCTGTAGAAGGAGGGAAGCATGTTATACCGAATAAGTGTGAAGGAACGTCTATGATCCGGCAGTGCTCATCTCTGTTTCATAGCCGAAGAGCCAGCGCTGTTTGCTAAGTACTCCACCTTAAAAAAATAATAATAATAATGGGATTTAAAACTCTTATTGATATCAGTAAACAATTTATTAATGCCACATCCTTTCTTATGTCCATCCTTTTTTACATAGTGTTGGCAGGCTTCAGGATACTGCCTGCAGTCTTGGGGAACTGCTTCTCCAGTGCTAGTAAAGATAACATTTTTTGTGTTTATATGTAGATGTTTGTTTTTAAAGCCTAGACATGCAGTTCTGCCTGTTCCCAGTGGGCAGCAGGCTTCATTGCCTTAGTATGCAAGTACAGTACTGTATTCTCATGTGTTATCTGTGCTTCTACAAAGTTGGCTGACCAAAAACCCAAGAGCAAAGGCAGACTGGCCTGGAAGCATGTATGTATGTATGTATGTATGTATGTATGTATGTATGTATGTATGTATGTATGTATGTATGTATGTATGTATGTATGTATGTATGTATGTATGTATGTATGTATGCATGTATGTATTGCCTTGGGCCCTTCAGGTCTTTTGGAGCAAATCAGGGAACTGAGTTGTTTGGATTGACTTTGATAGCCAAGAGCCCCAGCCACAGTACTGGATATTGCTCTCCCTTTAAGGGAGATCATATGTAATCTGGGTGTTCAGCTTGACCAATATTTGACACTGAAAAACTGGTGTCATTGGGGGGGGGGGTCAGGTCTGCATTTTCCCATCTGCTCTTGATAGCATTAACTTACACAGAATCAACTATTGCAATGCCCTCTATGTGGGGCTGCCCTTGAGGCTGGTACAGAGACTTCAGTGAGCAGAAAATGTGGCTGGCAGGCTGGTTGTTGGTATTGGCTGTTTTGAGCATATCACTCCAGTTCTTGCTAGCCTGTTGCACTCTGTATTAGATCCAAGCTGTTGGTGATGGCCTATAAAACTCTGAATGGTTTGGGTCCAAGAAAACCAACAGGGAAGATTTACCCCTGCCAGCCTCTTTTAGGTCATCCAGCAGGGCGTCCAAAACTGTCTCTGTGCTATGGTGAGGTCTGAATCCAAGGTGGTGTGAACCAAGGCATTCAGTATCTTCCAGGAATGTCCTCAAGCTGGTTTGCCATAAAAGGGATGTTAACAACACAATGATAGTTATTAAAATCATCCGTCATTAGATTGAACTTTTTCAAGACAGATTGGATGATCATCTCCTTCAATAATGCAGGCACTATGCCTTCATGGAAAGAAGAGTTAACAATCTTCTTGACCCATCCTGATACTCCATCACTGGCTGCCTTTATGATCCTGGAAGGATAAGGGCCAAGCCAGGCCCTGGTGGGAACACAACCCATGAGCACCCTGGAGACCTCCAGAGATGTTACAGGTCAAAACTGCCCAAACATGGAACAGACCTGCACTGGACATCTCTTTTTGATCTATTGCATCAACTTTGGAGATGAGGTCATAACAGATGACATCTACCTTGGTCTTAAAGTATGTTGCCAGCCTATTACAATTGACAACTGCTGGACTTAATTTATGTGAGTTGGGAGTTCATTGGGAATGTTATTTTATATTTCATTGCCCAGAGCAGTGAATGTCAGTAAATTGAGTGGTACATAAGTGCTACCAACCAACCAACCATTTATTTATTTATTTGTTATATTTGTATACCACTTTCCTCACCCTAGGGCGACCCAAAGTGGTTTACAGCAAGACAATAAAGACAGTAAGAAAAATAAACACACAGTACATAAAACATGACAGAGCCCAGCTCAACATAAAATCAATAGCTAAAATTTCAGTATGCACTTACAGGTCCACTACATATACAAATCTTCTGGACCCCTTTCCAGTACATCTTAAGAATAATTCCCATCCATTTGAATAAATTTCACTGACGTTAAGTACTATCTCTACATTAACTTTTAAAAATTCTCATTTATACTTATTGACATTGGTTTCAATATTTTACTATTCTATATATTTTTCCAGGCTCTAGGATTTATTTCTTTTCCCCTATCAAATTCCCACAGTAATGTAAGTTGGTCTTCCTGATTTTTTGCTTCTAGCAATATATTATAAATTATGCTTGCTCTACCCTTTACTGCCTTTTTATCACCTTCACTCCAATTTAATAACATAATTTCCCCATATTTTGTAAATTTCCTATGTTTACCATTTCTTTTTATCCAATTCTTTGTCCACTGCTCTATTGTTTTGTTCAGATACTTCACCTTGCCCTAAAGGTGGCAGGCATGACAAAACATCAGAGCACACAGAACACTGTTAGCTTTCCTGCTGCAGCGGTACCTGTTTATCTACTTGCAACTTCATGCTTTCAAACTGCTCGTTCCGTGATGGCGAATCTTGGCACTTCAGATGTTCTTGGACTTCAATATCAGAAGCCCAAGTCAGAACTCCTGCTGTTCAGGTCTTTTGGGAATTGAAGTTCAAGAACACCTGAAGTATCAAGATTCACCATTGCTGTGTTAGGTTGACAGGAGCTGGGACAGACGCCAGGAGCTCATTCCATTGTGCAGTACTTGGGTCTTGAACTGCTGACCTTCCGGTTGCCAAGCTCAGTATCTTAATCACAAAACCACTGCAATATTGTCTACTAATATGGACATTAACAAAACTGCTATACCTTTCTTTCATAGTACATTTGGATTTGTGCTAACAAAAAAATGATGGCACCGAGGCTATCCTACTTCAGCCATGTGATGGAGAAGAGACAAGACAATAATACTAGGTAAAATTTAAGACAACATGGAGTGAAGGAAACCAAACAGGAGATGACTGGCCTCTATAAAAAGAGGAAATGGCATTGAGTTTGCAAGAGGTGAGCAGAATTAAGGTCAAGACCATCTGGAAGTCACTAATTTTTAGAGTCTCCATAGGTTGAATCTGACTTGACATCATATAGCAATAGTTGAAGCTAGCCTAGAGTTGGGTTGCCATATGTCCCGGTTTTCCAGGATTTCCCCAGATTCAAGCTGTCCTGGCTGGTTCAAGAAAAACATGTAAAAGTCCCGGATTTTTAAATTTGAACAAAGGAAGCAAGATCACTCCTTACCAAGGGATTTTTGCAAAAGAGTTAATTCACTGTCTCCCTGCCTTTCTTTCAATTATCCTGCTTAAAAGTGGAGAAGGCAAAACAGCACCCTGAGAAGCCCACTGGGGAGGGGAGACACTCCCGCCCCGGATGGGGATTCCGTGGGGTCTTAGAGCCGCAGTCTCCCTGACAGCCCCATCCGGTGCATGTACAGTTTGAAGAATGCAATGATGTCACATACTGTCCCGGTTTGGTTGGAGAGAATTATGGCAACTCTAGCCTAGAGATGGATTAATTATAATTATAGGCCACATTTCAACTGTATCAAGTTAAACTAATTCACAGTTAAAATAATTTTTTTAATTAGGTACAGCAGCAGAACACAGCCAGATATATTTTGCTGTCCTCCTTCAATGCACTGGCTAATGTGTTAGCAACCAATAACACCAGAGGCAGAGCCTACATCAGTCCCATTGCTCTTTCAAAGTGCTCTAGCAGAAGCAGCAGGAGGACATAGCAGTAGGAGCAGGAGGGAGAATAGTTACGGTTCCTTTGAAAATCTTTTTTTCCTAGCTGTTCTCCAGGACAACAGAGAATGAAATAGGTCAGCAAAAAGCCCTCAGAAGCTGCCGATAAGTGTTCAAGCCCTTCCTTTGCTGTTTTTAACCTTCAGTCCACTCACCCCTTGATTTATTTTCATGAAGTAGTTTAAAAATGGAAAGATGCTTCCTTCACAGGTAACTAGTTTAAAAACCAAGATGGATCATATTAGTTTTGTGAATATGGGTGCTGCAATGAGAAAAGCTGGGGTGAGGGGAGGTGGACAACCAGCAGAGAATTATTATTATTATTATTATTTTGGGGGGGAGGTAGATGGAGGTGATCTCAAACCCTATAGGGCAGGGATTCTCAACCTGCAGCCCATGGGCCTGATGTGACCCACAGCACCATTTCATGTGACACCCCTCCCCCCACTGCCTCCAACACACCTGGAAGTGTCATGTGGTGGAGGAAGGGCAAAATGGCCATCAAGCCCCCAAAGCTGTCTGAGGAAGCATGACCCGGCCCCCGGCTTAAAAAAATTGAGAACTCCTGCTATAGAGAAAACATGGGGTAAGACACTGACTGGGCGGCGGAAAGTCAGCAGTTCGATTCCCGAGTACTGCAGGACTGAATGAGCTCACGTCTCGGCCCCAGCTCCTGTCAACCTAGCAGTTTGAAAGCAAGAAATTGCAAGTAGATAAATAGGGACCACTTTGGTGGGAAGGTAAACAGCGCTCCGTGCACTCCAGTGTCCAGACATGCCTGCCACATGACCACGGAAACATCTGCAGAAGCAGACAGCGCTTGCTCTTCAGCTTTGAAACAGAGATGAGCACTGAACCCTAGAGTCGGATATGACTGGCTTTCAAGCAAGGGAAACCTTTACCTTCACCTTAAGCAAGTATTCAGAGGGAGAGAAATAAAACTAATGGTGGTCATCAGCAGGTTTGCCCCAGCTCGCCAGAACCGGTAGCAGAAATTCTGGCTGGCCCCGCCCATCCAAGTTTTGAAATAAAGTACTCCTTATTCGGGTGCAACGCAGGGCTTTCCCCCTGGCCATGCCCACCATACCATGCCCACAGTGTGGTAGTAAAAATTTTCGGAGCCCACCACTGAGTAAAACGCAGTTGCTCAGTGACTCACCAGTATCCTGCACATGCTCAGAACTACTTTTAACTGCCATGTGTAAGAATTTGGCTCTTGTATTGAAAACTGTCCTGGTGACAAGAGTTACAATCTTTTATAAATAAAGCACTTTGGACTGTGGTGGCTTGAGTGGTTAAGAAGCTGAAATTGACAACTAGTAGGTCAGCAGGTCAGCAGTTCGAGACCTGAGTAATGCATGATGGAGTGAGCTCTTGTCTCTGTCCCAGCTCCTGCCAACCTAGCAGTTCAAAAGCAAGACATTGCAAGTAGATAAATAGGTACTTATTTTATTTAATATATTTATACCCTGCCCATCTAGCAGACTTTCCTACTCCTGGCGGCTTCGGTGGGAAGGTAACAGCATTCCGTGCACTCAGGTATCTAGTCATGCCTGCCACATGATCACGGAAACATCTGGCAGATGCAGATAGTGATGGGTCTTTGGATATAAATGGAGATGGACACCGAACTCTAGAGTCAGACATACCTGGCTTTTGAGCAAGGGCAACCTTTACCTTTACCTGAGACTAGTGCATGGACCTCTTCACTCCTTTCGGCATCAGGATCCATGTGGATGCTTATGTTTTTGTTCTCTCGGTCTACTTGTGTCACATTTAGACCTGGATTGTTCAGTGCATTTTGGCTATTCATGAGTGCTAGTGGCACAGTGGTTAAACTGCTGTACTACAGACAAAATAGTGTGTGTTCAATCTTGATGGGGATCAAGGCTGACTCAGCCTTCCATCCTTCTGAGATCAGTAAAATGAGTATCCAGAATGTTGGAGGCAAAATGCTAATTACCTCGTGAACTGCCCAGAGAGTGTACTTAATGTTGTGGGGCACTATATAAGTATAATTGCTATTGCTACTAGGCCTGTGGTGGTGAACCTTGGCACTCCAGATGTTCTTGAACTTCAATTCCCAGAAGCCCTGGTCAGCAGGAGTGCTGACTTGAGCTTCTGGGAATTGCAATCCAAGAACAGCTGGAGTGCCAAGGTTCACCATCACAGCACTAGGCTGTCAAACTCCACTGTGAGGCCACTCACTCATAACCAAAAGTGTTCCTGCCTTTTAGTAGAAAGCTATCCTAAATTCAGTATAGATATTATTAGCAAATAATTTGTTATCCGGCTCATATTTATTACATATGTGATACATCTCCAGATAATTGCAAGGAGAATAAAATAAAGTTGACCCTAGCTGGTAAATTTAGTCTTATTTGGAAACTTTATTTAGCCTTATTTGAAAGATGACTTTCTGTTAAAACTCTAGTTCAGGCTTCAACATTTGTGAATATAAATTAATGCTGCAAACTCTTATATTCTTGTTGAAGCCTAGTTTTGGTAACAGTTCCTTAATTTGAAGACTCCTGTGTAGGATTCTGTGGTTCTGGGTAATCCAGTTTTGAACTTCCATGATGGTTTTTTTTCTTACTTGGATGCAACTGGAAGTGAAGTATTTGCTCATGGGTGAACAAAATTACTTTGATGTGAATCTTCTCTTCTATGTGGAGGCAAAACAGTTTGACATTTTGTCTCAGGATAAAGTTTCAAGTTTATGAAGCAGTCAAACAGGGCTACATTTTGTCAGAGTTTACAAACTATTAAGAAAAATGAACATGGTGCTGCCTATAACTGATGCTATCTACAACTGAGCCCTAGGATCCCCTGTGGTGGCTTGGTGGTTAAGATGCTGAACTTGAGGACTGGAAGGTTGGCAGGTCAGTAGATTGATACCCGAGTGCTGCATGATGGAGTGAGCTTCCGTCTCTGTCGCAGCTCCTGTCAACCTAGCAGTTCGAAAGCAAGAAATTGCAAGTAGATAAACAGGTATCACATTGATGCGAAGGTAAACAGCATTCTGTGCACTCCAGCATCTAGTCATGCCTACCACATAGCCAAGGAAATAACTACAGGTACAGATAGCCCTGGCTCGTTAGCACTAAATGGAGATGAGCACTAAACCCTACAGTTAGATACAGCTGGGTTTCGAGCAAGGGCGACCATTACTTTTACCTAGTTTTACCTACTGCTTTTTAGTTCTGGATGGTATTATATTAATTCTTCATATATGTAACTTCCCATAGTTCTGATTTTGCCAAATACTTCCCTGTTTTGTGTTTCGTGCCACCCAAATAAAGGATCGCAGGTGTTTAGCCAAGGCATGAGCCAACTATTTAGCTGTTAGAATAAGTTGGGCCACTAAAGCATACAGGGAAAGAAAGAGACCATTCAAAACCTGGGTTTAAGTGGCCAACAAAGATTTATAATAGCTATATTTCTGTTTTTAAGAATAATGCAGAAGGAGAGGAACCTGATATTATCCGTGGAAATAATAAACTCATATCTTCATCCCTTGAAAAAATAAGGAATTGCAGGAACTACAATCTTCAGTTGACAAAACCAGGACAGAATTCTTAAAAGTGGGACCTTTGGGAGGTTGCTTATTCACATGGTTACTATCATTTGAAAACAAACTGACAGCACATAACAACACCAGCCTTTTACTCTGATCATGTCTTCAACAACAATTCTGTCCATCTTGTGCTTCATTTATGCCAAGACTGAATGAGCAGAAAACATCAGAGTTTTATTTCTACTGTATATAAGAGGTATGCACCAAGTAAAACATTAGTGTTGCTATCTATAGTGTTTGCACATCAATATTTTAGCATGATAGTTGCCATAATGTCACGGTGTTCACTCGTGATCAGCTACTTTATATCTGGTCTCCTGTGTTGAATGAGAATTGTCCTTACATGACCAGGTGAGTTTCCTGTTTCTGTTTTGGACTAAGATCACTTTGTCTCCTTTAGACTTCCCTCCTCCTCTGATCTGCAGTTTCCCAGATCTACTTTAGGTGGGCTTCAGATTCTCTAGCTACAATTTGGAGTCTTGCTAAGGACTGAAGGGTGGGAATCCATTCTACCAAGAGCGTTTTTTGTTGATGGCAGCCAGGCATTGTTGGGTATCATTCATAAAATTCTAATTCATGGATTGGAAGTCAACAAATGTATCCTAGTAGTCCTCTTTTTTCAGTCTCCAACACAAAGCTGTACTAAAATCTGCCATACTCGATCCATTGCTAAAGAGCTCAGTTCTGCACACATTTTTCAGATGAGCCAAGATAGCATGATCTATCATATCTAATCTGTTAAAGCAAAACCTCTTTCTTAGTCTATTCTGAAAGAGAAAGGAATGCACAAATGGAAATTATTTCTGCCTCAGTTCATTGCTTTGCAAAACCTAATCTATAATTTAAAATTAAAACAATGGGAATGAAATGGCAATCTAAGCCAAGATTTTTTTTTTAAAAAAGAAATGATTACACTCAAGTATGACTTGACAGCACAAAACAACAAATTAGATAGTTAGGAAACCCAGATATATTATGCAAATCCAGAAAACAAAAATTTACCAAGCACCATTCTTGTAATAAAATACAGGCTTTCTCTCTCTCTCTCTCTTGCTCACTCCTCTATCTATACAGGGACTAGTTCTATACATAATATTCAGTACTTTGAGTTGTTCAAAAGCACTTCAGTATTTGTGTTTTTATTTTTTATTTCCTAATTATTTCTAATATAAATTTGCCATTTTCAAATGAGCTAGCAAGAGTCAATAGATGTTTGCACTGAGCCATCACCATGGTTCAAAAATCTCCTTCCAGGTCTGTCATTTGGTATACGTTTTCATACAAACTGCCTTAATTTGTACTCCCCAAACTTATATGTGAGCCAAAGCATAATTATCATTCCACTTTTTCACTTAAAAAATTTCCAGTGCAGTTCTCTGATCAAAACATGTATACAACAATGCATATAATGGGAGAAATGCATACAGTAGAGAAAATATATGCAATGGTAACAGCATTCACATTAGAAGAAATGTGTATATAACACATGTGTTACCATAAATGTTTACAAAAATACATACATTAGAAGACACGTATACAAAAATGAGTATGAATTTTATGGTCTTCTTTTATACATGTGCACATTTTTGTGATAAGAGCCCTAACCCCAATTTAGACATACCGTAAAACCCCTACTTATGTAAAAAGTCCATTCCATAGGCTTTTGCTTAAATCAGTTTTTTATGTAACTCGAAGCAAACCCATAGGAAAAATTATTTTTTATGTCGCTCGAAGCAAACCCATAGGAAAAATGAAATTTTTATGTAAATCGAAGCCAACCCATAGAGAAATGAATTTTTACATAAATCAAAGCAAACCCATAGGAAAAATGAGTTTTTTATGTAACTCATAGCAAACCCATAGGAAATTGTGTTACGTAAATTTATGTAAATTGGGACATTTATGTAAATCGGGACATGGTTTTAGCACAAAATCATTATGTAAGTCGAATTTTATGTAACTCAGGGCATATGTAAGTTGGGGTTTTACTGTAATTTAAAGGTATGTTCTGGTTTGGCACAAGGATGCTTGCTTTTCAATGCATTTCAAATTACAAAGATTGAACCATTCTTCACAAGAATGTTCTGCTGTTTGGTCATGTTATGGACAAACATAATTAACACACAACAGACATATTATTTGGCAGAGTAGCAGGTTCACAAGGAAGATTCTCCATACCACATATTCTTCAGATAAGATAAGATGTTGGGAGTGCTTAGAAATTTAGAATTAAAACTCTGGGATTTATAATGACAGAAAGCTTAAAAAAAAGGGGAAAGCCACTCACGTTGGCATCAAAGTTACTGTTACTCCCACTGTAGTAAAGAAGCTTTGACATTCCTTCTCTGTGGGGACCGAAATGTGAAATGTTTGGCATGCATATCCACAGATCCCTATGCTGGAAATGATAGTGAGAACCAGCTTTTAGGTACAATTTCACTTTCACCATTCATCTAGTTCAAATTCACAAATCATTTCCCATAAAGCAATAACCAATCTCAGAGCTGTTACCATTATGATGATCAATTTCTTCTTATTCTTCTGGATAAGTATTGTGAAATGTCTGTCCTCTTCGTATCTAAAATTTGTCAGGAATGTAGCAGTGTCCATGATGGTTAATAAAATGAACAATGCAAACACTTCTCTTTGGAAATATGAACCAAATGTCCAATATTTCAATTTAAACGAGAGTAACGCATTAACAGGCTAGAAACAAAAGCATGATTATTTGTTAACAATTGTTGTTTGTGTCTTTCTGCATAATGCACTGAATCCAGATGGAGGACGTGTTTCTCATTTCAGCATCGGTAGAAGTTGATCAAGTCAACCAGATCTGTAACTCACCAAATCAAATGCAGCCAACTAACTTGGAAAGCCCTGCTTACTTTCTTCTTCGTCTTACCCTGTACTCTTAACTTCAGCTACTTCTGAATTGCAACCCCCACCACCCCAAGACCTTTCCCGCATTGGAATATTTGGTGTTCAGGAACCATAGAAGCAGCCGAAGTCTGGTTTAACACATCTTTATTGCATGAGGTACAGAGCGAACATGTGGTAATGGTGGACGAACAGCTCCTTTTATATGGTGGCTATACATTTGAAAGTGGCTCCTCGGTAGCTCATTGGCTACTGTCTGCATGACGTCACCCTTAGTCACGCCCTTCTTGTCCAGGTGAGGTAGTGGCGGGAATCTTTCCTGCGGCTGTAGGTATTTGGAGAATTTGTACCATGTGAGCTGGACGCTCGCTACTGCCTCCAGTGGTCACTAGCTCGCGTCCTAGTGCGGTTGGTTACATTGTTTCTTATACATGATAGGGATTGTTACATTCACTCATTCGTATGGTTACATTGACTTAAAGGCACGTTTCCGTAATTACATTCCATAAACAACACCCCTCCCGCCTAGGATGGGACGAAGTCGCTCAACCAATGTGGCTTTCCGCATGTGTGCTTGGGATGCGCGGCTGCTGTGCTTGGTTCGGGAGCCCTCTCGCTTCTCTGCTCTCCTGATTCTTGCCCTGCAATGGGAGGGATTGACTTTGCTGTGGCTGTGCGGCCTCTGACTGCAAATATGGGGAACTGGGGTTTCTAATTTGCGCTGGCCCTGACTGTGGGACCCAGGGCTGTAGACGTGGGGTAGCGGTGAATTCTAATGCCGGGAAACTAACAAAAAACCCCTCTCTTCGCTTAGATGGGTGGGGGACCACTCCGAAACCCCCCTCCTGGTTTCGCAAGTCAAAAACACGATCAAACTCTCCCTCTTGGTCAAAATCACTCCCCTCTTCCAAGGTGTCCATTGTGTCCCCTGGATATGGATTTGCATCAACCCCCTCCCCCCTAGGTGAGGACCAATACCCTGCATTCGAACCTGTGTCTCCATCTTGGAATAAACGGTTGGGGGAGAACCCTAATGCTGGATTCTGGGGCTGGTCTTCAGTGTCCTGCCTCTCTGTAACCCTTTGCCTCAGTTGGTTGGCGTGCCTTCTCCAGAGTAGACCTGTACTGGTCTCTGCACAGTATGAAACTGGCCCTGTTTGCTCAACAATTACCCCTGGGATCCAGGCTGGCCCTGTAGCCGCGTAATTTCTACAGTACACAGGTTCTCCTATTCCAAAACTTTTGGTGCTTCCCAGTTCTATGTTCCTCCCTTTATCCTCCACCCTGGTTGGATCCAACCTAGTCAAGAGCGTTGCGGGTTTCCTGCGCATGAGGAGCTCTGCAGGTGAGAGCCCAGACACCAGTGGCGTCACCCTATAGCACAGCAGGAACTGGCACAGTTGCCGGTTCAGATCTCCAGGGCCCATTCTCTGCAATGCTTCCTTCGTAGTTCGCACCAGGCGTTCTGCCTGACCATTCGTGGCGGGGTAAAAAGGGGCGGAGGTGATATGCCGAATGGCGTTCCTCCCCATGAATGCCTGGAACTCCGCAGACGTGAAGGTCGTAGTGTTATCGCTCACAAGCACGTCCGGTATCCCGAAGCAGCTAAACACCTTGCGCAATTGCTTTACTGTTGTGGCTGAGGAGGTGTTGGACATGGGGATAATCTCCATCCACTTGGAGTATGCATCCACTATTAGCAGGAAAAGGGTGCCCCTAAAAGGACCCGCGAAGTCTACGTGTATCCGGGACCACGGCCCTCTGGCTGTGTCCCATTCTCTGTGGGGAAGTCAGGACTCTTTGGGCCAAGAACTCTGGCAACTCTCGCAAGTGCTGACCATGTGCTCTATGTCAGCATCCATTTGGGGCCACCAGAAGTAGCTTCTGGCCAACGCTTTAGAGCGTACGATCCCGGGGTGGCTGATGTGCAGTAGCTTGAGCACTCTCGACCTCAATGACTCAGGAATAACCACCCGCTGGCCCCATAGGAGGCAGCCCCTTTCTGTGGAAAGCTCATCCCTTTTTCTAACATAAGCCGTGAATTCCTCCCCAGGGGAAGTCGTTGGCCACCCATTCTGAACCCGGGAGCTCACTCGGGAAAGGGTCTTGTCCTTCGCCGTGGCTTTGGTGAGGTCTGCGGGAACTATCGGGGGTGAGTCGAGGGCTTCAATCAGAAGCACTTGATGATCTCTCTCCACCTCGCACTTAGGGTCTCCTAACTGTGGCAGGGGCAACCTGGAAAGAGCATCTGCATGACTAATGTCTTTTCCCGGGCGGTGGACCAGCGTGTGCTGGTATGCATTGAGAAACATGGCCCATCGAAGCATCCTGGGGGACAGAATCTGTGGCGTAGGCTTGCCTGTGGTGAAGATGCCTAGTAAGGGTTTGTGGTCAGTCACAACAGTGAACGGTCGACCATACAGGAAGTCATGGAATTTCTTTGTTCCCGCAACTATGGCCAGAGCCTCCCTGTCCGTTTGCGCGTAATTGCGCTCTGCCCGTGATAGCGATCTAGAGTAGAACGCTACTGGGGCCTCCCGCCCATTGTCTAACACGTGGCACAGTACCGCCCCCACCCCCTACTGGTGAGGCGTTGCATACTAGCACGACGGGCTTTCTGGGGTCAAAATGAGTCAGGACCGCTTCTGAGGATAGAAGCCTCTTCAATTCCTTAAACGCATTCTCCTGACTGTCTCCCCACCACCAAACCGCATCCTTCTTAAGTAACTTATGCAGTGGCTCCGCCACTGACGCTTTCCTAGGCAGGAAGGAATGGTAGAAATTTAGGAGCCCTAGGAATGACTGCAATTCTGGTTTCGCGGTGGGGCAAGGGGCATTTTGGATGGCCACAACCTTTGATTCAGAGGGCTTTACTCCATCAGGGGTTATTTTGAACCCAAGGAACTCGACTTCCCTCGCTAGGAACACACACTTACTTCTCTTTAACCTCAACCCTGTTTTTTCGAAAATAGACCTTGTCCAACCTTTTAGTCAGTTCCGTCACGCTCCCCCCAGATATCAACACGTCGTCAAAATATGGGAGTACCCCAGGGAGCCCTTTAAGCAGACGTTCCACAAGGGACTGAAATATTCCAGGGGCCGAGTTCACACCAAACTGTAGGTGCGTGACCTTAAAAGCCCCCTTGTGTGTTACAATTGTCTGCGCAGCGGCAGCAGCTGGAGTTACGGACAGTTGTTGGTACGCCTGCACCAAATCCAATTTTGCGAAATACTTTCCCCCGTGCAACATGGCCAATAGGTGGCTAACAACCGGCACTGGGTATGCATTAGGGCAGATTGCCTTATTTATCGTACATTTATAATCTGCGCAGATCCTAACCTCCCCATTAGGCTTCAAGGCAGTCACAATAGGAGTTTCCCACTCTGCAGAGTCCACTGGAACCAAACCCCCCTGGCCCACCAATTTGTCCAGCTCCGCTTCTATTTTGTCTTTGAGGGAGAATGGAACCCTCTTAGGCTTGAGCCAGATGGGCCAGATTTCCGGGTCCAAATCAAGTGAAACTGGGGGGCCATTGAATTTCCCGAGCCCCTTTTCGAATATCTTCGGGTGTGCACTGCAAACGTCCTGGATGGGGTCAGACCCGACAGCATGGATCCCCTCTATTGAAATTCCCAGGGGCCTGAACCACTGTGTTCCCAGGAGACAACAACCCCCCTCCTTCAAGACTACTAGGGGCAGCTTCTCCCGGTGGCGTTTGAATTGTACTGAGAATTCCCCCATCCCCAACAATGGAATTCTGACCCCTTGAACGTCCCACAACTGGGTCTTTAGGGCTTTGAGTTTGGGTCGCTTATTTGGGGGAATGTGCAGGAACTCCCTCTGGGAAATAATGGAGTACGACAACCCCGAGTCTATTTCCATTCTAACTGGGACCCCCTGTATCAGTACCTCAACAAAAAAATGGGGGTGCCCTAAGGACATGCTGTGGATGGCCACGTTGCCGTCCTCGAGGGCCGTTCTGTATACGCGTTGCACTTCTACATAAGAACATAAGAACAGCCTTGCTGGAACAGGCCACAGCCCATCCAGTCCAGCATTCTGTCTCACACAGTGGCTCACCATTTCCTTCAGGGTATTCCCAAGCAGATGCCTTCACCTGCTTAGGATTCCCTGGAAATGATATTGAGAGATATCCTGCCTATCTCTCCAACCCGTAGGTTGTCCTTAAGTATCCATAATTATAGCCATTGATACTCTTGTCCTCCATGAACTTGTCTAATCCTTTCTTAAAGCTGTCAAGACTGACAGCTGTCACCACTTCTTCTGGCAGGGAGTTCCATAGACCAGTAATCCTCTGGGTGAAAACGTACTTTCTCTTATTTGTTTGAGAACTACTACCCAAAAGTTTCATGGAGTGTCCCCTAGTTTTAGTGTTATGCGATAGGGAAAACAGTTTTTCCTTATCTACTTTGTCCACACCGTGCATGATTTTATAAACTTCAATCAGGTCACCTCTTAGACGTCGTCGTTCAAGAGTGAAGAGGCCCAACCGTTGCAGCCTCAGATGGTAAGGAAGGTGTTCCAGTCCCCTAATCATTCTGGTTGCCCTCCTCTGCACTTTTTCCAGCTCCATAATATCCTTCTGGAGGTATGGCGACCAGAACTGTACACAGTATTCCAGATGGGGCCTCACCATAGATTTATAAAGAGGCAAAATGACACTTGCTGACTTATTTTCTATACCCTTCTGTTATGTATGTACAATGTTGCTTTAAGAAATGTATGAATGTAACCTGACCACAATTACAATGTAGCCCAGCTGTTAAAGGAACGCGAGTAAGCTGCCCATAGAGGGCAGCTGCGAGCGTTCAACTCACATGGTTCTCATTCCTCAAATCACCGGCAGCCGCGGGAACTCTCCCGCACCAGCAAACTACTACGGAAGAGGGGCGTGACTGGGACGACGTCACGCCGGTAGCAGCCAATGAGCTACCGTGCAGCCAGATTCAAATGTATTGTGCTACTGTATATAATGTGATGTACCTCCGCCATTACCACATGTTCATCCTGATCATCAACCAATAAACCTGTGTTAGTCCTCACTGCGACTCCTTCTTTGTCTTCCGTGCAAGACACTAAATTGGCGACGAAGGTGGGATAATGGCGAATCCCAAGGTCAAGCCTTACCAGTTCGATGTCAGCGAGCCCGAACAATGGGAGCTCTACGAGTGCCAGTTCCGGCACACGATGGAAGCCGCGGGTGTTGACGATGACGCGAGAATGCGCTCCTACTTCCTGGCCCAGGTGGGGCCGGCCACGCTGCGCATCCTGATGAGCCTGGTGGCCTCCAAGAAGGTAGAAGAGGTGCCCATTGACCGCATCCTGGTGCTGTTGGGCGAGCATTTCCAGCCTCCCGTGTCAATCTTCCCGGCCCGGGTCGCGTTCCACAGGCGAGACCAGCGACCGTGTGAATCCGTGTCCGCATACGCGGCGGCCCTCAGGCTTGCAGCGGTGCACTGCCAGTGGGACGACCTGGACCAGGCCCTCCGAGACCGCATGCTGTGTGGCCTGAGGGACGAGGAGCTTCAGCGGAAGCTCATGACCCGCGACTACCGCCTCACGTTCAACGAGGTACAGCGGGAGGCCCAAGCGGCCGAAGCGGCCAGGAACGGGGTCAGAGTGTTCAAATCCCGAGGGGCCACGTCCGAAAGGGCCAAGTCACCAGTACAGGCGGCCCGGCGGGCACCAGCGAAAACGGCCTGGCGGGCCCCCAAGCCGCCCGCCGGCACACCAACGGCGTCCGAGGAGTCGTCCACTACGGCAGACCCCTGCTCCAGCGAGGACGACGACGTCCAGCGGGTCAAGAAGCAAGGAGAGAAGCAACAGACCCGCGAGTGGCAGGACCGCCGCTGCGACAGTTGCGGGGCGTCCCACGACCGTACGAGGTGTCCGTTCCGAAAGGCCGAGTGTCACAACTGCGGCCGAAAGGGACACATCGCCCGAGTGTGCAGGCGCGGGCGAGTCGGCCGAAAGGGACACATCGCCCGAGTGTGCAGGCGCGGGCGAGTCGAGGACAAGGGCAATTCGAACCATTCCCAGACGCACAAGCGGAAGGCGGCCGGCACCAGGAAGGTCTCTGACGACCACAGCGAGGACGGCGTGAACCGCGTGGCCCTGGAGCACCGGCGTTTTTTCATAGAGGTACAGTTACAGGGGGTCCCAGTGAGGATGGAGATAGACTCGGGGTCGTCCTATTCCATCCTGTCCCAAAAAGAGTTTATGCGCGTTCCCCCAGTTGCGGGCCATGAGGTCACACCTACGGGACGTGCAAGGGAACGGGATCCCAGTGTTGGGGGTGGGGAACTTCAAGGTGAAGTTCAAGAATTACTCCGAGAAACTGCCCCTAGTTGTCCTCAAGGGGGGGAGGTGCTGCCTTTTGGGAACGCAGTGGTTTGCCCCCCTAGGAATCGAACTGTCCGGCATTAACGCCATAGAGACTGACCCAATGCGGGACGTGTGCAACGCGCACCCGGACGTTTTCAAGAAGGGGCTCAGGACTTACAAGGGGCCCCCAGTCTCCTTTGACTTGGATCCGGAAATCTGACCCATATGCCTCAAGCCAAGAAGAGTGCCGTTCGCCCTCAAGGACAAGATCGAGGCAGAACTGAACAAATTGGTGGGGCAGGGGATTTTGGTTCCAGTGGATTCGGCGGAGTGGGAAACGCCGATTGTGACAGCCCTTAAATCAAACGGGGAGGTTAGGATTTGTGCGGACTATAAATGTACGATTAATAAGGCCATTCGGCCAAATGCATATCCGGTACCCGTGGTCAGCCATTTACTGGCCACGCTTCATGGGGGGAGGTGTTTCGCTAAGCTAGATCTGGCGCAGGCGTATCAGCAGCTCTCTGTAACCCCGGCTGCAGCCGCTGCGCAAACGATCGTAACGCACAAGGGGGCATTTAAGGTAACGCGCCTTCAGTTCGGCGTGAATTTGGCCCCCGGAATTTTCCAGTCCCTCGTGGAACGCCTTTTAAAGGGGCTTCCAGGTGTCCTCCCATACTTCGACGATGTGTTAATAACAGCGGGGGGCGAATCAGAATTAGCGCAAAGGCTAGACAGGGTCCTCTCGATATTCGAGAAGGCGGGCCTCCGACTGAGACGGGACAAATGTGTTTTCTTTGCGAGGGAGGTCGAGTTCCTCGGGTTCAAGGTAACCCCGGAAGACATCAAGCCCTCCAAGTCCAAGGTTGCAGCAGTGCAAAACGCCCCTCGCCCCACCGCGAAACCGGAGCTGCAGTCGTTTCTAGGGCTCTTAAATTTTTACCATTCCTTCCTGTCGAGGAAGGCATCCGTTGCTGAGCCACTGCACGCACTATTGAAGAAAGAGGCGGTTTGGCGGTGGGGAGATAGGCAAGAGAAAGCTTTCAGGGAGCTGAAGGCACTCCTATCCTCGAGTGCTGTCCTGACCCATTTCGACCCTAGGAGACCAGTAGTTCTAGTCTGTGATGCGTCCCCAGTGGGGGTGGGGGCGGTTCTATGCCACGTGTTGGAGAGCGGGAGGGAAGCCCCGATAGCGTACTACTCTAGGTCCCTCTCGAAGGCCGAGCGCAATTACGCGCAAACGGATAGGGAGGCCCTAGCCATCATCGTGGGAACGAAAAAGTTCCATGACTTTTTATACGGCCGCGGGTTTACGATAGTGACAGATCACAAGCCACTTCTGGGGATCTTCACTACCGGCAAACCCACACCGCAAATTCTCTCCCCCAGGATGCTGCGTTGGGCCATCTTCCTCAATGCCTACCAGTACGAGCTGGTCTATCGCCCAGGAAAGGAGATCTCCCATGCGGACGCGCTGTCCCGATCTCCCCTCCCAAGTGTAGGGGACCCCACATGCGAGGTAGAGCAGGACCACCAAGTCCTGCTGATTGAGTCTCTCGACTCACCCCCCATTCTCCCGGCCGACCTCGCCAAGGCCATGGCGGCCGACAAGATGCTGGCCCAAGTTAGTTCCTGGGTGAGGAAAGGGTGGCCCACTACTCCCCCCGAGGAACAGTTCAAGCCATTCGTCAGGCGTAGAGTAGAGCTTTCTCTGGAAAGGGACTGCTTACTCTGGGGCCAGCGGGTAGTTATCCCAGAGAAGCTGAGGGCCAAGGTACTGAAGCTATTGCATACCAGTCACCCGGGGATCGTGCGCTCCAAGGTTCTGGCCAGGAGTTTCTTTTGGTGGCCCCAGATAGACGCGGATATAGAACGTTTAGTGGGCACGTGTGAGAGCTGCCAGAGCTCTCAGCCCGAGGAGTCCCGGTTACCCCATAGGGAATGGGACACGGTCCCGGATTCATGTTGACTTCGCTGGCCCTTTCCGCGGGGCCATGTTTCTGCTGGTAGTCGACTCCTACTCCAAGTGGTTGGAGGTAATTCCCATGAACAGCACCTCCTCTGCGGCAACCATTAAACAGTTGCGCAAGCTTTTTGCCTGTTTCAGCCTGCCTGACGTCCTTGTTAGTGATAACGCTAGTACCTTCACGTCTGCAGAGTTCAAGACGTTTATTGAGCGGAACGCCATCAGGCACATTACCGCTGCCCCGTTTCACCCCGCCACAAACGGTCAAGTAGGGCGCCAAGTGCGCACTACGAAAGATGCACTGCGGCACATGGGTCCCGGGGAGTTGAACCTTCATCTAAGTCAGTTCCTCATCTGTTACAGGACAACCCCCCTAGCCTCAGGATTTTCCCCAGCCGAACTCCTCATGAGGAGGCGTCCGGTAACACTTTTTGACCAGATGGATCCGTCCAGGGTGGAGGATGAAGGAAGAAATATTAACTTAGGGGGAGAGAGCTCCAAAGGTTTCTCGATAGGGGACCCGGTTCACTGCAGAAACTACGCGGCCTCAGGACCAGCGTGGGTACCAGGGACAATCATTGAGCAGACGGGGCCAGTATCCTACAGGGTCGAGACTAGCTCGGGTCTACTCTGGAGAAGGCACGCCGACCAACTCAGAAGGCAAGCCACCAGTGAAGGGGAATCAGCGTTAGGGTCCTCCCCCACCCGCATTACCCAAGGGGGAGACACGGCGGAACCCGCGGATACAAATGCATATCCTGGGTTCCCAACCACAGAGGAGGATACTTTGAAAGAGAGGGATCAGTTTGATTATGATTATGAGTTGCAGTACCAGGGGGGTGTAGCGGAGTGGTCCCCCACCCGTCCTAGCGAAAAGAGGGGTTTCAGTTCAGCCCCTGGTGCCTCCAGTCCCCCCAGTCCCTTTGTTTTAGAATATACCATAGCTCCAGCTCCCCGAAGACCAACACCCCCAAGACAGGCAGTGGGGGTGAGTCCGCCCACCACAGTCTCTAGAACTCCTGGGCAGGTAACGGGGGGTGGCATGGCCACGAGGGCCTCTTCGTCGGTCCCGAGATTCGTACTGGGGGGGACCCCAAGCTCCTCAAACGGTAGGCAGGGGTTCACTTCCTAACTGTTCATTCCGTTCCCATCCCCCAATGCAAGGTTACCGCAGAGCCCACACCGAGCCACTAATGAGTCCCCCCTTGCCGTTGCAGGACAGGACTCTGCAGAACCAGGCTCCCCTGTGTTAGGTCAAGCGGCCACACGCCCCAGGCGCACGTGCGGCAAGCCACAATGGTTGAGGGACTTCGTCCCATCCTAGGGGGGAGGGATGTTATGTATGTACAATGTTGCTTTAAGAAATGTATGAATGTAACCTGACCACAATTACAATGTAGCCCAGCTGTTAAAGGAACGCGAGTAAGCTGCCCATAGAGGGCAGCTGCGAGCGTTCAACTCACATGGTTCTCATTCCTCAAATCACCGGCAGCCGCGGGAACTCTCCCGCACCAGCAAACTACTACGGAAGAGGGGCGTGACTGGGACGACGTCACGCCGGTAGCAGCCAATGAGCTACCGTGCAGCCAGATTCAAATGTATTGTGCTACTGTATATAATGTGATGTACCTCCGCCATTACCACATGTTCATCCTGATCATCAACCAATAAACCTGTGTTAGTCCTCACTGCGACTCCTTCTTTGTCTTCCATGCAAGAAACTAAACCTTCCTAATGATCCCTAGCATTGAGTTTGCTTTTTTCACTGCTGAGGCACACTGGGTTGACACCTTCATTGAGTTGTCCACCAGGACACCAAGGTCCCTTTCCTGGTTTGTCGCAGAGAGTTCAGACCTCATCAGTTTATAAATGTAATTGGGGTTCTTTGCCCCAACATGCATCACTCTGCACTTACTAATGTTGAAGCTCATTTGCCACTGTTTTGCCCACTCCCCCAGTGTCAAGAGATCCCTCTGGAGCTCCTCACAATCTCTCACAGTTTTCACTACCCTGTATAATTTAGTGTCGTCAGCAAATTTGGCTACCTTGCTTTTTACTCCTACCTCTAGACCATTTATGAAGAGGTTGAAAAGCAGGGGTCCCAGTACTGAACCTTGCGGGACCCCACTCTTTACTTCCCTCCACTTGGAGAAGTGTCCATTTAGTGCTCCCCTCTGTTTCCTGTCCCTTAGCCAGTTGCTGATCCAGGACAAGACCTGTCCCTTTATTCCATGACTGGTAAGTTTATTCAAGTGCCTTTGGTGTGGGACCTTGTCAAAAGCCTTCTGAAAGTCCAGATAAACAATGTCAACTGGATCCCCCTTATCCACATGCTTGTTGACACTCTCAAAAAATTCCAACAGATTAGTGAGGCATGATTTGCCCTTGCAAAAGCCATGTTGGCTCTCCTTTAGCAGTGCCTTCTCTTCTATGTGCCTATTAATTCTATCTTTTAGGATGGTTTCCATCACTTTACCTGGGACACATGTCAAACTGACAGGTCGGTAATTTCCTGGATCACCCCTGGATCCTTTTTTGAAAATTGGTGTTACATTCGCTACCTTCCAGTCATCAGGCACAAAGCCTGATTTGAGGGAAAGGTTATATATTTTGGCTAAGAGATCAGCAATTTCATCTTTAAGTTCCCTGAGAACTCGTGGATGGATGCCATCTGGTCCTGGCGATTTGTTAGTGTTTAGTTTAACAAGACATGCAAGGACCTCCTCCCTGGTTATTTCTATCTTGCTTAATTCTTCGGTTTCCCTCCCTACGAAGATAGGCTCTGTTTTGGGCATGTGGTCTCTGTCTTCTTCAGTGAATACTGAAGCAAAGAATTCATTGAGTCTCTCTGCAATCTCTGTTTCCTCTTTAATAATCCCTTGCCTTCCATTGTCATCTAATGGTCCAATGGCCTTCCTAGTTGGGTTCTTACTTCTAATGTACTTAAAGAAGTCTTTGTTATTTCTCTGAGTATTTTTAGCTATACGCTCCTCAAAGTCTTGCTTTGCTTTCCTGATTGTTGCCTTGCATTTGTTCTGCCAGAATTTATGTTTCTGCCTGCTGTCCTCATTCGGACAAGCCTTCCATCTTCTAAATGAGCTTTTCTTGCTCTTGATCACTTCCTGAACAGCTCCTGTAAGCCACATCGGAGTCCTCTTGGACCTGGCAGTGCCCTTTTTCCTTTTGGGTATGCATTCCAATTGAGCCTCTGTTATTGTTTTTGTAAACAGCCTCCATGCCTCTTGGAGTGTTTGGACTCTCTCAATTTTCCCTTTCAGCTTCTTTTTTACTAGTTTCCTCAACTTTGGGAAATTTCCTTTTTGAAAATTTAAGGTCTCTGTGTTAGATTTTATCAGTGACTTGCGGTCTATGATCAAGTTAAACATAATTGAGTTGTGGTCACTGTTCCCTATTGGATCAGTCACATTAACATCTTGCACCAGATCCTGAGTATTACTCAGGATCAAGTCAAGGATTCTTGTACCTCTAGTTGGGTCTTCAACCATCTGTCCCAGGGAACAATCATTTAGCATATCTAGGAACTTTATCTCTTTATCATGTGCTGAACAACAGTTCACCCAGTCTATGTGAGGGTAATTGAAGTCCCCCATTATAACCAGGCTTCCCTTCTTGGATGTCTCCTTTACAACATTCTCCAACTGCCAGTCTCCCTCAAGAGTTTGGGTCGGAGGCCGATAGTATATGCCTACTGTTAGACCATCCTTGTGGCCTGGTACTCTTACCCACAGAGCTTCTAATGGTGACTCCAAATCACCTAGATATTCCAATTCATACAATTTTATCACTTCTTTGACATACAAGGCTACACCACCTCCTGTTTGCCCCTTCCTATCCTTCCTGTACAGTTTGTAGCCTGGGATAACTGTATCCCATTGGTTATCATCCGTCCACCAGGTTTCAGTGATACCAATAATATCAATATTCTTATCTATTGCTAAGTATTCCAGCTCCCCTATTTTGTTCCGGAGGCTTCTGGCATTTGTATACAAGCATTTATATATGCTTTTCTGACACAATCTTTTGTGTCCAGTTGCATTGTTAGACTGCCTCTTGCATCCTTCTGCTAGAATGCTAGTGACTAGCTCCTCGCTCTGCTCAGTAATTTTTGCATCCTCCTCACTACTCAAGTACACACTTTCCCGAACCGGATGCTGCCCAGCTCCTGTCGGCTTTCCCCCAGTTATCAGTTTAAAAGCTGCTCTGCAGCCTTTTTGATGTTGAGTGCCAGCAATCTGGTCCCATCATGGTTCAAATGCAACCCATCCCTCCTGAACAGATTTGGCTTGTCCCAAAATGTTCTCCAGTTCCTGACAAATCTGAAACCCTCCTCTCGACACCACCGTCTCATCCACGCATTGAGGCTTCTGAGCTCTGCCTGCCTGGTAGGTCCTGAGTTGCCGTCGTCAAAGACTCTGCCAATGCCATCCTGCCTCTGTGTGGCGTTCTGTGGGGTGCGTTCCGCTGGACCCCTGCTCTCGCCATGCGGGCGTCTGCACACCTTGGCGATGTGGCCCCTCCGGCCGCAGTTGTGGCACTCAGCTTTCCTAAATGGGCACTTGCTTCGGTTGTGGGATGCTCCACATCCGTCGCATTGGTGGTCCTCTTGCCTGAGGTTCCTCCCCTCTGCCCACTTCTTTTGTACCTTCTGGACGTCGTCATCCTCACTGGAGCACGATGTCTCTGGGCACGATGGGGGGCTCCTCGGTGCCCGCCACGTGGCTTGTACCGCGGCAGCCGGCCCCTTTAGAGCTGGGGGCTGTATTCTGAATGTCTTTACCCCGCTCCTTGCAGCCTCAGCGGCCAGGGCTTCACTCAGCGCATCTTTTAGGGTCAGGTCGCGGCCCTGCTGCATTAACCTCCTCTGGGTCTCCTCATCCCGTAAATCCGTCAGTAGCCGGTCCCTGAGCATCACATCTAAATTCTCCCACTCGCACAGGCCGGCCGCTACTCTCAAGGTCACCACATAATCTCCCACGGACTCACCCGGGTGCTGATCTCACCTCAGGAAGGCTACTCGGGCCGGAAAAAAGGTCCCTTTCAGCTTGAAGTGCCCCCTCAGGGCTGTTAGGATCTCCTTGAAAGGTACGGTGTCTACTTTTCTTGGTGCCAGGAGGCCAACCAGCAGTTCTAGAGTGGGGAAACTGATGCTCATGAGGAGGTGGGACTGTTTCTTTCCCTCGTCGGTAACGTCAGCAGCATCCATTGCATTTCGGAAATGGAGCTCGTAAAGATCCCATCGTTCGGGATGTCTCACATCGAATTCAGAAATCTTGGACTTCTGGGACGCCATATCCCACCTTCATCGCCAATTTGGTGCTCAGGAACCAAAACAATAGAAGCAGCCGAAGTCTGGCTTAACACATCTTTATTGCATGAGGTACAGAGCAAACATGTGGTAATGGTGGACAAACAGCTCCTTTTATACGGTGGCTATACATTTGAAAGTGGCTCCTCAGTAGCTCATTGGCTACTGTCTGTGTGACGTCACCCTTAGTCACGCCCTTCTTGTCCAGATGAGGTAGTGGCGGGAATCTTTTCCGCGGCTGTAGGTATTTGGAGAATTTGTACCATGTGAGCTGGACGCTCGCTACTGCCTCCATAGTGGTCACTAGCTCGCATCCTAGTGCAGTTGGTTACATTGTTTCTTATACATGATAGGGATTGTTACATTCACTCATTCGTATGGTTACATTGACTTAAAGGCACATTACCGTAATTACATTCCATACACAACAGAATACAACCCCTGGGCGGAAAAAGCTTCTGGGATAACAGCAATCTTGTATGCACTAATATAAGTGGGAGGGGGCTTTACAGCCTAATTTGTTTGGTAAAATTCATTTCTCCCTTCTGGCTTGTCAAGCAAGCTTCTGATTCCTCTTCCTGTTTGTTTTCTTACTTTCATTGTTTTGTTGATTATCTCCTTTCACTGACCTTTTACCAAACATAGGGTTGCCATAATTCTCCCCCACAAAACCGGGACAGCCACATGATGTCATTGCATTCTTCAAACCGCATGCGCTCTCCCAATTTACACTGCCACCCCAGAGAAGCCCGCCAGGAAGAAACTGGGGTGGCGCTGCAGCCTTGGGATTCAGGCTTCTGGGGTGGTGGCAGCGGTGGGGCTCAACTCGAATTAATCCACCTGGAGACAGGAGGAGCCACACCACCTCCACGCCTCAGCCACTACCCCTGTCACTGCCCATTTCTCCCTGGTGCTCATGGTGTGTCACAGTGCGCCCTGAGGAAAGAGCACCAAGACCTTGCAACCAGTGCCGCTTGTAGCAAGGAGACCCAGGAGCAAGCGAGCAAGTGAGCAAGCAAGCAAGTGAGAGCTCAAGATGGGGAGGGACTAAGAGGGAGGCGCTTCCCACCTTCTTTTCCTCTGTGTGTGTGATGCGTTGCGGGGCCACCTCACTGCAAATATGGGACTTCAACATGTATTTCACTGAAGTGGCTGGGACAATTTTCCTGACCTTAAATCCAGGACAATCCCGGTTTTCCAGGACATATGGCAACCCTTATCAAACTACAAGCATGGAGGTTTTCTCCACATGCTGGAAACCCTATTTTTCTGTTTTTTTCCCTACTGTCTGTAACTACAAATTGTAAGTGTAAGTAAAGATACCCTTTTATTTATTTATTTTTAAATTTATATTGCCACCCAACTCCGAAGACTCTGGGCAGCTCACAGAGAATAAAACCAATCACAGTTTAAAAAGCAATAAAAACCCATTAAAACTATTAACAAAATGATTTAAAATGATTAAATGATTGAGAGAGAGAGAGAGAGAGAGAGAGAGAGAGAGAGAGAGAGAGAGAGAGAGAGAGAGAGAGAGAGAGAGAGAGAGAGAGAGAGAGAGAGAGAGAGAGAGAGAGAGAGAGAGAGAGAGATCTTACTAAATTAGCCAGCAGGCCGGGGTCACCACGTCATGGGTGCCCTACACCTGCTTTGCCAGTCAGGTTTTTTCCTACTTTAAATGCTTTTAGAGTACTTTTATCATGCATAGTGCTAGTTTGTATGGAAAAATGAAACCAAGCGCTGAGACTGAGCTAATTGCTCCACGTTTTCTCTGTGTTGTTTTTTTTTGTTTTTTTCTACTTCATACTCTGTTAAATAAAAGGAACAGAGTAAAAGGTATAACCAAAATTCCCCTGTTCCATCCAGAATAAGGGTAAGTATGGTTTTTATGTGATTTAGACATGTTGTTATAAGGAAGGCAGCTTCAAAATTTGGGGGCTCTCCTCCCTTCTGGCCCTTCACCAAGGAGGCTCTTTGTTGCCATGACAACTGTCCCATGGTACTATTTCTGGATGCCAGGTCAGTCAAAAGAAAGAACTTTGCCATCCATGAAAGCCAATTTTAGGGCTGAGCCAAAAGGCTTAAAATCAAGAGACTGTGTGGAAAAATATGTGCCCAAATTGGGGGATGATGGGTGAGAGGCAAAAAACAATAATAATTTGGGAAGGTTTGGGCTGTCTTTACTTTTGTAGTCAAGGCATTACTGTTTCTTTTGCTCCTTCTTATTTTTCTTGCCACTGACTGATATTTTATGACAGTATCAGTCACTTAGTTTTTGAGGGTTTTTGTCTGACAGCAAGTTCCCAAGAAAGAAAAGGGTATTTTTGTCCTGTTGCCGAACTGTCTTGTCTGTCTCAGGTGAATGTGGTTTCTATAATAGTGGGTTGCTGGGTGGTAGTCCTAGACCCATGATGATGAACCTTAGCACTCCAGATGTTCTTGGACTTCAATTCCCAGAAGCCCCCCATGAATCCACACAAATGGGTTTACTGTGATTCATCTGGCCCACAGCGCCCTCATTGTTCCTGGAAGCGGAATTAAAACGCGCATGTATGGGCGCGTTTTACTTCCGCTTCCAGGAGTGACGAGGGCAGCTTGGGCTGGATGAATAGCAGTAAACCCATTCATGTGGATTCATGGGAGCTTCTGGGAAATAAAGTCCAAGAAAATCTAGAGTGCCAAGGTTCACCATCACGGTCCTAGACTCAAGGATGTTCACATTTACATCCAGGTCCTCTTGACTGAGGTAATGCTACAAGTATCTAAGGTTTCTGCTTCAATAAGGGTCTGGTTTTAGTAATCTGACAGAGCATAGTTTTGATGGGACATTTCTTTGGCAAGAGGAAAGTGAGCTTGCTAGCTTTTCAAAGCTAGGGATGGGATGGGATGTCCCTAGAACTGAGATGGCAAACCTTGGCACTCCAGCTGTTCTTGAACTTCAATTCCCAGAAGCCCAAGTCTCTGTGAATCCACACAAATGGGTTTTATTGCACTTACACAGTAAGCCCATTCGTGTGGATTCACAGGGACTTGGTCTTCTGAGAATTGAAGTCCAAGAACAGCTGGAATGCCAAGGATCACCATCACTGTGCTAGAGAGTGAACACTTCTTCCTTTCTGTGGAGGAATTTCTGGTTCGTATGATTGGCAGTTCTGCATAAGCCTTTTGACATGGCCATTCCTGAATGCCCTCTCTTGTACAAAAATACCCCACCCTCAACCTGATGAAACAGTAGGAACAAAGGCTGGATGACTGAAGAAAGAACTCGGAACGAACTAGACCTGAAACAGGCTACAACCCATTTTAAGGTTCCTAAGACTCTGACTGGGAGGCGGGAGGTCAGCAGTTCGATTCCTGAGTACTGCAGGAAGGAACGAGCTCCCGTCTTTGACCCAGCTCCTGCCAACCTAGCAGTTCAAAAGCAAGAAATTGCAAGTAGATAAATAGGGACCACTTAGGTGGGAAGACCAGTTCCATGCGCTCCGGTGTCTAGTTATGCCTGCCACATGACCACAGAAATGTCTGCAGAAGCAGACAACGCTGGCTCTTCGGCTTTGAAACAGAGATGAGCACTAAACCCTGGAGACGGATACAACTGGCTTTCATAAATACGTAAGAACAGCCTTGCTGGAACAGGCCACAGAAGCCCATCCAGTTCAGCATTCTGTCTCACACAGTGGCTCACCATTTGCTTCAGGGTATTCTCAAGCAGATGCCTTCACCTGCTTAGGATTCAAAGTCCTTTCCAGGTGTCTGGAAGCTGTTGGGGTCTGGATGGGGGCTAACGGGCTACAACTGAATCCCAGCAAGACAGAGTGGCTATGGATAAGGGGTCCTGCATTGTCCCGGGAGCTACCATCTTTGGTTCTGGATGGGGCTATTTTGCCACTTGGGGGTCCTCCTGGATTCGCGGCTACTGCTAGAAGAACAGGTGGCGGCTGTGACAAGAAGGGCTTTTGCCCAGCTTCGGGTGATTTGCCAGTTGCGCCCGCTCCTGGACCGTGACTCCTTGCTCATGGTCACTCACCCTCTGGTCACCTCCAGACTAGATTATTGCAATGCGCTCTACATGGGGCTGCCCTTGACGACCATTCGGAGGCTACAGCTGGTCCAGAATGTGGCAGCCCAGGTGGTGATGGGGTGTGGGCATTATGCCCATGCTTCACCACTGCTCCGGGAGCTGCACTGGTTACCAGTTTGTCTCTGGGTGCAATTCAAGGTGCTGGTTTTGACCTTTAAAGCCCTATATGGTAGTGGGCCGGGTTACCTAAGAGACCGCATTGCCCTGAGGACGTCTGTCTGTCCAACCAGAGCGGACCGGAGGGGCTCTCTAATTGTTCCATCAGCCAGAGGGGCTCACCTCTCTGGCACAAGGAGGAGAGCCTTCTCCGTGTCTGCGCCAGCCCTCTGGAACCTCCTGCCAACAGAGCTACATCTCCAGATGGAATTGCTGCCTTTCAGAAAATAACTTAAAACCTGGCTGGCGGGTCAAGTGTGGGGTGCAGGTGGAAGGGTAACCTCCATTGGGTGGCTGATGTAGAAGAACTCCTCCACATGGTGCCTTTGGATCCTGCACCTCTTGTTTTAGGGGGTGGGTAGTTTTAACTGTTTTTAACATGTTTTTAAATTGTCATTGTGAGTTGGCTTTGGCCGAGTGGGTGGTATATAGATTTGACAATTAAATTAAATTAATTAAATTAGGATTCCCTGGAAATGGCATTGAGAGATATCCTGCCTATCTTTCCAACCCGGAGTTTGTCCTTAGGTATCCATAATTATAGCCATTGATACCCTTGTCCTCCATGAACTTGTCTAATCCTTTCTTAAAGCTGTCAAGACTGACAGCTGTCACCACTTCTTCTGGCAGGGAGTTCCATAGACCAGGGATCCTCTGGGTGAAAAAGTACTTTCTCTTATTTGTTTGAGAACTAGTACCCAAAGGTTTCATGGAGTGCCCCCTAGTTCTAGCGTTATGTGATAGGGAAAACAGCCTTTCCTTATCTATTTTGTACACACCGTGCATGATTTTATAAACATCAATCAGGTCACCTCTTAGACGCTGTCGTTTAAGAGTGAAGAGGCCCAACCATTGCAGCCTCAGATGGTAAGGAAGGTGTTCCAGTCCCCTAATCATTCTGGTTGCCCTCCTCTGCACTTTTTCCAACTCTAAAATATCCTTCTGGAGGTATGGTGACTAGAACTGTACACAGTATTCCAGATGAGGCCTCACCATAGATTTATAAAGAGGCAAAATGACACTTGCTGACTTATTATCTATACCCTTCCTAATGATCCCTAGCATTGAGTTGGCTTTTGTCACTGCTGAGGCACACTGGGTTGACACCTTCATTGAGCTGTACACCAGGACACCAAGGTCCCTTTCCTGGTTTGTTGCAGTGAGTTCAGACCCCATCAGTTTACAAATGTATTTGGGGATTTTTGCCCCAACGTGCATCACTCTGCACTTACTAGTGTTGAAGCTCATTTGCCACTGTTTTGCCCACTCCCCCAGTGTCAGGAGATCCCTCTGGAGCTCCTCACAATCTCTCACAGTTTTCACTACCCTGTATAATTTAGTGTAGTCAGCAAATTTGGCTACCTTGCTATTTACTCCTACTTCTAGATCATTTATGAAGAGGTTGAAAAGCAGGGGTCCAGTACTGAACCTTGGGGGACCCCACTCTTTACTTCCCTCCACTTGGAGAAGTGTCCATTTAGTGCTACCCTCTGCTTCCTGTCCCTTAGTCGGTTGCTGATCCAGGACAAGACCTCTCATTTTATTCCATGACTGGTAAGTTTATTCAAGAGCCTTTGGTGTGGGACCTTGTCAAAAGCCTTTTGAAAGTCCAGATAAACAATGTCAACTGGATCCCCCTTATCCACATGCTTGTTGACACTCTCAAAAAATTCCAACAGATTAGTGAGGCATGATTTGCCCTTGCAAAAGCTATGTTGGCTCTCCTTTAGCAGCACCTTCTCTTCTATGTGCCTATTAATTCTATCTTTTAGGATGGTTTCCATCAGTTTACCTGGGACACATGTCAAACTGACGGGTCAGAAATTTCCTGGATCACTCCTGGAGCAAGGGAAACCTTTACTTTACCTTTATGGCAGTTGATGGCAGCAAATAAATCTTACTTTCCATCCCAACCACAACACAATGGCATCCAGACAGATTAGCCTAGCAGAAAGAGTTGTTTCAAGCTTATATTCTGAGCCCCCCAATAGTTCTGGTCTATTCCACCTGCAAATTGTATGGCCAGTAAAACTAAATCTTAGTAAAGGTAGGTAAAGGTCTCCCTTGCTCGAAAGCCAGTCATGTCTGACTCTAGGGTGCGGTGCTCATCTCCACTTACTGCCAAAGAGCCAACGCTGTCTGTGTCTGTAGACGTTTCCATGGTCATGCAGCAGGCATGACTAGATGCTGAAGCTCACGGAATGTTGTTACCGGTACTTTTCCTGTTGGAGTGGTACCTATTTATCTACTTGCAATTTCCTGCTTTCTTACTGCTAGGTTGTCAGGAGCTGGGACAGATGACGGTGCTCACTCCTTCATGCAGCACTTGGGTCTAGTACTGTTGACCTGCCAACCTGATCGTCAAGATCAGTGTCTTAACCAATAAGCCACTGCAGACCTTAAAACCAAATCTTAAACCTACATTAATTACAAAAGCTGTTCTGGATGGTGACCTTGTTTATTGTTCATCATATTTTTATGGATGCTTTTTGAGCATGTGGACAGGTTCTTGAAGGAACAGCACTTGGATGATCAATTCTTTCCGTTCAGTCGTTGCTCGGAACCAAAACCGGTGTGTCATCTGGATCAACAGGTGATTGCATTGCCACTGGTTCGGCTGGACTTCATGAACTATTTTGATTGAGTGATTGTTATCATAATTCCATGCCACCATTTTGAGCAGTGGAAGCAGAGCACCAATGACAGTAGCATTTCTCTTGAATTGTAATATGTTGTGATTCTAGTCAAAGCAAATGTAGTTATTGGTGCCTGTTCCCCAGCTGGCTTTTATTTGGATGACAAGCTGGTTTGCAAGCAGTGGGGGACATGATTGATCCAGCAGTGAAAGTGTTTCATGTTTCCTCATAGCTGGTCATGTTTTCTCTTCTTTCCTCAAATGTTCCTGTTTATTTTTCTTTGGTTTATCCTTTTAGTTGTCTTTCTATATCAGAAGTTCTCAACCTTTTAAAGCCGGAGGCGGGGTCACCCTCCCTCAGATGACTTTTGGAGCTGGATGGTTATTTTTCCCTTTCTACATCACATAGCACTTCCTGGTGTGGTGGAGGCAGTGGGGTGGGGGCGCATGAAATGGTGCTGTGGGCCACATCTGGCCCATGGGATACAGGTTGAGAATCCCTGTTCTAATTTGTTTTGTTGAATATTCTTTTGATATGTAAGTTGATTTCAGATATCGCTATTACTTACTGTAAACACTTTTTGAAGAAAAAAAAGCTATGCAGTGAAAAAAAATGACAATTTGTCAAATGCTAACCCACTATGTGCATGAGAACTTCATTTCCTGCACCTTTTTTGGTGAATGATAAGAATATCAGAACTATTTTTTTTTGCTCTCCATAATTTTCGAATTGGTGTAGAACAGGGGTTCTCAACCTTTTCAAGTTGGGGGCCAGGTCACACTCCTTCAAACAGTTGGTGGGCTGGGCTGGTTCTCCAGCCACCACTGCCTCTGCCGGAATTGGCTGTGGACTCATTTACGGCTATTGTAAACATGTTTACAACAGCCATAAATGAGTCTGCGGCTGTCATAAATGCGTTTAGGATGGCCATAAATGACCCCATGGCTAATTCCAGCTGTGGCGGCTGCTGAAGTGAGAGCAGGGGCTGGATTATTTGGTACCATGGGCCGGATCCGACCCATGGGTCACAGGTGGAGCACCTCTGGTGTGGGAAGTATAATAATTGGGAGGAAGACATGTCTTTTGAGTAGACAAAAGCAGGCTCATTTCAGGCATTGAAGCAAACACATGTAGGTCAAACTTGTGGCCAACAGCAGCAATTCCTAATCACATTCATTTCTCCACAGACATCTGACAAAGTGTATTGGGGCAAACCTAGCATGTGGTGAACAATACATGCATTCATCATCTCTTTTGGGAATGCTGAGCCCTGGGGGGATATTTATTCAATATCTACATTCACTTTGAGCATGGATTCTGAAATCACAACAAATATGTACAAAAGCAGGGATTCCCACTTTGTAACCAAGAGCACTGACTCCATGGCACCACCTGAAGTCAACTAGTGGATAGGCAGAAGCTAAAATAAACTGCCCTTAGTCTAGTGTCAAATTGGCATGGAAAAGGGGTTTTAAAAGATGTCAGCCAGCCAAAGATGACTTTTTGTATAAATTCCACAAATTAACAGGGCACTGATCAGCTTAATTGACTGCTGAATTATTTGGAATAGTAGCCATAATAGGCTGTGTTTCAAGCATATCAGATAATAATAATAATAATAATAATAATAATAATAATAATAATAATAATAATAATAATAATAATAATAATAATAATAATAATAATAATAATAATAATAATAATAATAATAATAATAATAATAATAATAATAATAATAATAATAATAATAATAATAATAATAATAATAATCATTGTAACTGTTGATTGACTGTTGCAGCTTAAAGCCCTTGCTCTTGTCCATGTTGGCTGTGGTATCTGAAAACAGGTCAAGGTACAAATTCTTGGCTATGGAGCAGTGATGGGCTCCAAAAAATTCACTACCACACTGTGGGCATGGTATGGTGGCCGAGGCCAGGGGGAAAGCCCTGTATTGCACCCGAATTAGGACTACTTTATTTTAAAACTTGGATGGGTGGGGCCAACCAGAATTTCTGCTACCAGTTCTGGCGAACTGGTGCGAACCTGCTGATGCCCACCGCTGCTATGGAGGTCTCAAAGGATCTCTTCCAGGATTAAGAAATTAACTGCCACCCCCTCTACAATATTCAACAAATGAAATCCAATCATTAACTCATGTTCACTGCACCCTTCTTTGCTAAAGAGGAAACTTTAGGAACACACATTACTCTAAGAAGCCATAAAAGGAATGATAAATCACCCTATGTTTGTCATAAAGACTGCAAGGAGAGGGGGATTGTTTGCCGGGTGTTGATCCTAAATTACAAAATTACAGTCAGAGAGAAGAAAATGCTGCTTGCTGGTTTTTGAAGAGCCTTGCTGAGTTATTACAAGTTTGCTAGGACAGCTCTGATAAAGGTGCCTTTGACTTGAAAATGGAAGGAAAGAAAAGAGGCCTCTGATTATATATTTGCCATAAATCATCTGGGTGTGTCTAACTGGTGACTTGAAAGCAAAGGAAACCAGGGAAGGACAGACTCTGCTTGCGAGCAAGCTCAGTACTTGCCTGAGGTGTTTTTTAAGCAGTCAGCTAAAGTCAAACAGTAAACTTCATGCCTCAACATTTCACAGGGGTGGTTTTGGTTCCCAACTGCAGATTTCCGAGGGCAGAAGGAAAGCTCTGCTTGAACGTCGGGCTCTAGAGGATCAGATGTGCATCATCCACCACTTGTCTGTGTTCCAAACAGAGGAGAAGAAGTCTCCTACCTTTTATCCACTAGACAACCAGCCATCCCCTTAATCATTCCAGTGGATGAGACGCGAAAAGCAAGCATCCAGCAGAAGTATGGAACCTGAGAGTACCAACGCAGAGATGACAATGCTCAGTAATGTCCTAGCAGCCTATTCATTTATCACAGGTAGTCTTCTCATCACTTCTGTCTATTGGATGTATCAATGTATCTGGCCTAGGTAATATTCCTTCCTGCTTTTTCTTGTGATGCTTTTTTAAAAAAAATTTGTACAGAGAATCAAAAGAGATGAGTTAAACAGGGTGGGGGAGTCGATCTAACATTATGTGTGATTTCTCGTGTCCCTTTACCTGTGTAACAAGTGGTAAGAACCCAGTTTTTATATGAATCTGGTATCAAGACCAAATCAAAACAAAAAGTAACTTTGTTTATATTTAATAGGTTTTTATATTTGATATTGATTTATATGTTAATAGAGTTGTGTATTTTTTACACTGTGTTTATGTTCATATTTTTATCTGGTCAGCTTTTAGTAGATGTTGAGATAGTGATAATGCAACTTAGCATTTGTTAAGGTAGTTTCACAAGTCACTCCAAACAATCACATCTCAGATGGGCTCGCATCACCTCCTAGAAAAGCAGACTCATGCTATTGTCCCTGTATTTCAGAGGGAAGATGCTGGTTAGTTTAAAGCAGGGGTTCCCAATCTATGGCCTGTGGGGCTCCCAGCCCCTGACGCTATCCCATCTGACCCATCACTGCCTCTGGTGCACCTGCTTCCACTTCCAGGAGTGACTTGTGAAAGTACCTTAACAAATGCTAAGTTATATTATCACTATTCCCCACTTCGCTTCTACCTTTCTTCAGTTTTTCTATTATGACTTCAGTTTAATTCCATTTGTCTTTTGATATGAAAGGAAGAAAGAAAAGAAAAGTATGCCTTCTTGGTGGGGAAAAGTTCATTTCTTGGACTTTTCTACAAACTTTATGTTCCTGAGTCTTTTTCCTTCAAAATTTTGCTTCTACAGAAAAAAATAGCCATTTCTTTGAACATACACTTTTCTGAGTAATTAAAATGTCTTAACTCTGTAGTCATGCAATGCTTCCACATTAGATATCTTACTAAAGAGTTGTCACTCATATTTACTAGATGATAATTTTCTGCAAAGAGACCCCATCTCAAAAAACATAACAGAAATCTCATTGTTCCCTTACCCAGTTGTTCACGGTAACTACTTTGTGAAATTAATGTCCCTTTTACCATTCATATTTTACAGAAACTGTACATACAAATTGAATCTGGCTCACACATTATAGTTTATTTGGGACCAACAAGTGCAGATCCAAAACCTTGTTTTGAAACTAGTTTGTAGCTGTGAAACAGCTTTTTGATGAAATGAAAGAAAATGAAATGAAATGAAAGATCTTTTAAACTATTTTCTTCATTTCTAAATCAACACAATATCCATTAGTATTCTAGTATTTATTTGATTAATCATCTGCAGGAATTCAAGAGACACCTTAAGCTGCTAGCATATTGTATACAATATTTACTATTTGTTGGTTGAAGTGGGGAAAATGGTTTTGGGGGAGGGTTAGTAAGAAAGGGTAAGAAAAAGTCTAGCAAATCTTTATACATTATGAGAAAAACAATTATAGTTAAATTATAGTTTAATTATAGTTAAATTAAAGTCAAATTCCTTGTGTGTTTGTTACACTTGGCCAATAAGATATCCTATCCTATCCTAGATAGTTTGTAATTCTGATGACCACCAAGACTAAATAAAGCTCCCAGACTCAGACTAACATATCTCCCATTATTATTTATATAAACAAGTGGAGATTTTAATCTGGATTTCTCATTCTGGTCTGACACTATGACCCTTTCCTCTGTGATGCCCTGTCTATAGATCATATGTGTGTCCCATGTTTATTTAAAGAACAATAAAAACAGGGCTGAGTGCCAGTGTGGTATAGTGGGTAGGCAATACCTCAAGGGACCTGGGATCAAATCTTTGAGGAATGGCACTGGCAAGATCACTATTTCAAAAATTCACCTATCTTAAAACATTACTGTACTAGAGTTTCTTTCTTTCTTTCTTTCTTTCTTTCTTTCTTTCTTTCTTTCTTTCTATCTATCTATCTATCTATCTATCTATCTATCTATCTATCTATCTATCTATCTATCTATCTATCTATCTATCTATCTATCTATCTATCTATCTATCTATCTATCTATCTATCTATCTAAGATAGATAGATAGATAGATAGATAGATAGATAGATAGATAGATAGATAGATAGATAGATAGATAGATATAGATATTTTGGCTTCTCCGCCAGCCAGGGTGCCTCTGTTAGGTTGCGGGGAGGTGGTCCACGCTGTTTCCTATGCCCCCCGACCTCCCGGGGTGGTGGGGCAATGCAAAACCTGCAGCTGATGAAGGGGTTCTCCCCGGCGTTTTGCCTTGCCCCACCACCCCGGGAGGTGTGTGTGTGTGTGTAAACAGCGTGGACTGGCTCCCTCAAGCCTCACAGAGGCACCCGGGCCTTTTTTTTTTTAGCATTGCCCATGCATGCACCGGACAACGACAAAAACTGGACAACGACATGACTTGTGGAACCAAGCTTTGTTGTTGTCTGGGGTATTACTGTATTGCTATTGCTACGTAATCATATCCTCATTTACCTTGAAAAAAGCTGGTTAGTTTATGGCTTCTTATAGGAGACACTGAGCATATTATATAGTAAGGGTGGTGAGTCTCTCCATTGCTGTTGGCCAGATAGAGCTTCACAAGCACCATAAACTAGATTGGTTCTCCATCTTGGGGAGGAATAAGAATATTCAATCCCTGTCTCTATGGAAATTTCTATAGCCCATCAGAGAAGGGAGAATGGGTGATAGTTGGCTGGGCCCTGGGCAGCTCAGGAATCATGAGTTGCGGGGAAAACTTCAAGAAGCAAAAAGTATAAGGCAAGTGTTCGTATTATATTCTAAAAATAAGGCGCTAGTAGCCTGAGAAGCTACAATCAGAGAGTACAAAAATCAGATGATCATGTTTCCCAAAGTTAAATTTTAAGCATTATGTATTGTTATTATGTGTTAACAAGTTGTGATCCTATGAATGAGCAATCTCCATAATATTATGTCTTCAAAATTCTTCCTCAACTCTTGTAAATCCAAACCTGTGCCATCCTCTAGGTCAGGGGTGGCCAGCCTTGGTACCTCAGGTGTTCTTGGACTTCAATTACCAGAAGCCCTGATTAGCTGATGTGCTTACTTGGGCTTCTGGGAATTTAAATCCAAGAACACCTGGGGCACCAAGGTTGGCCATTCCTGCTCTAGGGAATCACTCCATTCTGTGTTTGGTCTTCCTCTTTTCCTATTGCCTCCAACCATTCCCAGTCTTATGATGTCCATGAGCTTCAATTTCATCACTTTTGCCCCCAAAGATAGTTCAAGTTTTATTTGCAATATGATCCATTTATTTATTGTTCTGTTCATCCAGGATATCTGCAAAGCTCTCCTCCACCACCATGTTTCAAACAAATTATCCCCCCCCCCACCATCAGATACCTGGCTAGGGCTCCGAATGCACTGCTTGGATCACCACAGGCCAAAATGTATAGCTGAGTATCACCAGCATACTGATGATACCTCACCCCGTGGGAACAGATGATCTCACCCAGCAGTTTCATGTAGATTTTAAATCGGAGAGGTGGTTGCTTTATGTTCAACTGGCATCTTGCTTTGACAATTTCTTCTTTCACTTGCATTAAAAATGTTTCAAGTCATTTCTGCTTTCTGTGTCATCTACATACCTTAAATTATTGATGTTTCTTTTATCAGTTTTCACTCTGCCTTCATCTGACTGTAATTTGGCTTTCCATATGACATGTACTGCATTCAGATTGGTCAGGTAAGGGGATAAAATGCACCCTTGTCTGACTCCTTTGCCTATAGGAAACCATTCTGTCTCTTCATATTCTGTTATAATTGCACCTTATTGTTCACAATACAGGTTATGCATTAGGACAATCAAGTGCTGAGGCACACCTATTTCTTTCAGAACAACTGACATTTGAAAAAGAATTCATGCAGTCAGAGGCTTTGCTGTAGTCTACAAAGCATACATTGATCTTCTGAAATTCTTTGCTGTGCTCCAGTATCCAGCGGACATTTGCAGTATGATCTTAGGTGCCTTTTCTGTTTTGAAATCCAGCTTGAATATCAGGCATTTCTGGCTCCATTGAATATCCAGCATTTCTGGCTCCATTTAAGGTAAAAAGCCTTTGTTGCAGCACCTTGACCATCAATTTGTTTGCATGGAAAATTAGAACAATTGGTCCTATAGTTTCTTTAAAATAATAATTGCAGTGCTTCTGTGCTATCCAATGTATTATTAAGATACGTTGGAAGTCAGTTATCTGGCACATTATGCTTATCAGGTAAAGAGAACCGTTGCAATAATGACTGGGTCCAAGAAAACTGAAGACGTGATATATGTACAAAGTCTTTATAAAATAGAATGATCCAAAACCATAATAACTCAATGATTTCCACTATGGGTAAGAGTAAATGATGCACAGTTTCTTTTCACAGAAGAATAAAGATGATTCACAAATAAAGCAAGTTGTCTTGAAAAAACTGTTTCTTTCACAGGTAGATGTGATTCACTGATATAGCGATTTGCTGTTACAAAGTCGATACTAGTTAATACGACTTTTCGAATAATTATATCTTCTTCAGGAAGATCTGTACATAAAGATTACATACAAGCATAATGATTAGCATGTCTGAAAATAGTAGCTACTGGCACACATGAGTATTCATAACATGTAACAATAACAAAAGTCAAACGGCACAAGCTTACCAGTATATACAACGTATCTTAAGACTGCGTCCTTGCCTCCGCTCACACTATTAGGTGCATATGGACGTTGAAAAGTGTATGAGAAGCAGCTGCCTTTATGCTGACTATGAACTAACTCACGTGAAACCAATAGCGGCGGACTCGAAATTATTACCCTTTTGAAACTAGAGGAACGCCGCCAAGTCTTGCTCCTGGTTTAATCCCTTCGGGAACATGGTATCAAGGAAATGGTTATAACAGCAAATCGCTACATCAGTGAATCACATCTACCTGTGAAAGAAACAGTTTTTTCAAGACAACTTGCTTTATTTGTGAATCATCTTTATTCTTCTGTGAAAAGAAACTGTGCATCATTTACTCTTACCCATAGTGGAAATCATTGAGTTATTATGGTTTTGGATCATTCTATTTTATAAAGACTTTGTACATATATCACGTCTTCAGTTTTCTTGGACCCAGTCATTATTGCAACGGTTCTCTTTACCTGTTGAGCTCTACACCGTTTGCGCCTCTTTCCTCTTGTCTACATTATGGCGTCTTATGACAGGGGCTTCGCCTATACGGACTTACAGAGAGAACAAATTCTAGAAAAAACCTCTTCATTAAACATTGACATGGATTCACAGAATAGCGATTTTGCCACATTAGAGACTCTGAAAAAGAAACAAGTTAGATTTCAAATGCATGCTTCATTTCTGGCGGATTACCATCGCCTTTCCAGGATACCCCGAGGATTAAGAATCAATAAGGGTCCCACCCTTTTCAGACAGAATAAGGAATTAACTGACAAGTGGGCTGCTATATTAGATCGTTGTTCCTTCGATCTTATTCTGCTTATCATCGAGCAATCACACAAAGAATTGGAGGGGATACAGGAGGACATTCAGAAGCTTTCTACATCTCTCAAAACAGAAGTAGATAATCTTACATACGATAAATCACTAGAGGAAGTCAACAACAAAATTCATCAGTTCCGGGAATCCCTTGTCCAATTCAAGAAGAAAAAGTTCTCAAGGGACACCCAGGACTATTCTTCTGACAGGGTTTACAGATGGAGTTTCCAGCAGGGTCCCATACGGCCAAAACGTGTCACCTGGAAGGACCAAACTTTTTCTTCAGACTTCGAGACCTCGGACTCTGATGCCCCATCCACCTCCTGTGATGAATCTCATCAACAAAAGACTTACGATTTCAGAAATAGGAATCGACAAGGCTTGCAGCAACGCTCCAATTCTTTTTTAGGAAAAAGAAGGACTTTGAGGGGGGGGGGCAGGAAAACATAATCTTCAATCTATCTTCTAGACCTTTATCCCCCAATGAGGTACGTCTTCTCTCACTGGGTCTTACGTTTGTTCCCACCCCTAGCTATCATTCTTTTAACATCTGGGTGGATGTGTTTAAACTTATTAGGATGCTTAAATTGAAAGTTTTTTTCAGGGGTGTAGATGTTCAGTCCAGGGACATGTGTAAGCCCAAATCTCAATTTAACCTGGTGGTCGACGACCCAGCCATCGAAGTCTTCCATAAACAGGTACTGCGGGATTTAAGCTATATGGAGAATAATCAAATCAAATGCTGGCACAATTTATCTAAAGAGGATCATGCTACTTTGAAAGACTTAGCTCAGGATTCCTCCATTATTATAAAACAGGCTGACAAGGGAGGAGGTATAGTAGTATTAGACACCCCGGATTACACAGCGGAGGCCGCTAGACAGTTGGGAGATGAGTCATCATATTCTAGCATTGCATACGACCCTACCCATCACGTTATGAATATTATTAAAACTGTTATATTTGAGGGTATCACTCTGGGTTATATCACGCAAAGCACCGCTAGGTTTCTGTATAACGAATATCCCAGAACCCCTATATTCCACCTCATTCCCAAAATTCACAAGCCCAGAATCCAGGGTACCCCCACTCCCGCGAGACCTATCGTCTCCGGAGTTAACTCCGCCCTCGAGCCCATCACCAAGTATTTGGATTCCTACATTAACGCATATGCTAGGCAAACTCCCTCTTTCATCAAGGATACAACACATTTTATTTCTCAGGTAGAGGGTTTGGAAGTCACCCAGGCAGGGGTACTTCTCACACTTGATGTGGAAGCGCTCTATACCAACATACCCCTTGAGGAGGCAAGAACCATAGTTCAGGATAAGTTAGACACTAGAGCCTCTCAACATCCACCAACACATTTCTTAATGGATTTGTTGGACATCATTTTTGAACATAATTATTTCAGATTCGATAAATCCTTTTACATTCAGGTAAAGGGCGTGGCCATGGGGAGCCCACTGGCCCCCTCGGTGGCCAACATGTACTTAAATAATTTTGAAAGTCAACACATGTATCAGCCCTCCAATCCATTTTTGCCTCATGTAATTTATTATGGCAGATTTATAGATGACTTATTTTTCATACTTGATTCTCAGGATATCGTCAGTGATTTTGTACAATGGATTAACTCCATCGATCACAATTTACGATTCACCCCCAATGTCCACACTTCATCTATCCCATTTTTGGATGTAGAGGTATATATCCCTGAGTCTAGAAAAGTAGCGGTCAAGTTGTACAGGAAACCTACGGATAGGAATCCGTATCTTGATTATTCTTCTCATCACCCAGCCTTTGTCAGGAACAATATACCTTTTGGGCTCTTTTCCCGTGCTAAGAGGAACTCCACAGCTGACGCAGACTGCAACAAATCCGCCTCAGATATTTTAACAAAACTTCACAGCAGAGGTTATCCCACCCAGGTGATTAACTCAGCACTCCAGAGAGTTAGGGACATACCCAGAAAACAATTGTTTGAGAGGAAACAGCGACGAGGGGGCAATCTGATTAGGTGCTCCTTTGAGTATTCACCAGCAGCCAACCTAATTAAGAATATCATTTACAAACACTGGCACTTGGTTCAGGATCTTCCTGGATGCAACATAAAACCGATGATTGGATTTAGGAGGTCGAGATCTATTAGCAATATTTTAGTACGATCCGATCATACAGCCAAAATTAATTTTGAGGACAAATCTTTTCCTACGGGACATTATAAATGCCATTCGTGCAGTGTCTGCCAGTTTTCCTGGGAAACCAAAGATATAGATGTCCCACACAAACGCTTAACATACACCTTAAAATCCCTCTCCAGTTGTGCCAGTAAATGCGTAATTTACATGTGGGAATGCCCCTGCAAAATGCGCTATGTGGGACTTACCAGTCGACCACTCAATCAGCGGATTTCAGAACACAGGTCTAAAATCAGACACCAGGTTTCAGAAGCTCCGCTGGTCTCTCACTATATTGAGAAGAGTCACACAGACAGGGATTTCCGCTTCGTAGTATTAGAAACGGTTCGACCAAAACCTTATGAAAGATGTGATATTAATAAGAAATTAAGACAACGAGAAGCATTCTTTATCCATTTCCTTGATACCATGTTCCCAAAGGGGTTAAACCAGGAGCAAGACTTGGCGGCGTTCCTCTAGTTTCAAAAGGGTAATAATTTCGAGTCCGCCGCTATTGGTTTCACGTGAGTTAGTTCATAGTCAGCATAAAGGCAGCTGCTTCTCATACACTTTTCAACGTCCATATGCATCTAATAGTGTGAGCGGAGGCAAGGACGCAGTCTTAAGAAACGTTGTATATACTGGTAAGCTTGTGCCGTTTGACTTTTGCTATTGTTACATGTTATGAATACTCATGTGTGCCAGTAGCTACTATTTTCAGACATGTTAATCATTATGCTTGTATGTAATCTTTATGTACAGATCTTCCTGAAGAAGATATAATTATTCGAAAAGTCGTATTAACTAGTATCGACTTTGTAACAGCAAATCGCTATATCAGTGAATCACATCTACCTGTGAAAGAAACAGTTTTTTGAAGACAACTTGCTTTATTTGTGAATCATCTTTATTCTTCTGTGAAAAGAAACTGTGCATCATTTACTCTTACCCATATTGGAAATCATTGAGTTATTATGGTTTTGGATCATTCTATTTTATAAAGACTTTGTACATATATCACGTCTTCAGTTTTCTTGGACCCAGTCATTATTGCAACGGTTCTCTTTACCTGTTGAGCTCTACACCGTTTGCGCCTCTTTCCTCTTGTCTACATTATGCTTATCAGCATAAGACCTGGGAAAGATCCACAATGGGCAAGGAACACATAGCCAGTTTCTCTCCACCATTTTTACTTTCTGCCAACAACTTTTCTCCTTCTCTCCCCATTTTTCTTCCTTCCTTTTTCCTCACCAGCACATCCTCTTTTCTGCTCTCACCTCACCTTTGCCTCTCCAATACCACAAGCCTCTTTCCTTTCCCATTACGTGTTTCCCCCCCCCCCTCTTTTTAATTGCAAGCCATGCTCCTCTTCCTTCCTTTATCCTCTGGCAAATTTGCCTTTCTCTTAAGCACTCAAAACCCTGGCCCTGGATGGATGAATCTGTCAGTTTTGTTCTCTCCCACTTTTGAAATAAATTTTTTTTTTACTGTCACATCCTTTCCGCAAATGAGGATGAATCTTGAAGAGCGGTGTGTTGGTGTGTGTTTGTGTTTCCGAATCAAAAAGGGTTAAGCACTTCCCATCACTCCAAATTATCTTCTCCAGTTGTTATGCCTTCAACAAAAGATGCTATTGAGCTGTTCTTGTGCATCTTAGTTTTGACCTTAATTGTTAGACATAGACACTATTCACATCCAAGATGCATTTCTGTATTCTTCATGAAAAAAGGAGCCCCCACCACTTTTTGCTTGTGGGTTGCTGCCTGTATTTTGGCGGGCTTTGTTCTAGTTTGTGAAAACAAAAGCAAAATTATTCCTATCCAAATAGTAGTAAAGATAGAGGTTGCCCTTATTTGAAAGCCAGTCATATCCGACTCTAGGGTTCGGTGCTGGCCAAAGACCCAGCGTTGTCTGTATCTGCAGATGTTTCTGTGGTTATATGGCAGGCATGACTAGACACCAGAGTGCATGGAACACTGTTACCTTCCTGCCGAAGCGGTACCTATTTATCTACTGGCAATTTCTTGCTTTCGCACTGCTAGGTTGGCAGGACCTGGGACAGATGGTGGGAGCTCACTCTGTCATGCAGTACTGGGCCTGGAACTGTTGACCTGCCAACCTTCCTGTCGACAAGTTCAGTGTCTTAACCACAAAGTCCCCCTTTAATAATAAAGTCCAAATAATACTCATGCTTTAATTACATATTTTAATTGCTTTTGTTTTCATTTCCCACCTTGTCTTAGATGGCAAAAATTAAGCAACGTGTGCTTGGGTAACATTCAGTGCCACCATTTGTGTCTTTCTGCAATAGTCTGCATCCATAGTTTTGCTTGTAGACTCAGAGGATGAAAGCTTTTATATTTTTCAGATCATATAAATAGTACTTTGGCCACCAAATCAGAAGAGAGGACTCAGTCGAGAAGGCCTTGATATTGGGAAAGATAGAAGGCAAAAGGAGAAGAGGACAGCAGAGGATGAGATGGTTAGATGGCAGTGTTGACTCATTAGGCGTAGAGCTAAGCGGGCTGCGGAGGATGGTGGAGGATAAGGGTGCTTGGTGTGCAGTGGTCCATGGGGTTGCAAAAGGTCGGACTCAACTGTGCAACTGAACAACAACAACAAATATGCTGAATATTAAAATTAACTATGATGACTGAGTTATGAATTTTATGTTAGTAAAGCAGTAAAATAAATTTAACTCTGATATTGTGTATATTTCAAATTTCCCTGAATGTTCAAATTGTTTGTCCAGGAAAGGAATACCTTGTTTTCTTTCCTCTATGGCTTCAATATTTCTGGACAATTTAAATTTTTAATCCAGCTTAATCAAATGCATTGATGATTGCTTCATTTGACATATATTTATACAAATACTAGAATGGGAAGAAGTTATTGGAGGGTGTCAAGGATATCCAAGTGTAGATAAACAATGCACACATGTAATGGTGATGGACAGCTTGTGACTAATCCAAGTGCAAGAGAATACCCAGAATCCTATTGGGGTTCTTATAAGATTTGCATTACTTCCCATAACTGACTGTGGCTAATTGACAAGGTAGTACAGCTCTTCCCAGTTGCATGCCTGGAGACACACCAAGTGACATATGTGTAAGTGACATATGCCCTAATACTTTAGCAATACTTTGCTGAGGGTGAGGTGGGGTGGGGGTTGAACCCAGGATCATTGAGTCTCATCTAACACTCAATTAGACTACAGGGACTCTCATTAACACCTGTAATAAATAAAGAGTGACAGGGTATCTTGGGAGACTGAAGTGCACTTGTGGTGTTTGATGTTTAAACGTGACTATTTCTGACTTCCAAGATGGTTAATGTTATGTACTGAATGAATGTTGCAAGTCCCCTTTAACAGATTGTATCTGGTCAATATATCCATTTGTATCTAATCAGAGACACATTGTAGCAAGCTGTATAAGGATGCGAGCTAAGTGGCCACTGGTGGCAGTAGCGAGCATCAGGCTCACATGGTACAGATTCCCCGAATACCTGAAGAGCGGGAAACCTTCCCGCCACACCACACCTGGAGAAGATGGGCGTGACAATCCATGATGTCACACGGACAGTAGCCAATGAGCTACCACCTGGGATATTCAAAATGTATAGTGTACTATAAATAGAGCTGTTTTGTCCGCCATTATCTCATGTTCACCCTGACCATCATGCAATAAAGCTGTGTTTTAGCCCCTACTGCGGCTCCTTCTTTGTCTTCTGTGCAAGACACCAAATTGGCAACGAAGGTGGGATGGCATCCCGAAAAGTGAACATCACACCCTTCGACACCACGAAGCCAGAGAAATGGGAACTCTATGAACAGCAGTTCCTTTATGCAATGGACCTTGAAGGCATCGAGGAGGAAGCCCAGCGCCACGCATTCCTGCTGGTCCAGTACAGCCTAGAGACATTGGAACTGGCCACGAACCTCCTGACGCTGAGGCCGCTCAGGGAGGTACCCCTAGACGAGATCCTCACCGAGCTGAGGAAACACATTCACCCGAAAGTGTTGGTGTTTCCGGCAAGGTTGGCCTTTCAGCAGCAGTGCCAGCAGGCCGGTGAGTCCGTGGCAGACTTCGTGGCAGCCCTGAGGGTGGCTGCCGTGCCTTGCCGGTGGGGAGCGTCCCTGAGCGAGGCGCTGAGAGACAGGCTCCTGCTGGGCCTGTGAGATGAAGGGGCCAGGAAAAAACTACTGGCCAAGGACGAGAGCATCTCTTTCGAGCATCCTGCGCATCGTCCAAGCTACCGAGTCAGTGGAACAAGGCGAACGGGTGTGCCGGGCCAGGACTGCCGCAGTTGGGGGCCCCTCGCCGGCGGTCCCAGTCCACAGCTGTTCCTCCCATGGAGAGCAGGGGCCCTCCGAGTCCACCACATCCACCTCTGACTTCAGCGAGGACGACGACGTGCAGCGGGTGCAGAGAAGGCCCAAGGTTTGAGACCGCGCCAGAGGGGACCGCCGCTGCGACGGATGCGGGACATCCCATGACCGGAGCCGATGCCCATTCCGGAAGGCTGAGTGCCACAACTGCAGGTGGCGTGGGCACATCGCAAAGGTCTGCAGGTGGCGTCGAGACGACGGCAAGGGCCAGGCAGAATGGCCCCAACGGAAAGCAGACGGGGTTGGCTGAATCTTCGACGACGAGCCCCAGGAGCATGTGTGTCTCGACAAGTTCCCAATAACCACGACCAGGCAGTCCACAGCGTGCCATTGAGGCACCCCCAGTTCTTTGTTGAGATACTGGTACAGGGGGTCCCAGTAAGGATGGAGATCGATTCAGGGTCATTGTACTCCATCATCTCCCACCGGGAATTTTTGCGCACTCCCCCAAAGTCATGCCCCAAACTGAAGGCCCTAAAGATTAACTTGCAGGACGTTCAGGGCAAAAGTATCCCAGTATTGGGGGTGGGAGAGTTCAAGGTACAGTTCAAGAGGAACTCCGCGCAGTTGTCCCTAGTAGTTTTAAAGGAAGGGTCCTGCTGCCTCCTGGGTACACAGTGGTTTGGTCACCTGGGGGTTTTCATTGGAGGCATACACGCCATGCAGGCTGACCCGATCACGGAGGTGTGTAACGCACACCCTGCTGTCTTTGAGAAGGGGCTAGGGAAGTTCAAGGGCCCCCCAGTCTCATTCGACATGGACCCCGACATCCGACCCATCAGACTGAAGCCAAGGAGAGTGCCTTTCGCACTAAAGGACAAAATTGAGACTGAACTGGACAAACTGGTGGGTCAGGGGATTTTGGTACCGGTGGACTCCGCCGAGTGGGAAACCCCCACTGTTACGGCGCTTAAGGCTAACGGGGAGGTCAGAATCTGCGCTGACTACAAGTGCACGATTAACAAGGCAATTTGCCCAAATGCGTATCCGGTGCCGGTAGTTAGTCACCTGTTAGCAACTTTGCATGGGGGGAGGTGTTTCACCAAGCTAGACTTAGTGCAGGCATACCAACAATTGACGGTGACCCCAGCTACAGCTGCCGCTCAAACAATTGTTACCCATAAGGGAGCCTTTAAAGTGATGCGCCTCCAATTCAGCATAAATTCGGCTCCAGGAATCCTTCAGTCCCTCGTGGAAAGATTGTTGAAAGGGCTCCCAGGTGTTTTCCCCTACTTTGATGACATTTTGATAATGGCAGGAGTGGAACAGGAATTGGCCAAGAGGCTAGACCGGGTACTAACAGTGTTCGAGAATGAGGGGCTCAGGTTGAGAAAGGATAAGCGTGTGTTTTTTGCTGAGGAGGTAGAGTTCCTGGGTTTTCGAATAACCCCTGAGGGTATCAAACCAGCAGAGTCTAAGGTGGCGGCAGTGAAAGATGCTCCTCGCCCCATCACCAAGGCCGAACTGCAGTCCTTCCTAGGACTCTTAAATTTTTACCACTCTTTCCTGCCGGGAAAGGCGTCGATAGCAGAGCCGCTGCATAAATTACTCAAGAAAGATGCAGCTTGGCAGTGGGGGGACAGCCAGGAACGGGCATTCTGGGGGCTCAAGCAGCTGCTATCTTCCAAGGCTTATTGACCCACTTCGATCCAAAGAAACCCGTTGTGTTGGTCTGCGATGCCTCACCGGTGGGGGTGGGGGCAGTCCTCTGCCACGTGCTAGAGAGCAGGCGAGAAGCCCCAGTGGCGTACTATTCGAGATCCCTGTCCAAGGCAGAGCGCAACTATGCGCAAACAGATAGGGAAGCCCTGGCGATTGTTGCAGGAAACAAAAAGTTCCATGGTTTCCTTTATGGCAGACCGTTCAAAGTCGTGACTGACCATAAGCCCCTACTAGGGATCTTCACCACAGATAAGCCAACCCTGCAGATCTTGTCCCCAAGGATGCTGCGATGGGCAATTTTCCTCAACGCGTACCAGTATGTGTTGACCTACCATCCCGGCAAGGAGATCAGCTATGCCGACGCCCTTTCCAGGTCACCCCTCCCACAAGCAGGGGACCCAGAGTGCGAGGTCGAGCAGGACCACCAGGTGCTCCTGATCGAAGCCCTAGAGTGGCCCCCGATTCTGCCAGCTAAGATCGCCAAGGCTACAGCAAAAGACAAGTCATTGGCCCTAGTCAGTTCATGGGTACAGAAAGGCTGGCCAGTGACCTCCCCTACAGAGGAATTCAGGATTTATGGTAGGCAGAGAGACGAACTCTCCTTAGAAAGGGGCTGCCTACTCTGGGGGCCGCGGGTAATCATTCCTGAAGTTCTGAGGTCTTGGGTGCTCAAAATGCTGCATATCAGCCACCCAGGAATCGTGCGCTCTAAAGCGCTAGCGAGGAGTTACGTCTAGTTGCCCAAACTGGACGCAGACATAGAACACAATTTTTGGCACTTGCGAGAGCTGCCAGAGCACCCGGCCCGAGGAGTCCCAATGTCCACACAGAGAATGGGACACAGCCGGGGGCCGTGGTCGCGCCTGCACGTGGATTTCGCGGGTCCCTTCAGGGGCACCCTTTTTCTTATAATAGTGGACTTGTACTCCAAATGGTTGGAGGTAATGGATGGCCAGTACATCGTCAGCTGTGACAATTAAACAATTACGCAAGGTATTCAGCTGTTTCGGTTTACCTGACGTAATTGTGAGCGATAATGCCACAACTTTCACGTCAGCGGAGTTCCAGGGTTTCATAGAGATTAACAAAATTCGCCACATAACTGCGGCCCCTTTTCACCCCACTACAAATGGTCAAGCGGAACGCCTGGTGCGAACAACAAAGGATGCACTGTGTAGGATGGGCCCTGGGGAATTGAACTTGCAGCTCTGCCAATTCCTACTGAGGTATCGTGTAACCCCCTTAGCATCGGGTCTGTCACCCGCCGAGCTCCTCATGCGGAGGAAACCCGCCACGATTCTCTCGAGATTGGACCCAACCAGGGTGGAGGACACGGGTAGAAACATAGAAACGGGGGGTACCAAGAGTTTCAGGATTGGCCAGGCAGTGCATTGCCGCAACTACGCGGCCGGCAGGCCTATCTGGGTACCTGGGATAGTGGTCGGGCAGACAGGGCCAGTCTCCTACAATGTCGAGACAAGCACAGGACTCCTCTGGAGGAGGCACGCCAACCAGCTCAGGAGTAGGGTAGTAGGAAGGCAAGACTTGAGTGACCAAGTAGAGCAGTCAGCATTAGGGTTCTCCCCCACCCGCTTATCCCAAGGGGGAGATGCAGACCACAGGGGGGAGGGAAATGAGACAAACCCACATCCTTTTGACCCCCTGGGTAACAGGGACAACTTGGAAGAGAGGGATTTCGAGGAGTTGTTAGACTTTGACTTAGGAGACCAGGGGGATTTTTCAGAGTGGTCCCCCACCCGTCCAAGCGAAGAGCGGGGTTTTTCTTTAGTCCCTGGAGCCCCTGGTCTCACATCTCTGGAGTTTAGTCCCACACCTAGACCTCCCCAATCCCTGGCTCACGACTCGCAGCCAATCACTAACGAGTCACTCTCTCCCAATGCAGGGACTCCCGCCCGAAGTGCGGCCACCACTCGCCCAAAACGAACATGCGGAAAGCCTCAACGGCTAAAGGACTTTGTCCTCACCTAGGGGGGAGGGGTGTTATGTACTGAATGAATGTTGCAAGTCCCCTTTAACAGATTGTATCCGGTCAATGTATCCATTTGTATCTAATCAGAGACACATTGTCGCAAGCTATATAAGGATGCGAGCTAAGTGGCCACTGGTGGCAGTAGCGAGCATCCGGCTCACATGGTACAGATTCCCAGAATACCTGAAGAGTGGGAAATCTTCCCGCCACACCACACCTGGACAAGATGGGCGTGACGATCTATGACGTCACGCGGACAGTAGCCAATGAGCTACCACCCGGGATATTCAAAATGTACAGTGTACTATAAATAGAGCTGTTTTGTCCACCATTACCTCATGTTCACCCTGACCATCATGCAATAAAGCTGTGTTTTAGCCCCTACTGCGGCTCCTTCTTTGTGTTCTGTGCAAGACACCAAAGTTAACCTAGAGTAAAAGAACTCATGGAATGACTGCATTGATAAATAATGCAGGAAATACTCGGGGACTGGTACAGTCAGAGTCACATTATTTTCCGCTGATTACATCACGTAAAACTCAATGCAAGTCTGCCCTGAGTTTTTCCTCATGTTGCTCAGTCTTCTATTTCTTTTGGAACTGAATGCATTCACAGTGGTTTAGACCAGGAGTTCCCAGCCTACAGTCCGTGGGTCGGACCTGGCCCATGGCACCATTTAATGTAGTCCATTCTGCCACTGCCACGCCCGGAAGAGGAAGTGGACATGTTTACGTCAGCTGTAAAATGCGTCTGTGCCCGTGCATGTGCAAACGCACCTGTGACTGTCGTAAATGTGGAAGTGGCCGCATTTACGATAGTCATAAAGGCGCCTGCTTCTGCTTCTTGGCCATGTGGTCCGGCCCACTCATGTCCGGGGGGCATGGTCAGTCCTGTGGTGTAAAAAGGTTGGGAATCCCCGGTTTAGACAGTATGTGTCCTTGAGCCAAAATGGAGAGGTTTGTAGTCATTTAGCTTTAGCTATTCTAGCCAGCTACAGTAGCGGTGAGGAGAGTCAGGGAAGTGGGAATAGATTAAATCCTCTCCATCCCACACCTTGTGCTTGAGTCTACTTGTTGCCTTCTTTCTTTCACATCCAACTCCATTATTTTTCTTGATTTCTTATTTTTCTTCTAAAGATTTGCCTTAGCACTAGGACAGCTATCTGACTGAGGGGTGTGTGTGTCTGCTTGAGCAAGAAATCGACAGTGAGACAGGAGGAAGTGTTCTGTCAACCTTGTTTCCAGCTTGTTAAGATAGCTGTGCTCTGGCCGTTCAAATTTGCAAGTGGGATAGTTAGAGCACAGCTACCTCAACAAGCTGGAATGAACAAGATGGAGAACTCCCACTTCTCCCTATTTGCCATTTTTTTTCTCTTCGGACACACAGCTATTCTAGTGCTAGGGCAGCAAGGCTTAAAAGAAAAAGAAGAATGGAATGGAGAGGAAACAGAAAAACTAACAAACTCAGCATTGGGTATGAGGAGGAAGGGTTGAGATGGCTAACAAGCTGCAAACAAGGCTGCTTGCTAGTTACCTCCTCTACATAATCTTGAGTGGTAGGATGAAGTGAATTAACCTGGGACTTCCCAGGTACAGTTTCCCAGAGGATTTATTTAAATGTTTCCTTGCTGTGCTGTCATACCCATATACAGTAAAATGCAACGAGGAACATCTTAAAAAGAATTAATCAGAAGGTTCAAATATATCTTTTGTAGCTCGAATAAAGTCAAAGGCTTTTAGTCTTACTATATACTCAGTTGTACTCACTGAGGTACAAAGTGTTATTGGTACTACCTCCCTGCTATTATCTATTAATAGCCCTTGGTTAGAAAATTTTGTTTTTCATTGCCAGTCATTTATGCATTTCTTTCCCTTCTGGCCTATCTGATTACAATTCTTACCCCAAAGAGTACATCTGGAGGTTACACTATTTTATACATAGATTATATGTACAACAATGGAACCAATTATGTACTTCTGAATGTTGGAGGCATTCAAAAGAAAATTGAACAACCATCTGCCAAATTTGCTTTGATTTGGATTCCTGCATTGAGCTGGGGGTTGGACTCAATGGTCTCATAGGCCCCTTCCATGATCCTATGACTCTAGACATTGCCTTCCAATTAGTTAATCTGCTTTTTTGTGCTAGATCTCTTGTCACTTCTCAATGACAGTTTCTTAATAAACCACTGTTGCAGTACAGTAATACCTCATACAAAGTCCGCTTCGTACAACATCGAATTCATGCAACATTGCCTGCCTCCCCAATTTGTATGTCTACCAACTATGGCACCACATTACCTCTGTCAATAGATAAACCAACTGCATTTGGTGAAGTGTGCTCCACAAAGATTCACACCAAATAAAACATGTTAGAAGGTTAAGGTGCGACTAGATCCTTTAGTTTTTCCCCAACTAAAATTTAGCAATTTTTCTAGGTATTGTCTATATGCTTTGCATGTGATTTACTAGTTCTTCTCCTATCCTGAAATTTTCAAAATAACAAGCATATATATCTATATATTTTAAAAAATATATCTTTGAAAACCATTTCTCTTCTATCTTTCAGAAAATCCCGAGCGTGCTGCTCTGTATTTTGTGTCTGGCATTTGTGCTGGGCTCCTCTTGACCCTGCTGGCTTTAGTGCTCCGAATCTCCTGCCGAACTGATTGCAGACAATCATCAAAGAAAAAACCACTTCGGAACATTGACACTGACAGCAGCGGTAGTGACAATGATTCAGACACTATTTCTGACCTGTCTGCACGGAGGCACCGCCGATTTGAAAGGACTTTGAACACGAACATTTTTACCTCTGCTGAGGAGATAGAGAGAGCTCATAGGCTGGAAGAAAGAGAGCGGATCATTCGGGAGATATGGATGAATGGCCAGTCAGATATTCCAGGGACCAGGAGTCTGAATCGCTACTATTAATGGTCCACAGATAGTACTGCCATCTGGTAACTGCAGCCTGGGTGTTTTTTTTAAAAAAAAGCCTTTTAGAAAAGGGTCTGGGTGGGGAAGAAGAGGGAAATAGCATATTGCTCTTATGCAAAGAGATTTCTGAAGGCATAATGACATGAAGCAGTAAGCAATCCAAGGGTACCCTCCTTTGAAATAATCACTACCGTCCCTTGCTTAATTGCCACCTGGTATTTAGTTTGCCAGTCTCTATCACTGTTTGTTGTGGTATAGAGGGAACATAGATGATTAAAGACTGCATTTTTATTTTGGAAGTCTTGAAACCAATGGATTTCTTCCCACCAGTTGCTTGAAAATGAGTTAGATTTGCCCGATGTTGTAATAAGGAAGCTGCTTAAAAGCCAGTGTTTGTTGGAGAAGGAAAGAAGAAAGGTATGATGATCAAATATCTTAAGACTTTACTTTGGATGATGATGGAAATGACCTGGTTATAAAAAAAAAAAAAAGGGAGACGGTGGAAAAGGCAAGATAAGAAGAAGAAGAAAAAGACTGCTTCAGGAGCATTTCCACTCTATGAAATTATCTTGGTGCTTGGATGTTCAACATTCTGTGTTATTATTTAAGACTATGTGTTTAATTTTCCTTCAGTGGCAGTGTCTTTTTTTAACTGACAGCTCAGGGATAAAATTCTTTCCCCGCTTACATCCATAGATTCACCTCTGCACCCTTGCCTTTCAACCAGTGTTTCTTGTGCAGAGACCTTACATTATTATAGGAGCTGTGTCAGTGATGAATAAACTGTTAACAACCTCTAAGAGGTTTAAAGGAAGTTTATTTGTGTGCCTGCATACACAATTTTTTAAAATGCTCCACAGTGAAGTGCCTTGATAATACTAAATTTCAGTTTTTAATGAGCTGTGATGCTTGGTGTTTCATATGTTTTGTAAAAAGGAAAAAGAAAGAATGGAAATGGTTCATTCTTCCAGGCAAGATTTGTGTGTGTGTAATCCTTCAGTATAGGGACTGTGGTGGCTCACGTGGTTAAGAAGACGCTGAACTCAAAGATTGGAAGGTCAAAGTTCAATTCACGAGTACTCCATGATGGAGTGAGCTCCCGTCTCTGCCACAGCTCCTGCCAATCTAGCAGTTCAAAAGCAAGAAATTGCAAGTAGATAAATAGGGACCACTTTGGTGAGAAGGTAAATAGCACTCCGGTGTTTGAGGCATGCCTGCCACGTGTCCACAGTAATGCCTGCAGACACAGACAGTGTTGGCTCTTTGGTTATAAACAGAGATGAGCACTGAACCCTAGAGTCAGATACGACAAGTTTTTGAGCAAGAGCGACCTTTACCTAATCCTTCAATGTGGAATTTCATTGGTGGTTCAGCCACTATCACTACCATTCTCTGGTTTCTTCCATTTTCTCTCTCTCTTAAAAAAGATTTAGGGGAAAAAGAAAGCTGGAAATAGCTGTAATTTCCCTTTTTATTGGTAGAGCAAGAAACTTTCTGCATGGAAGCAACCCAAAATGTTTAAAATATATCATCTAAGGATAACTGAATAATGAACAAATTCTGCTTTTTTCATGTTTGAAGCCAGATTTTCACTTTTAGAAATTGAAACTCAAATCTTCATTTAGTGTATGGGACCAAAGACAACCGGACGACCGAAAGGTTGGTTTAACACAGGTTTATTGCATGAGGTTCCAGTGAAGCATGAGGTAATGGCGGTGATACAACTCAATATATACAGTAGCTCTCTACATTTGAATCTTGTAGCACGGTAGCTCATTGGCTGCTACCGGCGTGGCCTCGCCCAGGCACGCCTCTTTCTTCGGCTGCTGAATGCGGGGAAGGTTTTCCCGCGGCTGTCCGTGATTGAGCAATGTGAACCATGTGAGGCTGAACGCTCGCAGCTGCCCTCTATGGGCTGTCTGCTCGCGTTCCTTTACAGCTGGTATCGTTTGTATCTGGAGTGGTTACATTCTTGCCTTTACAGTGTAATGAACATGCATACATACATACATAACATCCCTCCCCCCTAGGATGGGACGAAGTCCCGCAACCATTGTGGCTTGCCGCACGTGCGCTTGGGACGCGCTTGCATCTGACCTAGTACTGGAGAGCCTGTGATCCCTGACTCCGTGGGTGCTTGTCCTGCAACGGGAAACGGGGATTCGTTAGTGGCTCCGTGGGGCGTCCGTGCCTGCCTCGCGCCCGGGGATGGGAAGGGAATGAATAGTTGGGAGGTGAACCCCTGCCTGTTGCTCTCTGACCCCGGGGATCCACCTATTGTGAACCGCGGAACCGATGAGGTCGCCCTTGCGGTTCGGCTACCTTCTGACCCCTGCTCGGGGGACCTTGAGACTGTGGTGGGCGGACTCGCTGATGCCTCCCGTCTTGGGGGTGTCGGTCTCCGGGAAAGTGGCGCTATATCGCATTCTAACTCACAGGGGCTACTGGGACTGGAGGTACCAGGGGCTGAACTGAAACCCCTCTTTTCGCTAGGACGGGTGGGGGACCACTCCGCTAACTCCCCCTGGTACTGTAAATCAACGTCTAAACTTCTATGGGCATCTGTGTTTCGGGGAAACTCCCGCGGGGTATGTGTGTGGTCGGGGCTCTTCCATTTCTTCGGGGACTCCCGCACAAGATTTCTGTGGATCGATTCCCTTTCCTCCCCCCTTGGTGGGGACCCATGCTCCCCTTTTCCTCCCCCTTGGGTTAAGCGGGTGGGGGAGTACCCTAACGCTGATTCGATGCTATTCTCGTCTCCGTCCTGCTCTCCGGGGACCCTGCGCCTGAGTTGGTCCACGTGTCGCCTCCACAGGAAGCCTGTACTGGTTTCTACGCGGTATGAGACGGGGCCGGTTTGTTCTACTACGGTGCCCGGCACCCAGGCTGGCCCCGCGCTGGCGTAGTTCCTGCAATGCACCGGGGCGCCTATGCTGAAACTCTTTGTGGGTTCCACCCCTATGTTCCGCCCCTTGTCCTCTACTCTCGTGGGGTCTAGCTTGGAGATTCCCGTGGCCAGCTTCCTGCGCATCAACAGCTCTGCGGGGGAGTACCCTGACGCTAGTGGGGTGACCCTGTATCTTAGCAGGAATTGGCACAATTTCAGGTCGAGGTCTCCGGGGCCCATGCGCAGTAGCGCGTCTTTCGTGGTGCGCACGAGGCGCTCTACTTGGCCGTTGGTGGCCGGGTGAAAGGGGGCAGAGGTGACGTGCCGAATGGCGTTGCGCTCCATGAATGCCCCGAACTCGGCGGACGTGAAACAGCTGGCGTTATCGCTGACGAGGGTGTTGGGTAAACCGAACGTGGAGAAGACCCTCCTTAACTGTTTGATCGTTGTGGCCGAGGAGGTGCTTGAGACTGGAATGACCTCCAACCACTTGGAGAACGCGTCCACCATGAGGAGGAAAAGCGTTCCCCTGAACGGGCCAGCAAAGTCTACATGTACCCGGGACCAGGGCCCCCTTGCCGTGTCCCACTCCCTAGGTGGCGAGCGAGCCTCTTCTGGCCTTGAGCTTTGGCACGCTTCGCAAGTGCCGACCATGTGTTCGATGTCGGCGTCTAGCTGGGGCCACCAAAAGTAACTGCGGGCCAGCGCCTTTGAGCGGACGATCCCCGGGTGGCTGACGTGCAGCAGTTTAAGCACCCTCGGCCGGAGAGGCGTGGGGATTACTACCCGCTGTCCCCACAAAAGGCAACCCCTCTCTAGGGACAACTCTAGTTTCTTTTTGAAAAATGTGTCGAATTCCGCTGCTGGGGAAGACACGGGCCACCCTTTCTGTACCCAGGAGCAGACTGTGGCCAGCGTTTTGTCCTTGCCTGTCGCTTTGGCGATGTCGGCCGGTACTACTGGAGGGGAGTCTAGAACCTCTATCATTAAGACCTGATGGTCCCTCTCTACTTTGTCCACGTGGCAGCAATCCCAGGGAATGGGGGACCTCGACAGGGCGTCGGCATGGCTGATCTCCCTCCCGGGCCGGTATACCAACGCGTGCTGATACGCGTTGAGAAAAATGGCCCACCTGAGCATTCTCGGGGACAGGATTTGGGGTGTGGGCTTATCTGCGGTGAAAATGCCTAACAAAGGCTTATGGTCAGTCACTATGGTGAAGGGGCGGCCGTACACAAAATCATGAAATTTCTTGGTCCCCGCAATTATTGCTAGTGCTTCTCTGTCTGTCTGAGCATAGTTCCTCTCTGCTTGGGACAAGGACCTAGAGTAGAACACTATCGGGGCCTCCCTACCGTTCTCCAGCACGTGGCATAACACCGCCCCCACCCCCACCGGGGATGCATCGCATATCAGGACCACTGGGCGTTTGGGATTGAAGTGGGTCAGTACGGCATCTGATGCCAGGAGTCGCTTCAGGTCATTGAAAGCCTTCTCCTGGTCGTCGCCCCACTTCCATGCCTCGTCCTTTTTTAACAATTTGTGTAGCGGTTCTGCCACGGCTGCCTTCCGCGGGAGGAAGGAGTGGTAGAAGTTGAGCAGTCCGAGGAACGACTGCAACTCGGGCTTGGATGTGGGGCGAGGGGCCTTCTTGATGGCGGCTACCTTGGATTGGGCTGGTCTAATTCCCTCGGGAGTGACACGGAACCCTAGGAACTCAACCTCTGTGGCGAAGAAGACGCATTTGTCTTTCCGCAACCGCAACCCCGCCTTTTCGAATATTGTCAGGACCTTTCCCAACCTAGTTGCTAATTCGGCCCGGCTCCCCCCTGTAATCAATACGTCATCAAAGTAGGGTAACACCCCCTCTAACCCCTTCAGGAGGCGTTCCACAAGTGACTGGAAGATCCCGGGCGCCGAATTCACGCCGAATTGTAGGCGCGATACCTGGAACGCCCCTTTGTGGGTGACTATGGTCTGCGCAGCAGCTGCGGCGGGGGTCACCGGGAGTTGCTGGTAGGCTTGGGCCAGGTCGAGTTTAGCGAAACACCTCCCCCCGTGTAACCTGGCCAACAAGTGGCTGACTACCGGCACCGGATACGCATTAGGGCGGATCGCCTTATTGATGGTGCACTTGTAATCAGCGCATATGCGGACCTCCCCGTTGGCCTTGAGCGCTGTTACAATTGGAGTTTCCCACTCCGCAGAATCAACAGGAACAAGAATCCCCTGGCCCACCAATTTGTCCAACTCCGCCTCTATTTTGTCCTTTAGTGCGAAGGGCACTCTGCGCGGTTTGAGTCTGATTGGACGTACTCCAGGGTCCAGGTCGAAGGTCACTGGGGGGCCCTTGAATTTTCCGAGCCCCTTTTTAAAAACCTCGGGGTGCGCGTCGCACACGCTCTGTATTGGATCAGTCCCGGCGGCGTGTGCTTCCACGGCGTGTACCCCCCCAATGAACAACCCCAGGGGCTGGAACCATTGAGTCCCGAGGAGGCTGCATTTACCTCCCTTGAGGACGACTAGGGGAAGCGTTGCGGTGTGCTTTTTAAACTGGACCCGGAACTTCCCAACCCCCAACACTGGGATGCGGTTCCCTTGCACGTCCTTCAGTGTGGCCCTCAACGCCTTGAGCTTGGGCCGCATGCGGGGGGCGACTTTCATGAACTCCCCCTGGGAAATAATGGAGTATGAAGAACCCGAGTCCACCTCCATTCTAACAGGGGCCCCTTGTATTACTACCTCAACGAAGTAACGGGGGTGCTCCGTGGAAACGCTGCAAACCGGCGCGTCGTCCTCGCTGTCGTCGGAGATGCGCCCTACTCCGTCCCGCGTCCTCGTGGTCCGGGTGCCGTCCTTTGGCCTCGTGGTGCGGTCCTGCCTCGTGGTGCGGTCCTGCCTCGCCGAGCGGTCTGGAGAACTCCTGGTGGCCTCGCGGCATTTCCGGCAGACCTTGGCGATGTGCCCGCGCCGGCCGCAGTTGTGGCACTCGGCCTTGCGGAATGGGCATTTGGCGCGGGCGTGGGCGGTGCCGCAGCCGTCGCAGCGCCGGCCCTCTCTCTGGACCCTCCGGACGTCCTCGTCGTCGCCGCTCTCCGCAGACGAGTTCGAAACTCGCCGGGCCGCGCGCACAGAGCTCTCTGCCTTGGCGGGCTTCGGGCGCCAGTCCTGAAGCTCGTGCACCCCGGCAGTAGTGGCCTCCGCGGCCTGTGCCGTGTCGAGGACTAGTTGCCACGTGGGAGGCGGCTCCCTTTTCATCAGCGCGCGCTGAGTCTCTGTGTCCCTCAGACCGCAGAGCAGGCAGTCCCGGAGGGTGATGTCGGGGAGCTCCCACTTGCATGGGCCGGCGGCCAACCGCAGGGCCGCGGCGAACTCATCGACCGATTCCCCGGGTGCCTGGACTCGCCTCCAGAACGCGCTCCGAGCGGGGAACATCGCTATTGCTGGCCGGAGATGGGCGCGCAACGCCGCCAGGAGCTCTGTAGCTTTGAGGTCGCTCACCTTCCTCGGTGCGATCAGGTCCACCAAGGTCCTCTTGGTCTCGTGTCCGAGCATGCGGACGAAAATGGCCCTCTTTTTGGCCTCATCGGAGACTTCGAGCTCCACCAGCGCCTCGTTGAAGTCTATCTCAAACAGCTCCAAGTCTCCCGGCTTCTTGATCTCGTAGCCGGCGCATGTCTTGGTCCCGTGGGCAGCCATATCCCACCTTCGTCGCCAATTTAGTGTATGGGACCAAAGACAACCGGACGACCGAAAGGTTGGTTTAACACATGTTTATTGCATGAGGTTCCAGTGAAGCATGAGGTAATGGCGGTGATACAACTCAATATATACAGTAGCTCTCTACATTTGAATCTTGTAGCACGGTAGCTCATTGGCTGCTACCGGCGTGGCCTCGCCCAGGCACGCCTCTTTCTTCGGCTGCTGAATGCGGGGAAGGTTTTCCCGCGGCTGTCCGTGATTGAGCAATGTGAACCATGTGAGGCTGAACGCTCGCAGCTGCCCTCTATGGGCTGTCTGCTCGCGTTCCTTTACAGCTGGTATCGTTTGTATCTGGAGTGGTTACATTCTTGCCTTTACAGTATAATGAACATGCATACATACATACATAACACTTCATTCTATGGGTACTCTAAAGTTGCTAGTATGATAAACCCAGTAGGCTCCATTCTATCTCTACTAAATTTAGGGAGGTTCAAGAGGTTTCTCACATTAATGTAACTTTGCTGAAGGCCTCCTGATGTGGTGATACAAGATTTATTGCTTCTCTTCTGTTTGCCCTGGTGTGAGTATCCTGACACAAATTCCAGTGAGTTAATGAGGTATACTTTCCCTCTTCCTGAAACTTACAGGAGTAGTAATTAACCTTTAAGTGGCTGAGATTCCTCAAGCAATAAGCACTGCACAACAAGAGGTCACATAATCCTAAAACTTTGGTATGGAAAGAGTGGGTTATTATTTAGTCAGATGAACAAAGTTATTACTGAAGCATAAGAAGAACATAAGAAGAAGAACAGCCTTGCTGGAACAGGCCACAGCCCATCCAGTCCAGCATTCTGTCTCACACAGTGGCTCACCATTTCCTTCAGGGTATTCCCAAGCAGATGCCTTCACCTGCTTAGGATTCCCTGGAAATGACATTGAGAGATATCCTGCCTATCTCTCCAACCCGGAGGTTGTCCTTAAGTATCCATAATTATAGCCATTGATACCCTTGTCCTCCTTGTCTAATCCTTCCTTAAAACTGTCAAGACTGACAGCTGTCACCACTTCTTCTGGCAGGGAGTTCCATAGACCAGTGATCCTCTGGGTGAAAAAGTACTTTCTCTTATTTGTTTGAGAACTAGTACCCAAAAGTTTCATCGAGTGTCCCCTAGTTCTAGTGTTGTGCGATAGGGAAAACAGTTTTTCCTTATCTACTTTGTCCACACCGTGCATGATTTTATAAACTTCAATCAGGTCACCTCTTAGACGCCGTCGTTCAAGAGTGAAAAGGCCCAACCGTTGCAGCCTCAGATGGTAAGGAAGGTGTTCCAGTCCCCTAATCATTCTGGTTGCCCTCCTCTGCACTTTTCCCAGCTCCATAATATCCTTCTGGAGGTATGGCGACCAGAACTGTACACAGTATTCCAGATGGGGCCTCACCATAGATTTATAAAGAGGCAAAATGACACTTGCTGACTTATTTTCTATACCCTTCCTAATGATCCCTAGCATTGAGTTTGCTTTTTTCACTGCTGAGGCACACTGGGTTGACACCTTCATTGAGTTGTCCACCAGGACACCAAGGTCCCTTTCCTGGTTTGTCACAGAGAGTTCAGACCCCATCAGTTTATAAATGTAATTGGTTATTTTTGCCCCAACATGCATCACTCTGCACTTACTAATGTTGAAGCTCATTTGCCATAAGGTAAACAATTTCTGTGCATCTATTTTCCTGATATATTTACTGTCATCATTTCAAAGGGTTTTATTTAAACAGCTTGAATGGTGTGCTCAGTGGTTTTCAATCCGAAACTGTCTAAATATTTTTGGCTGAGCCTCTGCCTTGAAATATAGATGGGAATAGCAACCCTTGCTTCATAGTGCCATAGATGATGTTAGGAAACAGGAAACCAAGGTATTTTTTAGGATGCACATCTCTTAGCATTTGGGGACATGAAAGGAGCCTCGTTCGGGCATCCCCTAAAAATCCTTTCAGCCCAGAGTAATCTCTGACATGAAATTATTATTAGCGTTGCCATTTTATCACAGCTGGATAATTTTACCTGGATTCTCAGCATGTCATGCACTTAGACTTTTTGCTGGCCTAGGTTCCAAATCTTTGTCTTCCTATTTTAAAAGGAAGTATATGTGGATGACTTTTGCAGTTAAGGAAAAGCCAAGCCTTAGTTTACTAGCATACCACTAAATTATCTTCTGTAGGTTTGGTGGCTGCGGCAGCTGCAACTTGTATCCGAGAATGCATATTTTTCTGAAGCAGGAAAAATGCCATCGGTGTGAATTTGTTTAATGTGGATCCCAGCTTGCCATGAAGTGATCCACACACTATGGTCATGAAGCCATCTCCTACAGCACATATGAAATGAGACATGCAGGATTTAATACTGGGACTGCAATAGACTACCTAGAGGATATTATCAAGGCGCACCTTCACAGCCAGTCCATCAGGTATGGGCTCTTTCACCTCCATGACCATTGGGAATCAGAGTTCCTCCTCAGCTCATTTTGCCGTTGGGCCCAATTTTGATGTTTTCTAGTGGCATTTCCTCCATTGAGGGGACCATCATCCCACCTAAAGGGGCTCATCCGCCCATAGCCATTGACCCCTTTAGGGAGTCAGGTTAGTTAACCGCTGCCTGGCACTCGGCATTGAGTTGCTGGCTGCACGGTCTACTCCATTACCATAGCAGGATGTCCAGCCAGATACCACCAGCATATAACAACATACAAAGCTAAAATTAACACATCTAAAAACAAAATAGAATTAACAATGGATAGATGACATCCACCCAATATTGGGCCACATCAATAGCATTTCCTCTTGCCAACATAAGGTCCTCCTCAGTGCACATTGAGGGGCATCGTGTGCATTGTATCAAATGGGAGATAGTTTGTACTTCTCTTCATTCACACAGGCTACCATCTACAGAGAAACCCCACTTTCTCAGATTAACCCTTGATCTTCTTACCCCTATTTAAAGCTTTTCACACAGGCCATGGTTGTTCTTGGCTAGGTGGTAGAGAGTCATGTGGTTCTGCCCAGTTATCTGTTAATTGAAAATGTAATGCATGTTCTTATTGGGCTTTTAACCTGAATCTGAAGTTCAGTGTCCACCTATGATTGACATTACAACATCCTTCCTTCCTGTTCTGGCCTTCATGCCTTCCTCGCTGGCATTGACCAGTTGGAAATATGCAGGAAAAGGTGCCACTATACAAGCCTAAAACATCTTTCTCTCCCTACATTCTGTCAGCCTCTGATATACAGGTGAAACTCAGAAAATTAGAATATCATGCAAATGTTCATTCAGTTCAGTAATGCAACTTAAAAGGTGAGACAAATATATGAGATAGACTCATTGCATGCAAAGCGAGATAGTCCAAGCCTTACTTTGTTATAATATTGATGCTTATGGCTTGCAGCTTATGAAAACCCCAACCCCTCATTCTCATGTACCCCATAATCATCACATAATCTCATGTACGTTGTATGCCATGATCATCACAATTATAACGAATTAAGGCATGACATCTCTCGCTTTGCATTGCACACACACACATTCTTTCTCTTGCCCAGCTCTTCTTCCCTCACACATTGATTTTTTTGTTCCTTCTTGGAGGTCCTATCCTTTTTAAAAGCTCCCTTAGTCAAGATCCATCTGCCTCTCCCTTCCCTTTGCCCCTACCTTGGATAGCCAAGGGGCTACTACTCTTCTGCCTTAAAAAAACCCAACACCAGAACTGGACTACTGTAGTTCTATTCTGGTGTCTTAACACAGTGGGTCTCTGCTAGCCTCACCTACTCCATTAAAAAAACAGGGTCACTTTATGGGTGGATTATGGGGGAGGGTGTTCCTGTGGTATTTAATTTTCTATGCTGTAACACTACCACCCATAGACACACCAGCATGTCCTTTTACTCAAGAAGAGAACTGCTTACACAACAAAAAAGTCAATTCAAATCATTCCTGGTGTATTTTTTTGGGGGGGGGGAGTAGAAGCCCCCAGAAGCACGAGGTGGGAGTGGGGAATCTGAACAGATTGGAATGAACCTTTGCATCATGTTATATGAGGAGCAAATCCTGCAGTGTTTGACTATGTAGCCAAGTGCTCGTTGAGCTACTCAGCCAGCTTCTGCCAGCTAATTATCACCACTTGGTGATGAAATGCTCAATGAGGGTCAGCAAAAGAAAGTTAAGATGCAATATCTCTGAGTTGTAACTAAATATTTAATCTGCATCCAAGAAGAAAACCACACTTTCCTGCTCCCTCAGTTATTTCTTCAGTTTGCCTTCATATTCCCTTGAATTCTCTCCTTGCCCCACATATCAGATTGACAGTGTGTCATTTGCAGGGGATTCCCGAGGGACTCTCATGGATCTGTTAGGGACCTTTTGCCACCAGTAAAAACTGAAAACAAAACAAATAAATAAATGACATTTCAGTATGAAAATAACCTTGTAAACAGCCTTGTAAGATAGGTTTGGTTGAGAAGTACTGACTGGACAAGGACATCAAGCAAGCTTACTGAGTAGGTAGGGATTTAAACTTATGTTTGCCAAATGCGGTCCTAACCTTTAAAGTACATGGACAATCAGATCAGCCGTTGCTGTATAACTTATGGAAAGCCTGAAAGATATTGGCAGAAAAACAAAGCCAGCAATCAATGTACTTGATTTGCATAATATGCAAACTATGTCACACAGTTTTCAATATATGCAGATTAGGTCATCTACAGGGTGGCCCATAAGTCCCTACCCGCCCGGCCACAAAGAGAATAGGGTTCTGCTGGGGGAGGGAGGAAGCACTCCCATTGGACTGCTGGGCAGAGGGGTGGGGCGCGTGCCCATGGAGAGGATGGGTAGGGTCTTACAGGCCAGGTAGGGCCTTATGGGCCACCCTGTAGAGTTGGAGAAGCGGAATATAACTGTTCTAATATCTACAAAACAATCATCAGCTGTACCTGCAAGTAGCCCTATCTTTTTTAGGTAGGAAAAGCTTAAGCGGTAGAACAGCAACCCCAAGCCTGTGATTCCATACTGGTTTAATTGCATTTATCTGCTTTTTATTTATTTAAAACATTTATATACAGGCACTCATTACCAAAATTCCAAGACAGTGTTCAAGATCTATTTAATAAAAATTTAACCAAGGCATGTAAACATCCAAAGAAAAACCCACAAATCCACAGTAAAAATAATGAGGAGATAGGCATTGATATAATGCATTGCTTGATGAAATAAGTAAGCTTTGAACAGGCTCTGATGGAACACCATGAAAGGTGATATCTGTCATTCTGCAAAGGAGAGGAATTCCAAAGGCAAGGCATATGAGGAAAAAAAGGATCCTTGAATCTTATAGTAGGCAATCCCATGATGCTTTGTGTTTGTTTTGCTCACTAACTCGGAGAGGTGAAGAGTCAGCATTTAACATAGTCATTGTCTGTTTTCAATCTAAACAGCCGATCAGCAGGCTAAATGTTTCTTCCTTCCAAAAGTAACTAACTGCTTTCCACTCTGAGCTCTGTGTCTGGGTTTTGCCTTTTATATCTGAGTGTTCAGTTGTTCAGTCTAGTTTCAGACTCAAAATGTGTTAGTCTCAGAAACTTAGTAACGCGATACCTTCTTGCAACCATCATTTGTTTGGGAGATCCCCCCCCCCTTTATTTTTTGCAACTAAGATGAAGTGAATGGCTGTATTATATTTTTGCCAACTCTCTGACAAGCCTTGTAACACAAGCCTTGTAAACCAGTGCAGTTTTCTGAGGAACAGTGTTCATATGTTTATGGTAAGCTATCTCCATTCTGCAACATCAATGTGTTCTGCACTATCTGTATTTTCCAGATCAAAGAGGTTTTTTTAAAAGCCCCAGGCAGAATATCATTCTTGCTAAGGACATTGTGTTCAAACTGCCCGATAATCATTTCCAAGAGCTTTATGTAGCTAAAAGGTAGATAGTTTCAGTGCTAGGTGTCAAATCTATACCTCCATAGTCCCAATCTGACCCTTATGTCATTCCCTAGAGCCCTAGATAGCGAGGCCTCCTTTCCCAGGACACTATTTCTTCAAGGTTTCCAGATCTTTTATCCTCTTAAGGCTTAGCTACTGCTTGTAAGAGCTGTAAGCTAAACAGATTGGTATTTTGGGTTCAATTGTTTATTTTTGGCCCCAAGGATGTGGCTTTTGAGAACTTCTCAGAAACTAAATCCAGCTCTTCAGCTGAAAGAGGTTACCTACCATGTATATTTCCAGCATTGGAACTACTGCAGTACAGTGGCTACGTTATTCTGCAAGAGAATGCCATGGTTAATGGCCTTAAAACTTGTCGAGATATTAAGGAGAATTAGCAGAGGTGCCTTTCCTCTGCCTTTCTTCCAGTAGATGTTATCATCAGGATGACCAAGTGTGATTCTGTCTCTAAATCAGGCCTGCAAACAGATTGGAACTGTTTTAGCTAATCTGCTTCCTCCCCAAGTGTGACTGGAGCTTGAATGGTCCTGACATTCTTGAAACCTTACAGAAAAAAGTGAGTACAGCGGAACCTCATACAACAATAGCCACGAAATCACATAACAATTAGGTTTCGGGGGAAAATGGCGTCCCACGTAACAATTTTCCCTATGGAAAAGATCCGTACAACAATTTTCAATGGGAAAAACCACTTAGCGAAAAAAAATCGTCGTACGATGCATCCCATAGGGAAAATTGCTATATGAGAATGGCACGTCCCATTTCCCACCTATCCACCATAGGCTGGGCCCATTTGATCAGCCCTCGGGCTCAAGCTTGCTTTAACCAACCCTGATGGGCACAGGTTGAGAGGGCACATGGTTAGCTGAGTTGTTGTCCAAATCCTTATGTCCCCAAAGCTGAAGCCAATCCCACATCCATAGAGCACATTATTGTCTCACCAATATAAGATAGCCAAAGTTTTTATGGATCTTCAAAAAGTCATGCGTGGAACAATAGGTGAGCAGGAGTTTCACATGTTTAGACATGTCATCGTCCTCATGAAGAAAATGAAGGGACTGCAAGGTCTTAGTAGTTAAGACGCTGAACTTGGCAACTTGAAGGTTGACTGGTCAGCAGTTTGAGACCCAAGTGCTGCATCTCTGCCCCAGCTCCTGCCAACCTAGCAGTTTGAAAGCAAGCAATTGCAAGTAGATAGATAGGCACCACTTTGGTGGGAAGGTAAACAGCATCCCATGCACTTCGGTGTCTAGTCATGCCTGCCACATGCCCATGGAAACATCTACAAACACAGACAGAGCTGGCTCTTTGGCTATAAACTGAGATGAGCACTGAACCCTAGAGTCTGATACGACTGGCTTTCGAGCACGGATGACCTTACATGCAGAAAGGAATAATGAGGAAGGGAAGAGGTAGCTGCTTCTCCCTCAAAGAGAATGACTGAGTATATCTTATTTTGCCAAATGTTTGTTGGAACAGTATAGTTTTGGTTTGTTCAGTGAAGAACATGAACATCTCTTAAGAATCTGAGCAGTGACAGACAGACAGCAAAATTCTCCATTCCTTTTGTTTGCTGTCTTCTGTTTCCTTGGTAACCAAAGGACAACAGAAAAGCTGACCCAGACAGTAGAATTAGTCCTGAAACTCCACCTTATTAAACTGTAATAAGAAATAACATAGTATAAGGTGTAGTAAGTGGTTCTGGTAATGGAGTGCTCACCGTGGTTGAAGCTGAGCTTTTGAATGCTAGCCCTGCATAAACATGGTAAAAGCAGAGGAGACTATTGAGTGTTGTGAGAACAAAGACCATGGTAAGATGCGTTAGAGGAGAACCATGATGAAATTAAACTGCTGAATTAATGAGGCACAACAACCCTGCAAATGGTAACTCGTGAAGCAAAACCCAGCTTTCCATTGTGTAGCAGTGCCATTGCATTCTACCATCTTGCCAGTTACTGATGATCTTTGATTGGAAAACAGAGCTGGTTTTCAAGCCCACCACCTAGTTGGAGGATTTATCGATAGATATGAGATGGCTTATGATCATGAGGGACTGCGGTAGCTCAGTGGTTAAGATGCTGAACTTGACAACTGGAAGGTCGGCAGGTCAGCAGTTCTAGACCCAAGTGCTGCATGACGGAGTGAGCACCCATCATCTGTCCCAGCTCCTGCCAACATAGCAGTTCAAAAACAAGAAATTGCAGGTAGATAACTAGGTGCCACTTCAACAGGAAAAGTAGCAGTGTTTTGTGCACTCCAGTGTTTAGTCAAGCCTGCCACATCAGGGCCGCCATTAGGGGAGGACTATCAGGACTCCTATCCAGGGCCCGGAGATGACGGGGGTACAGCGGTGCCAGGAAACCACTGATGTGTGCATGCGCAAAGAAACGATGCACGCACAGAAAACACCGGGGGCATGGCCAAAATGTGTGCATGGGGCCTGGAAATTTCTGATGCCGGCCCTGTGCCACATGATCATGGAAACTTCTGCAGATGCAGACAGCACTGGCTCTTTGGCTGTATACGGAGATGAGCACATACCTTACAGTCAGATATGATTGGCTTTTGAGCAAGGTCGAACCTTTATCTTTACCTGTGACAATGAACTGCTTATAATGAGATTTTTCCCTTTGGGTAGTACCATCCATCTAAAGGACATTTCAAATATATATAATGAAACTATTGTGTGTAAGCAGGCAGTCAATTTAGGGGAATGAAGTTCGGTCATATATATTTTCACAAAGGTGAGCTGCAGAAGACAGTGTTGGGATACTTTAATACTAGAAGAAGTTTTTAGATTGATTTCCTTTGTGTTATCTTCAGCTCCCTTCAAATTAAGTTAACTGTCATTTGTTACGCTCTGCCTTTCAGTGCTAAGCAACAGTACGACAAAATCCAGTGGGCTTCATGAACAAGATTTGACATCAGCTTCCTTCCAGCAGAATGGCAGTCAAAAAAATTTAGATGCACCGAATAATCCCTACAAAGAGAAACGACCTTTTGAGTATGTGTTAAGGTCCATAGATGACCAGAATTATTTACCAGATTTCATTCAAGTGATTAATAAGTAGGTTCCTCATTTATTTATTTTTTTCCCTGATTTATATTGCCGCCCAACTCCCAAAGACTCTGGGCGGCTCACAGAAAATAAAACCAATCACACTTTAAAAACCAATTAAAACCCCATTAAAATTTTCACCAAAAACTACTCCAACCCCTACAGATTAAAAGAGAATGAATTTCCTTCATTTTGTTTTTATTTTTGTCAGCCGCGATCCCGCCTGGAAATCAAATCCTGCCTCTTCAGCTTCCTCTCGCCATTCTAGCATTTCTCCACCTGAACCCTGTTTGGCAGAAAAAATTGAACCCTTAGTTCAGAATAGACATGAGATGGCTTCCCCACGTAAGTAAAATTGCATAACAGTCAAACCAAAATATTTCCACTTCTTTGCAGTTCAGAATGAACGTTCTGTAGATCACATATACTAATCGCAAAATTCAGTGTTGTTTTACAACAGCTATGTGGCCAAAACACAACAACCCTGCATTTCTGAAAAATAGGAAGGAGACAATAAACATCTTGGGAGACCTCCGAGGTTTTCAATAGCAGAAAACCTGGCAGGTTTAAGTCGGTTGACATACTGATTGAATGAGATATACTTAAGTGCTGAGTTACCATTCATAACTTAACTGAGTGGGTCTGCTATAGTTTGGGACGATTGAATGACTTTAGACTTTAAGGGGACCTCTCTTCTTAAAAACAAGCCAAGGGAGAGACTGGGCATGTTTAATTTAATTTAATTTAATTTAATTTAATTTAATTTAATTTAATTTAATTTAATTTTTCAATTTGTATGCCGCCCCACTCGCAGAGTGATTCTGGGCGGCTAACAAAGAAAAACACAATATCGTAATTACAGTACAAAATATCAAGTCATAAGCATTTCAGAAACATTACAGTGAATATCCCAACCACCATCATAAAACTTCAACCCATCCCCACCCACACCAATTAAAAATCCAGTTAAAACTTTAAAAAGCATGAGTGATTCCTACTCTAAATGAGCCAGTGGGGTGGTGGTGGTAGTAGTTACTCCCTCTTCACCTCCCCACACCTGCCCTTCCAGCCAGGTCTTTTCTGAAGGGCAGCAGCACCGTCTGGAGATGCAGTTCAACTGGCATTAGCCACAGCATGTTGAATGTCTCTTGGGCTAAAAGTGGATGTGTGCGTGAAAAATTGGGACATGGCTCACTGGATGGAATCCAGAATAGGAGTGCTTTCCTTTAGGACTGCAATACCTCAGAGCCCTGGCTGGAGTTTGAGGGAAGAACTGAGAAGAGGACAAGCCCTGCTTCTGGGCCAACTGACTGCTCTTCTGGGTCTCTAGTCAGGGAGAGAAATCTCTGGCTCATCAGTATTGGAGGAGAAAAGTGGATTTCTCTTTATGAAGTAGATTTAAAGCCTAGTACTCATCTCCCATCTATTCCCAGGGTTAAGGCTTACTTGGAGAGGGTGTTCTATGTGTGTTCTGCTTGGAGACTCCAAAAAGGCCAAGAGTGACCAGAAAGATGTGGGGAGAACCAGTGGTGTCTTTGCTGGGGGGGGGGGCAAGACAGTAAATAGACGTGGCATGGGGGAAAGCCCTGTGTTGCACCTGAATTAGGACTACTGTACTTTGTTTCACAACTTGGATGGGAGGGGCCAGCTGGGATTTCTGCTACCGGTTCTGGTGAACTGGTGCAAACCTGCCGATGCCCACCACTGACTGTACCTGGTATGTATAAATGGATACCACGAAAACTCACTCTTATGTGTGACGAAGTGGGCTTGATCCACGAAAGCTAACATTAAAATACTGGAGTTAGTCTCTAAGGGGCCACAGCACTTTTTGTCTTTTGTTTTGTTTACTCTCTGATTTGTAAATTCTGCCATCTCAAAATATATTTCCTCCTGTCCTGCTCACTCGTGTCCCGTTTTTCTTCAGGAGGTGATGAGAACTTAGCCAGAGAATGGACGTTCTATCCAAGTTATGGCAATCATACTTATCATAAAGGGAAGAAGTGTACATTTGATGGTGTCTATCTCAAAAACAAAACTACATCATCTGAACAGACAGTAGAAATGTGTTTGGGGAAAAAGAAATATGGTAAAGCTCCAGAAACCTTTTTAATTTTAAGAAAATGTAATGTCTAAAGGGGATGGCTTGTGCTTCAAACCTTAAATGGGTTAGAGTAGCTAACATCCTGGAAGACAAAAAATAATAATATCTTGATAGGCCTAACTGGGCTGAAAACAACAGAATGACATTTAACTGGGATAAGTTCAAAATTTTACACACTGGAAAAATAAATGAAATACAGTAGTACCCCATATAACGAATTCCTCTTACAGCGAAAAAATCGTACAGCGAAGAGGATTTGGAAAAAACATTGTGCCCTGTATAACGAAATTTTTCATTGTACAATGGAATTTATCTCTATGTGAAAAATCGTATAATAGAAATCTCTATGGGAAAAATTGTACAATGAATTTTTTTCGTTGTATAATTTTTCCCATAGAGATTTTCATTGTATGATGCATGCATGCATCATATAAAAAACCGTATAATGAAGTGCCTTGTAGAATGAATTATTTTCGTTGTACGGGGTTCTACTGTACTCAGTTTAAAAATGATATTTGGCGCAGCAATGCTAAATGAGAGAAGGATCTCGGAATTGTTGTAGATCACAAGCTGAATAGGAGGTAACAGTTTGAAGTGGATGCAATAATAATAACAATCCAATGCTATTTTAGCCTGCATTAACAGAAGCATAGTCTCTAAATCCTGTAAAATACTAGTTCCCCTCTATTCAGCACTGGTTAGGTCTCATCTTGAGTACTGTGTCTAGTTCTGAACAGAGCATTTTAAAGAGGATTTAGACAACCTGGAACAAGTTCAAAGAAAGGCAGTGAAGTTGATCATGTGACTGGAAACCAAGGACTGAAACAACTGGGCATGTTTGGTCTTCAGAAAAGAAGTTTGAGAGGAGATATGATAGTATTCTTCTTTAACATTATATTATAGTGTTCTTCTTCTCATACAAGACAGGCAAGATGTGTTCTCGACCATCCCAGAGTGCAGGATACATAATAATTGGCTCAAGTTACAGGATGCCTGAGTTTAGCTGAATATCAGGAGAAGCTTCCTAACTGTTAGAGCAGTATGACACTGGAACGCAGTAGATCACAGTATCTTGAGAGGTGTTAAGCACTCCAGTGTTGGAGGCATTCAAGAGAAAGTTGGATAGTCATCTGTCAGATGTACTTTGATTTGGATTCCCGCATTGAGCAGGGGGTTTGGACACAATGGCCTTATAGGCCCTTTCCAACTCTTTTATTCTGTGATTCTCTGTTGCCTGATTTGACAGTGGAAGTTTCCAGTTTGTGATGAAGGGATCGCTGTTTTCTTCTGAACCTAGAAAAAGTTGTAGAGTTTGAAAGAGATCTTGTAGCCTCTTCTGAGTTTTTAAATATAAAGTTATGTTATATTGATCTTGTCAGACATGAGGTTGAGGATGAGAGGCAGCTGTGTTGATTAGAAAGACAGTTCTGCCAATTAGAAAGACAGGCAGAGGAAGAACTGCTCTGTGCTGAGGAGAACACTACCGCTAACATCATAGCTGATGTCAAGGAGGCAAGTTTCTGATTGTACATGCCCCTAAAGGACTCAGGCTTGTTTAAAATAAAGGAACAGATGGGGCAACAGATCTGGAAGGACCTGAGGTGGGGAAAAAAGATTCCCAAGCAAAGGAAAATAATCCAGAAATGGAAGGCAAGGGGATGGATTGACTGGAGACTCCACAAATATCATGTGGATGTGTTAAACCAGGGATTCTCAACCTGTGGTCTGTGGCACCATTTCATGTGGCTAGGCCCGTGCTGGCCATTTGGGACACAGGGACAAGTCCCAGTGCGCCCCAGTGACTGCCCCCCCAAGGTGGGCAGAAGTATGTCACCTGGCGGCTACAATCCATGACATCATGCAGTACCCCCATAGGCGCTGCCCCTCCCTCCCTGTCCAGCACCCTTTTAGCATAGCCAGTACGCCCCTGCATGTGGCCCCTCATCACCTCCACCACACCAGTAAGTGCCATGTGGTGGAGGAAGGGCAAAATGGCTATCTGGCCCCTGAAGCTGTCTGAGGGAGCATGGCCTGGCCCCCGGCTTTAAAAGGTTGAGAACTCCTGTGTTAAACTATTCTGAATCAGTGAATCTCCTCTTAAAGCAGGAGCAAAAGGGACATGTGGATAGACTTTCTGTTTTTAAACCAGTAGCACTTGCTCATTACTTTGAAATGTTACTTTGAGGGGCTATTTGGTTTTAAAAATAAATATGCATTTAAAAGCAGCACATTAATGACAAACTACTAATGAGTGAGGGCTGATAAACTGCAGAACCGTGTTTCTTTTCAAGAACTGTCAACTGCTCATACAATTGAGACATTTACCCTGATGCTCAGCAGAAAAATCTCTGATCATTAGCCATCAAATCTAGTTCATTGCCTTGAATCAGCAGATGGCAGCCCCTTTGTCTTAATTAATGTGACAACATTTCATCTATGTAAATAGTACTATTTGGTTGTCTGTTCTCCCTTCCTTATATGATCAGTTTCTTCAATCTTTCTTCATAGAGCTTGTGTTCCAACCCTGATCATTATTATTGCCTTCCCTTGTAAACCTGTTCCAATCTGCCTACATCCTCCTTCCAAAGTGTGACATCCAAAACTGGATATAGTACTTCAACTAAGAGTAGCCTGGTGCATATTAAAAGGGAATTACAGCCTCTTGCAATGTGTATTCATGTTGGCAAGTGTAATTGAGAAACAAAAACTGCAGCTTTCTTTTCACAATGTCTACCTTTTGATGTCTCAAGCATGAAAGTGTAGGTCCTCTGGACTTTTCGGTGTGAGTGCCTGCATGCATATATATTGTCTTTGTTCACAAGCATGACTGATCTCCACAAAACCTTGACAGCTCCTTCACAGGCAGTTTCAATACTGTGACTTGGATCGTAAAGATAACTGAAGTAAAAACTGCCCAAAGTCATGTAGCAACTCAAACATTAACACATTTATTATAGTATAAATTTCCATGTGCTATTGTTCAGAGTGCAGTAAATTTGTTAAATCTTAAATATGGCACAGGATTCACCCTTCTTCTACAGCAGACTAACATGGCAACACCTTTAGAAGTTATTCATGTAAGAAAGTTCAAAGTAGAAAAGTTTTACATCCCCTCCGCTCCCCTGAGCCATCCTAAAAGCCTTACCAAAGGGTTGGGCTCTCGATGGCCCTTTGAATCAATGTTAGGCGGGGCACAGTGGCTGGCTTATCTCTGGGTCTGGGGTACAAAGAAAGAGTCTCCTCAAAGATTGTGGTATTTCTGAACCACAATTGGGCGAACCCTGGTAACGGCAACCTTGTGCTTCCAGTTAATCTTTCTCACACTAGGTCAGACAAAAGGAACTGCAGAATGAACTCACCAATAATAATAATTTCATGTCAGAAATTATTCTGGGTTGAAAGTACTTTTGCTGGAGAAACTCCACTCAGGGGACACCCGAATGAGGCTCCTTTCATGTTCCCAAGAGCTTTTCCCACTGAAGTGGTCCCTATTTATCTACTTGGCAATTTCTTGCTTTAAAACTGCTAGGTTGGCAGGAGCTGGCACAGAAATGGGCACTCATACCATCATGCAGTACCCACGTTTTGAACAGCTGACTTGCTGCAGTGGCTCAGTGGTTAAGAAGCTTACCTTGTTAGCTGGAAGGCCGGCAAGTCAGCAGTTCAAGACCTGGGTACTGCATGACAGTTTGAGTGCCTGTCTTTGTCCCAGCTCCTGCCAACCTAGCAGTCCAAAAGCAAGAAATTGTCAAGTAGATAAATAGGGACCACTTCGGTGGGAAAAGATCTTGGGGACATGGAAGAAGCTTCATTTTGGTAGTTTCACATCTGGCCTAGACTCAGAAGAAGAACCTCTGGGTCAGAGTATATGAGTCTTGCAGAAAGCCTAATCACTAAGCACAATTGCAGCACAACTGGGCTTTCCCAAACAGGGCAAAATTTCCACTCCTCCCTCTCCCAGCTGGTCATGAAGAAACACCAGGATTAGTGAGATTCACATCCAGATTTTTTTGACAGCTGCAAATATTCTGAAAAACCACTTTCCTCCCCCTTTGAAATTTTTTGGAATATATGCTGGAAATCCACTTCTCTGATAGAGCTTCTCTCTTCTGGAGTTATTTCTTTGGGGGTGTTCTTCTGCTGAAGTCTTCTAACTGGGAGGATTTTGACCACAGAAATAAACTTCGCCATAAGTACTGAATTTTGCTCCCTCAGGGGAAAAAAATTGAGCCTAAAAACATCATGCCTTCTGGAGAGAGGAAAAAGGATAGATAGTGTACAAACCAGTCAGGAATGAAATTGTACAAATGTGGAAAATACCTGTGACAATGTTGCAGACTCAGGTAGGTTAAGGCTAACGAGTGCTCTGCTTGCTTCTAGCATAGCAAATAAAAGAATTTAAATTCCAAGAAAATGATTTCAGCTTTGGTTCCCATGCACATATTTAAATCTAGGTTCCGGTGTATACTGTATGCGTGTGCAATGCGTCCTGTATGTAATCTGGTCACAAAATGCAAATCTAGTTTCTACTGTTGAGATATTGGGCAAAACCCTGTTGATGTATTCTACTAGTGTAAATTGGATTCGGGTGCAGGAAATAATTCATATTAATTTAAACCTTGATGTGGGGGAGGGGAGATTTTAATAGTAAAAATATCACCACCAGATGCTATTAAAAGCTTCCTCCACCATTCTGCATCACTCAAAGGCTTCCCACGTCAAAGGGAACCCCAAAGAAACTTGAAAACTGAGATGGGGGAATAGGAAACTTTAATTAACTTTAATCAATTATTGCTACGTCCCTGATTCAGTTTACAGTGGTGGAACAGTGCTAACAGGATTTTGCTCACTAGATCATATGCTTCCAATCCGGACTCCTTATATAACTCTATTTTTGCTTATAATTACAGTGGACAAAATTGACTCCAGAAATGGCATTCCATTTGTGACTCTTGGTGACCATCCATATGCCTGTCCAGAGCAAAGTTCAGACTTTCACAAAATGGGATCAACAAGACCTCTTGTGAATTTTGGGAGGCAAGTTGTTTTATTTAAAACTAAAATTCAAACTCAAATCAGCTAAACATTAAAAACTAAATTTAGTCAAAATATAAAAGAAAAACAGATGAATTAAAACACAGTTGATAGTATAAGACAGAGCTAATTCCCCAAAAGTTAAACTCTTCAACACCAGCTCAGTTTACTTACCAAAGACCAACAATGTTCATATATGCATTATACGGCTTGGTTAGACAGCCAAATTGGAATGAGCAGGATTGGGGGAGTAAATAGGGTTGCTTGAGATCAGTTAATAGAGTATACCGTAGTGCCAGTGACTCAATGCTGATTGTCAGGCAGTGGTTAACTAATGTGAAAATCCTGAGAACTACTGGCCTTCAGTTGGCGAAGTCCACAGGGAAGGATGATGGTCCCCAAATGGATTAAATCCCAATCGAATCCATTTTGATGGTGGACAACAGCTTCATCAATACTGACCTGGGGCTGAGGAGGACTTTGTGTGCCAAAAGGGCTCAGGACAATAAAGTGACTTGAGGAACTGGATAGAAGGCCACTGCATTATATGGTTCCTATGATAACTTTAGTGTATGGGACCAAAGACAACCGGACAACCGAAGGGTTGGTTTAACTCAGGTTTATTGCATGAGGTTCCAGTGAAGCATGAGGTAATGGCGGTGATACATCTCAATATATACAGTAGCTCTCTACATTTGAATCTTGTAGTACGGTAGCTGATTGGCTGCTACCGGCGTGGCCTCGCCCAGGCACGCCTCTTTCTTCTGCTGCTGAATGCGGGGAAGGTTTTCCCGCGGCTGTCCGTGATTGAGCAATGTGAACCATGTGAGGCTGAACGCTCGCAGCTGCCCTCTATGGGCTGTCTGCTCGCGTTCTTTTACAGCTGGTATCGTTTGTATCTGGAGTGGTTACATTCTTGCCTTTACAGTATAATGAACATGCATACATACATACATAACATCCCTCCCCCCTAGGATGGGACGAAGTCCCGCAACCATTGTGGCTTGCCGCACGTGCGCTTGGGGCGCGCTTGCGTCTGACCTAGTACTGGAGAGCCTGTGATCCCTGACTCCGCGGGTGCTTGTCCTGCAACAGGAAACGGGGATTCGTTAGTGGCTCTGTGGGGCGTCCGTGCCTGCCTTGCGCCCGGGGATGGGAAAGGAATGAATAGTTGGGAGGTGAACCCCTGCCTGTTGCTCTCTGACCCCGGGGACCCTCCTATTGTGAACCGCGGAACCGATGAGGTCGCCCTTGTGGTTCGGCTACCTTCTGATTCCTGCTCGGGGGACCTTGAGACTGTGGTGGGCGGACTCGCTGACGCCTCCCGTCTTGGGGGTGTCGGTCTCCGGGGAAATGGCGCTATATCGCATTCTGACTCACAGGGGCTACTGGGACTGTAGGTACCAGGGGCTGAACTGAAACCCCTCTTTTCGCTAGGACGGGTGGGGGACCACTCCGCTAACTCCCCCTGGTACTGTAAATCAACGTCTAAGCTTCTATGGGCATCTGTGTTTCGGGGAAACTCCCGCGGGGTATGTGTGTGGTCGGGGCTCTTCCATTTTTTTGGGGACTCCCGCAAAAGATTTCTGTGGATCGATTCCCTTTCCTCCCCCCTTGGTGGGGACCCATGCTCCCCTTTTCCTCCCCCTTGGGTTAAGCGGGTGGGGGAGTACCCTAACGCTGACTCGATACTATTCTCGTCTTCGTCCTGCTCTCCGGGGACCCTGCGCCTGAGTTGGTCCACGTGCCGCCTCCACAGGAAGCCTGTACTGGTCTCTACGCGGTATGAGACGGGGCCGGTTTGTTCTACTACGGTGCCCGGCACCCAGGCTGGCCCCGCGCTGGCGTAGTTCCTGCAATGCACCGGGGCGCCTACGCTGAAACTCTTTGTGGGTACCACCCCTATGTTCCACCCTTTGTCCTCTACTCTCGTGGGGTCTAGCTTGGAGATTCCCGTGGCCAGCTTCCTGCGCATCAACAGCTCCGCGGGGGAGTACCCTGATGCTAATGGGGTGACCCTGTATCTAAGCAGGAATTGGCACAATTTCAGGTCGAGGTCTCCGGGGCCCATGCGCAGCAGGGCGTCTTTCGTGGTGCGCACGAGGCGCTCTACTTGGCCGTTGGTGGCCGGGTGAAAAGGGGCAGAGGTGACGTGCCGAATGGCGTTTCGCTCCATGAATGCCCCGAACTCGGCGGACGTGAAACAGCTAGCGTTATCGCTGACGAGGGTGTCGGGTAAACCGAACGTGGAAAAGACCCTCCTTAACTGTTTAATTGTTGTGGCCGAGGAGGTGCTCGAGACTGGAATGACCTCCAACCACTTGGAGAACGCGTCCACCACGAGGAGGAAAAGCGTTCCCCTGAACGGGCCAGCAAAGTCTACATGTATCCGGGACCAGGGCCCCCTAGCCGTGTCCCACTCCCTGGGTGGCGAGCGAGCCTCTTCTGGCCTTGAGCTTTGGCACGCTTCGCAAGTGCCGACCATGTGTTCAATGTCGGCGTCTAGCTGGGGCCACCAGAAGTAACTGCGGGCCAGCGCCTTAGAGCGGACGATCCCCGGGTGGCTGACGTGCAGCAGTTTAAGCACCCTCGGCCGGAGAGGCGTGGGGATCACTACCCGCTGTCCCCACAGAAGACAACTCCTCTCTAGGGACAACTCTAGTTTCTTTTTGAAAAATGTGTCGAATTCCGCTGCTGGGGAAGACACGGGCCACCCTTTCTGTACCCAGGAGCAAACTGTGGCCAGCGTCTTGTCCTTGCCTGTCGCTTGGGCGATGTCGGCCGGTACTACTGGAGGGGAGTCTAGAACCTCTATCATTAAGACCTGATGGTCCCTCTCTACTCCGCCCACGTGGCAGCCATCCCGGGGAATGGGGGACCTCGACAGGGCGTCGGCATGGCTGATCTCCTTCCCGGGCCGGTATACCAACGCGTGCTGATACGCGTTGAGAAAGATGGCCCACCTGAGCATTCTCGGGGACAGGATTTGGGGTGTGGGCTTATCTGCGGTGAAGATGCCTAACAAGGGCTTATGGTCAGTCACTATGGTGAAGGGGCGGCCGTACACAAAATCATGAAATTTCTTGGTCCCCGCAATTATTGCTAGTGCTTCCCTGTCTGTCTGGGCATAGTTTCTCTCCGCTTGGGACAAAGACCTAGAGTAGAACGCTATCGGGGCCTCCCTACCGTTCTCCAGCACATGGCATAACACCGCCCCCACCCCCACCGGGGATGCATCGCAAATCAGGACCACTGGGCGTTTGGGATTGAAGTGGGTCAGTACGGCATCTGATGCCAGGAGTCGCTTCAGGTCATTGAAAGCCTTCTCCTGGTCGTCGCCCCACTTCCATGCCTCGTCCTTTTTTAACAATTTGTGTAGCGGTTCTGCCACGGCTGCCTTCCGCGGGAGGAAGGAGTGGTAGAAATTGAGCAGTCCGAGGAACGACTGCAACTCGGGCTTGGAGGTGGGGCGAGGGGCCTTCTTGATGGCGGCTACCTTGGATTGTGCTGGCCTTATTCCCTCGGGCGTGACACGGAACCCTAGGAACTCAACTTCTGTAGCGAAGAAGACGCATTTGTCTTTTCGCAACCGCAACCCCGCCTTTTCGAATATAGTCAGGACCTTTCCCAACCTTGTTGCTAACTCGGCCCGGCTCCCCCCTGTAATCAATACGTCATCAAAATAGGGCAACACCCCCTCTAACCCCTTCAGGAGGCGTTCCACAAGTGACTGGAAGATCCCGGGCGCCGAATTCACGCCGAATTGGAGGCGCGATACCTGGAACGCCCCTTTGTGGGTGACTATGGTCTGCGCAGCCGCTGCGGCGGGGGTCACTGGGAGTTGCTGGTAGGCTTGGGCCAGGTCGAGTTTAGCGAAACACCTCCCCCCGTGTAACCTGGCCAACAAGTGGCTGACTACCGGCACCGGATACGCATTAGGGCGGATCGCCTTATTGATGGTGCACTTGTAATCAGCGCATATGCGGACCTCCCCGTTGGCCTTGAGCGCTGTTACAATCGGAGTTTCCCACTCCGCAGAATCAACAGGAACAAGAATCCCCTGGCCCACCAACTTGTCCAACTCCGCCTCTATTTTGTCCTTTAGTGCGAAAGGCACTCTGCGCGGTTTAAGTCTGATTGGACGTACTGTAGGGTCCAGGTCGAAAGTCACTGGGGGGCCCTTGAATTTCCCGAGCCCCTTTTTAAAAACCTCGGGGTGCGCATCGCACACGCTCTGTATTGGATCAGTCCCGGCGGCGTGTGCTTTCACGGCGTGAACCCCCCCCCAATGAACAATCCCAGGGGCTGGAACCATTGAGTCCCGAGGAGGCTGCATTTACCTCCCTTGAGGACGACTAGGGGAAGCATTGCGGTGTGCTTTTTAAACTGAACCCGGAACTTCCCAACCCCCAACACTGGGATGCGGTTCCCTTGCACGTCCTTCAGTGTGGCCCTCAACGCCTTGAGCTTGGGCCGCATGTGGGGGGCGATTTTCATAAACTCCCCCTGGGAAATAATGGAGTATGAAGAACCCGAGTCCACCTCCATTCTAACAGGGGCCCCTTGTATTACTACCTCAACGAAGTAACGGGGGTGCTCCGTGGAAACGCTGCAAACCGGCGCGTCGTCCTCGCTGTCGTCGGAGATGCGCCCTACTTCGTCCCGCGTCCTCGTGTTCCGGGTGCCGTCCTTTGGCCTCGTGGTGCGGTCCTGCCTCGTGGTGCGGTCCTGCCTCGCCGAGCGGTCTGGAGAACTCCTGGTGGCCTCGCGCCATTTCCGGCAGACCTTGGCGATGTGCCCGCGCCGGCCGCAGTTGTGGCACTCGGCCTTGCGGAATGGGCATTTGGCGCGGGCGTGGGCGGCGCCGCAGCCGTCGCAGCGCCGGCCCTCTCTCTGGACCCTCCGGACGTCCTCGTCGTCGCCGCTCTCCGCAGACGAGTTCGAAACTCGCCGGGCCGCGCGCACCAAGCTCTCCGCCTTGGCGGTCTTCGGGCGCCAGTCCTGGAGCTCGTGCACCCCGGCAGAAGTGGCCTCCGCGGCCTGTGCCGTGTCGAGGACTTGTTGCCACGAGGGAGGCGGCTCCCTTTTCATCAGCGCGCGCTGAGTCTCCGTGTCCCTCAGACCGCAGAGCAGGCAGTCCCGGAGGGTGATTTCGGGAAGCTCCCACTTGCATGGGCCGGCGGCCAACCGCAGGGCCGCGGCGAACTCATCGACCGATTCCCCAGGTGCCTGGACTCGCCTCCAGAACGCGCTCCGAGCGGGGAACATCGCTATTGCTGGCCGGAGATGGGCGCGCAACGCCGCCAGGAGCTCTGTGGCTTTGAGGTCGCTCACCTTCCTTGGCGCAATCAGGTCCACCAAGGTCCTCTTGGTCTCGTGTCCGAGCATGCGGACGAAAATGGCCCTCTTTTTGGCCTCATCTGAGACTTCGAGCTCCACCAGCGCTGCGTTGAAGTCTATCTCAAACAGCTCCAAGTCTCCCGGCTTCTTGATCACGTAGCCGGCGCATGTCTTGGTCCCGTGGGCAGCCATTGATCCCATCCTCGTCGCCAATTTAGTGTATGGGACCAAAGACAACCGGACAACCGAAGGGTTGGTTTAACTCAGGTTTATTGCATGAGGTTCCAGTGAAGCATGAGGTAATGGCGGTGATACATCTCAATATATACAGTAGCTCTCTACATTTGAATCTTGTAGTACGGTAGCTGATTGGCTGCTACCGGCGTGGCCTCGCCCAGGCACGCCTCTTTCTTCTGCTGCTGAATGCGGGGAAGGTTTTCCCGCGGCTGTCCGTGATTGAGCAATGTGAACCATGTGAGGCTGAACGCTCGCAGCTGCCCTCTATGGGCTGTCTGCTCGCGTTCTTTTACAGCTGGTATCGTTTGTATCTGGAGTGGTTACATTCTTGCCTTTACAGTATAATGAACATGCATACATACATACATACATAACAATAACCTTCATGGATCACCATCATAATAATAGTCATTATTCAGAATCAGATATGGAACTTGAAGAAGAAGATCAGTTAAGGTTTGACAGAGGTGCCTGGAGTGATCCTTGTGCGTGGATGGTTTTTGGATGAGGACCACTCTGCATGGCAGGGGTGGCCAACCTGTGGCCTGCAGGCCAGACCCAGGCCACGGCACCATTTCATGTGGCCCGCTGCTGCCCTCGCCGTTACTGGAAGCTGAAGTGGATGCTTTTATGATAGCCATAAAACATGCCTGTGCATGTGTAAATGTGCCTGTGTCTGCCATAATCGCTGCCGTAAATTTACCTGTGGCTGCTGTAAATGCATTTATGACAGCCGCGGATACATTTTATGGCAGCGTTTACGGCATGGAGGACCCACGTGACTGGTCTGCTCAGCTGTCCAGGGGGCACGGTATGGCCTGCAGTGCAAAAAGGTTGTGAACCCCTGCTGTATGGGATATAAAAATCCAGATATTATGAGACATATTTGCAGCTTATTGAACTGGAACCAAAGGACTAGAAAAATAAAATTTAAATCAAGAAACTACCAGGCTTCAAGAAGATTAGAGGACAATCTGACCATAAAACACAGTTTACTACTATAGAAAAACAGTGCCAATTTCATCATAGAGTGCAGTATAATAACTTGCAGTATTATAATAGAAAAGGCACTAATGTTACATACTGTATATAGTATTTGCAGTAGGCTGCATTATGAATTGCAAACTTGTATATAGTATACATAATGGCATGTAGTATGCATAATACTGCCTATATAAATTGGCGTAAGTCAAACAGTGTAACTCCCTGCTGCAAATTGCTGCTAGTTGAGATGTTGAGGCTTGTATTTATTTGGTCATACATCAATCCAGTAATTTAGCAAGTGATAAGAAATATAAGTGCTGACTTCATAATTAGTGGCAGTCTGCCATTGTGATGACTATTGTTTGACCTCATGGATTCAAGTCAGTGTAGTCAAACCAGATAATGATTTGATTTGAAGACCATAGTGATTTTTTGGCTTTTCTTCTTCTTAGTGATATGTATAAAAAGAAGTTAGATACATTTGTTCCCCTACAGCAGTTACCAGACATTCCAAGGTATGTATCTTGTATTTTATTTATTATTTGGTTTGTTGTTTATATGGCTCTTATTTATTTCCAGAACCTGTTTATTGTATCAGTAGTCCAGTAGGCCTGATGTTCTCCTGGAAAAAAAAATTAAAATGGAAACACAATGATTAAAAACAGAGTAACCTGCCCAGTCATTTTGTAACTGATTGCAACTTGGAAGAAGACTGAATTCACAGTAAGAGAAGTAGGAGTTTTACAAGACTTTTAGGTTTGAATCACAGTCTTGATTTCATTTGAAAATGTAATGAATGGTCTCACTGTGCTTGCAATTTGAGCCAGATGTTCAGGGTCCAAGTGTAATTCTCATTCCAAACTATACACACACCCTTTCTTTTCCTGCCCACTTACGTTCCCCTTTGCCGACTGGTGACAGTATGAAATACCACCATAGAAGCCTGAAAGATCCTCTCCCCGCCTATGCTCTTTCGCTCTCACACACTGATTTTGCCTCCTGGAGTCCCTTGTCTTTTCTTAAAAGTTTGTTTAAACAAAACTCACCTGCCCTTCTGTCCTGCTTCTTCCCTTTGCTCACCATTTTTTAAATTTTTTTTGATTAGTAGTTGCTTTGTGCTACTGGTTTTCCTGACCACCCCATTCCCCCGGTGGTTTTGTTCGAGGGCTTGGCTCTCTGCTTTCTGCATGGTGACAGGAGAGGTTTTGGTTGCTTGTTTGGAAGCTTGCTTGGATTAGCTGATAGCACTGTCTTCTGCACAGCTAAACAGTGCATGTTCAGTGGTCAGAGTGTGGTCAAAGATCCCTGGAGAAAAATCCACTGAGGGCATCCCATGAAAGGTGGCTAGAACCACTAGAAGACAAACATGATTGGCCAACTTCAGGCTGCTGAGAAAATTGCATCCTGCCACGCTGGTGTGTTGCCCCTCCTGTGGCTCTCTTGTTTAGCATCCTGCTCTCTCTCATTTCTCAAACTGCTAGAGCCTCTCTCTTCTGGAGTTATTTATTTGGTGGTGTTCAGGTCTGTTCAGAAAGTCATGAGATCCTAACCTCTTAGCATGCCTCCCTTGAGTAAGGTTTGTAGTGCTATTGAGTGCTGGTGTTCTGAAGGAACAGGCCTATTCAGGGCTCCAGATCACAGGATCTCTGTAAAGACTTGATGTATTTGTAGTCTCTTCAGACCTTTCTGCTCAACGCATGAAGGTCTGAATGACTTCCAGGGGTTGCCAGCAAAGGTCATCCTCATGGCTCCTTCATATACAGTCTTTTCCACACTTACAGGTGAGAATGGCAGATTTTAGCAGATTTTGTTTTCGGCCTATAACTCTCAGAATCCCCCCAGTTACTGGCCATACTGCTTGGGGAATTTGGACAACATAGCCACAAACACAGTTCAACACCACTCTGCTTTCCGGTCAATGCTTGAATAGGGTTTATATTGCACTCCTAAACAGGAGATTATGTCCACATAAGTCCACAGGGAAGGGTGATGGTCCCCCACGTGGATTAAACCCTTTGTGTGCCAAAAGGGCTCAGGACCAGAAAGTGACTTGTGGAACTGGATCAGTGGTTATGGGTGTCATGCTGTGATGTGGAAGGCAGATGAAAGGCCACTGCATTATATTCTCAGGAAGTCTTCATGGCTGATGTATATGAGGATCACCAAGATTTGGATTTGGATATGGCAGAACAACAACAAGAAGAGGTTCTTCACCAAAGGTGAAGCAGTAGCAACATAATGAAATAGTTGGCTTTGGAATATCTAAATGAAGAATTTCAGTAGTGGATTTTTTTAACTTTGGAATTTCTTGTCTTTATAAAATACGGAACATAGAACGCAGAGAGATTTCTTCATTCTACCATCTTAATCTTATAATCACTTGATCTTGAAAATAAGCTACAAAATGGTGTAGCTTTAACTCCCTCCTGTGGTGGTTAAGCCTGTTTCAGATCAAGGGAATGTTAGCCATAAGAAAATATTCACAGAGGATTCAGGCTGATAGGAAAAAAGATACCAGAAAAAGCATCTTTATCCAGCTGGTTTGATTAACTTAAATGTATAGTGCATTTCTTTTTTTAACATTAACATTTACTTTAGAAAAAAAATTTTCTGTGCCTCTGAGTTTCTAATCCGAAGCTGAGTGCAAAATAATCAAAGTTTAGATCCTCTATCTCAAAGCTGCAGGATATTTCTACATCCACATACATTGGCTGAAAAAACAGTAGTAAATAAATTTAATGTTAGAAATTACTTTGGGTTGAAATGAATTTTTTTTTGCAGGAGTAACTCCGCTCAGGGGATGCCCAAATGAGGCTCCGTTCATGTCCCCAAGATCCATCATGCAGCACTCGGGTATTGAACCACGACCATCCAGTCTTCAAGCTCAGCATCTTAACCACTAAGCCACTGCAGTGCTGCAACCAGTAGTTAGTTGCAACTACAGTAGGCCCATTGAATCAGTGGAACTTATAGAAGAGTTGACTCACCAAATCCCCACTGAGTCAAAGGACCTATTCTCATTGTGACTTACTACTGGATTTCAGCCATTGTTATTCAAGTCACTGGGCTCATACTACATGGTTTGTTTATTTTTTAATTTGGTGGCCTTCTCTTGCAGCTCAACTGTTCTCTATTAAGTGATCATCAGAACAGAGTGGGCATGGGGAAGAGTAACTCATTTCTGGTGATCCAGATGAAGATCATTTCTCGGGCACTGCTATTCTCCACAAGTTAAATAACAGCTGGATGGGATTTTCCTCAGGATTGCTGGGGAAGTGTTATATCCTCTTCCCCTCTGTGATACACCATGTACTAATTGATAAGGAATAACTGAGGGAAAACTCTGGATCACATGAAATTTAAAACGTGGGCCTTCAGCCAACAGGTCGTGTATATCTGAGTTAACACTAAAACAATATCTCTTTCTTACTCTGCATATTGACTAGAGAATGTGCACATTTTTAAGAGAATTAAAAAAATTCTGAGTGGGCAGAAAACAAGATGAAAAATTAAATTAAATTTATAAAATGTAGTCAAAACATGTATATTACTTGAGCCTGTCAGATAAAATGCATATTAACCAGGAAATGTGTATATTTCTCTCTTCACAGAAAGATAACATGAATTGTGGTGAATGTGCATAATGACTCTTGTTTAGCAATTGCACTTATATATCACTTAGAGTGGTTCACAGTGTTATCATTTTTGCCCTCATTATGCTGGGTACTCATTTTAATGACCTCAGACGTTGGGAAGGTTGAGTCAGCCTTGAGTCCCGTCAGGATCGAATTCACAGTGTGAACAGTTTTGCACTACTACACTTTAACCACTGTGCCATGAGGATTCATAATGTGGTTGTTAAGCACATTAACTGTTCAGTTCACATGGTCCCTGACAAAGATATTTGACACAGAGGTAGATATAAGCCAAAATTCATTTGGGGTAATGCATTTATTGATTCTCAGTGTGATGTAGTGAACAGAGCAAAAAACGAGCTCAGGAGCCTTGGGTTCAAATCTTTACTTGGCCATGGAAGCCTACAGGAGGGTAGAGTTGGAAAATCCACTCCTTAAATACATAATTTACCTTGAAAACTTCATCTGGGTCACTATAAGTCAATACAAACTTGATGGCACATAATAGCAACAATGCATTTATTAGGTCAAGCAAAAGGCAAAAATATGGTTGCAAGATCCCTAGATCTCTGTGTTGGGCAAGGCTGGGGAGGGACATGGGGAAATGTTTGATCCCGAAATTTTGTGATCTGCACATTGTCTTGATAGGGTTGCCATAATTCTTTCCCACCAAACCGGGACAGCCATGTGAAGTCATTGCTTTCTTCAAATTGTGCATGCATTGGATGGTGCTGTCGAGGCAGCTGTGCCTCTAAGACCCTGCAGAATCCCCATCTGGGGCGAGCAGCCTCCGTCTTTTCCCCCCTTTTCCAGTTACTCCGCGAGCTGGAGCTCTTCAGGCTGGTGCTCCAGCATGCCTCTTACCTGTGACATTGCTCAAGGTGAGCCAAGAGATTTCTTTCAATTATCCTGCTTGCAAGTGGTGTAGGCAAAACAGCACCCTGAGAATCCCGCTGAGGAGGGGAGATGAAAGCGGGATAATTGAAAGAAAGTCAGGGAAGCGGTGCATTAACTCTTTATAAAAATCCCTTGGTGGGGAGTGATCTTGCTTCCTTTGTTCGAATTTAAAAATCTGGGACTTTTACATGTTTTTTCTTGAACCAGCTGGGACAATTTTCCAAAGCTTGAATCCAGGAAAATCCCGGAAAAAAGGAACGTATGGCAACCCTATCTTGAGATCTGCCAATGAGGAAGAATCTGCAGCCTCTCATGTAGGACTCCTCAGAGGAGACAATGGTGTTAGGTGTCATCCGGAAGAGTCCCCTCACCTTGCGAATAATGATCATGTGCCATCAAACCCATTCTGTGTTGTAGTGGACCTTCACAAGGTTTCCTAAGCATATAATACTTAGAAGGGGGTTACAATTCCCTTCTTTTGGGAGCACTCGTAGATTATACATAAACTGACTTTTCTTTTGGGAGGCATAGTGGAGAATTGATCTGTGAGTTCACAGAGCTATTAAGAAAGCTAAAGGCAGGAAAAGGACAATAATTTGACTCTGGAAACACAAAACTCCGCTGTTAATTGAGAACCATCTGTTGGCAAAACGTAGTTAAATACATCTAGACATTTCATTTTGCCTACCAAAAATTGCTTTTGGAATGCATTTACTTAAATACATGCTGATGTGGAAAAATTCTGTTAATTTCCCTTTTTAAATCCAAAAGAGAATTTTGCTGTGTTAATAATCACATTTCTCAACAAGCTTCTCTGATTTTTTCCCCTATATCTCCATCCTCAGCATGCCTTTCCACATTAAGCAGAAACAGCAAGAATTAGAACGGGAAAAGATGGAAGTGAAGAACCTGGAAATATGGAAGCCTGCTCCAGATTTGGTTCATTTTTTGTTTGCATCTGGGATGTCCCGAAGATTAACTTATCAGTAATTTTAGGGAAAGGCATTCTTTATGGTTCCTTAAAATCCAGTGTGTACCTCTGAGTTAAAATCCTAAATGATCTGATGATGTTCAGTGGTGAGAAAAATGCATTTCACACTTGCTTGAATATACTTTCAAAGCAGTCTGAATTAACATCTTCCAAGATGTACCCTGGGAAAGTGTTGCTGGTATCTGTTAATATGGAGTAGAGGGTAATATGGAGTAGAGGGTAATATGGAGTAGAGGGACTCAATAAAGGAAAACTTTAGGAGTATCCTCCATTGTTTCTGATGTTTCTGTACTATTGCACAGATGGCAACATAATGCGATGACATTTTAATTCCAAGAAGCTAATAGGCATTGTTGAAATGGTGTAGGATATTTCTGGAATACAGTAAAACCCCTATTTACAAAAAAAAAGTCTGTTCCGTAGGCTTTTGCTTAAATCGAATGTTTATGTAACTTGAAGCAAACCAATAGGAAAAATGAAATTTTTATGTAAATCGAAGCAAACCGATAGGGAAATAAATTTTTACGTAACTCAAGCAAACCCATAGGAAAAAGAATCTTTATATAACTCGAAGCAAACCCATAGGAAATTGTGTAGATTGGGACATGGTTTTAGCACAAAATCATTATGAAAGTCGAATTTTATGTAACTCAAGGCATTTGTAAGTTGGGGTTTTACTGTATAAGGACTAAAGGAATTGACTCATTCATTCAAAATAAATAGGCCAAACAGGAAAGGAGGAATAGAATAGATGTGCTTTTGAAGAAATCTGTGAACGAGAGAAAAAAGGAATGCTCAGTTGGGAGCATTTGGGTTAAAATGATAAAATGGATAAAGAAAACTGAATTTATAGACTGCTGACCCAGGCAAAAGACTTGGAGGAGGCCCTCCTGGATTATATTTCTTTTTCAAATAATACTAATGGTTCAATTACAGTACTCCAATTTTCTGTGAAATAATGGAATATCTAGCCCAGTTTCTTTCTACAGTTTTATTTTCCAGAAGATAGAAGAAAAGACAAGGAAATCAACTATCCTAAACAGGAATGACACTTGGAATATTTTTTGGAGAAGGTGCTTCTAAAATTCAAATTCTTTATAATTGGGATGGAAAGAGCTTGAGAGTTAAAAAAAGAGAGAGAACAAGAGATATTGAAATGGACAGATGTGTCATCCAAAACAGATAGAGTGGGTGGCAGCTCTTAGAGCCCTGGGCTTGAATCCCTATATATTCATCCAAGCAAGTAGAGCTGAACAGGAATTGCTTCCCTTTCATGTCACAGGCTTCTCTACTTCAGCACAGCCAGACAGGAGCGAAGTGAGGCTTTTCATGTGCTGGCAGGGAGCCCGGCATTTTGCTCAGTTTGGTTTTGTTGAGGATTTAACTCATCAATTTCTTGGGTTAAGCATTTAAGAGGTTACAGTGGGAGACACAGAGATCAGACTCAACCATCTTGATTCTCACGAAGATCTGTCAGATGAAGTGAAAGTACTATTAGACATTGGAAGGAATGGACAGTATCAGATCCTTGTACCGAGGAAGGGAGAGTTGAAGAAAGTTAGTTGTGCGTCCTGAATAAGTTTTAAAGAAATGCTAACTTTGGTCCCAAGTTTAGAGACATATTTGGGAGAGGGAGAAAAGTTGTGGCTTAGAAGCAAGATACAGAATGTATAATCACATGAAGAAAGTCAGGAGATTTTTGAAATGTAGGTGCCACTGCTTCCGCCTAGTAATTCCCGCCCCCCTTCCCATTTATACAGAACATAAATGTAGAGTAAAACCAGCAAGTAGGTAACAGAATCATAGCACAGAATTATGAAGCAGGAGAAAAGCATGGAAATACAAGAAAAGTATGGAGCACACAGAAATAACTCCCAAATATGCAAGCTATTTTGTTAACTGTTATAATGTTCTCAAAAGGATTTCAGAATAGACGTTCTGAATGGAGGCTGGACTTCTGAAATTGGTTTCAGAATGTAAATCTAACAGGGTGATCCTATGCATGCCAAAGGAAGTCCCAAAGCTTGCCCCACTTGCATGAAGACAGAATGGTCAGAGTCACTATCCCCGAGTCATCTTGCTTTGTGCCAGCTTCTTTATGATTTTGTCCAAAGACTAGCCAGGTTTCTATATGCCACGCTAGGCACAAAGAGGCGACATAGGAGGCAAATTTATAGTTTGATCTCAGGATGAAGGAAAATTGGGGGGGGGGAAGAGTCACATTTTGGGTCCCCAACAGGTCAGTCCTGCTGACCTGCCGACCTTCCAGTCATCAAGTTCAGCATCTTAACCACTAAGCCACTGCAGTCCCTCATCTAGTCTATCTCTGTGTAATACACATGTAACAGTATCTACCTCTGGTGACCCCTTGCCTCTGCCCCAACAGCTGATTTATGCTATCAGAATTTTTACAAGACTTAACACCAGTGTATGCCACATTGATGGTGACACGCATCTCTACCTTAGCAGTAGGCCCGATGTTTATTACTCATGTCTCCTCAGCCAACAGATTTTGAATATAGGCTTGTACCTTTCATGTACTGGTTGAATGTCCTATTACGGACACTATACAATGATTTGTGCATAATGATTTGTGCATAATGCTTATTACACTGATGTTACCTGTTGCCTACCGTGTCAGATACAAGGTTATCATACAAGGTCCTATATCAAGGCCAGATTCAAGGCCACTTATCATACAAGGCCCTATATGGTTTGGGACCTTGCTATCTGTCAAAGCGTCTCTCCCTCAGAGCAACTCCCCGCATCACCCAGTCATCACAGTTGGCACAGCTCCAGGTGCCAACCCTGAGGATGGCTCGAAATTCTTTAAACAGAAATAGAGCCTTCTCGGCGGTGGCACCAACACTGTGGAATACACTATCAGTGGAGCTGCACCAGGCCCCATCACTGGTTACCTTTAAAAAACAAAAACACTCTTCAAGGAAGCCTTTCATGGTGTTGTTTCCTTGTCAATATATTAGCCAGTTAGGTTCAGTTACGATGTCCTCTGATGCCAATTATTTTATTTTTAGTTTAGTTTAGTCTATGATGTATTTGTTGTTGGTGGGTTTTGATTTGTTGTGGATATTGTTGTTATTTATTTTCTGTTTGTTGATTGTCCAGAGTAGGATCAAACCCAGATGGTTGGTATAGAAATTTAATAAGCAAGCAAGCAAGCAAATAAATAAATAAATAAATGATGTTTGTTAGCTATAGTTTTTTCCTACTGTATTTGCCCCCTCCCCATGAAACCCAAAGATAAATATAACAAATACAGGGACATCATGCATAAATATAATAAATACAGGGATATCATGCAGGAAGCAGCAAAGAAAACCATACCAAAAGAAAAAAAGAGTAAGAAAGCAAAGTGGTTGTCTGTTGAGGCTCTTAAAATAGCAGAGGAAAGAAGGAACACAAAAGTCAAAGGAGAAAGGAAAAAATACAATCATTTGAACACAGAATTTCAAAGAAAAGCAAGGAGAGATAAGGAAAACTACCTAAAAGAACAGTGCAAAGAAATGGAGGAAAACAACAAAAGAGGCAGAACCAGAGACCTTTTCAAAAAAAATCCGGGAAATCAAGGGAACATTTAAAGCAAAAATGAACATGATAAGGGACAAAGATGGAAAGGAGCTAGCTGATTCAGAAGAGATTAAGAAAAGATGGAAAGAGTACACAGAGGAACTCTACAAAAAGGAAGTCAACACTCCTGATAGTCACAATGATGAAGAATTTGAACCTGAGCCAGACATCCTGGAGAGTGAAGTCAGAAAGGCCCTAAAGAGCACTGCAAACAACAAAGCTAGTGGAGATGATGGTATCCCAGTTGAATTGTTCAAAGCTCTAAAAGATGATGGCATCAAATTACTGCATTCAATTTTGCCAGCAGATTTGGAAAACAAAACAGTAGCCACAGGACTGGAAAAGATCAGTATATGTTCCAATCCCAAAAAAGGGCAATGCCAAAGAATGTTCAAATTATCGAACAATTGCGCTCATCCCACACGCCAGCAAGGTGATGCTCAAGATAATACAGGATAGACTTCAGCAGCATGTGGAAAGAGAATTACCAGAGGTGTAGGCTGGTTTCAGAAGAGGCAGGGGGACTAGAGACCACATTGCCAACATACGTTGGATCATGGAGAAAACAAAGGAATACCAGAAACAAGTTTACTTTTGCTTTATTGACTACACTAAGGCATTTGATTGTGTGGATCACAACAAGATGTGGCAAGTGATTAAAGAGATGGGAATACCAGAGCACCTCATATGCCTCCTGAGAAATCTGTACATGAACCAAGAAGCAACAGTTAGGACAGAACACGGAATGACAGAGTGGTTTGGAATAGGAAAAGGAGTAAGACAAGGCTGCATTTTGTCACCCTGCTTATTCAACTTATACACAGAGCACGTAATGTGCAATGCAGGGATGGAGGAATCACAGTATGAGATAAAAATTGCTGGGAGAAACACCAACAATCTGAGATATGCAGATGACACCACCCTAATGGCAGAAAGTGAGGAAGACCTAAAGAATCTCTTGATCGGATTGAAGGAAGAGAGTGCAAAAGCTGGCTTGAGACTCAATATCAAGAAAACCAAGATAATGGCAACAGGCCCGATCAGTTCCTGGAAAACAGATGGGGAAGAAGTAGAAGCAGTGACAGATTTTACATTCTTAGGATCTAAGATCACTGCAGATGGGGATTGCAGCCATGAAATAAAAAGGCGACTGATTCTTGGGAGACAAGCTATGAGAAACCTGGGGAACATAGTGAAAAGCAGAGACATCACCTTGAAAACAAAAATTAGAATAGTCAAAGCAATGGTATTCCCAGTAGTAATGTACGGATGTGAGAGCTGGACAATTAGGAAAGCTGAACGCAGAAGAATAGATGACTTTGAAATGTGGTGTTGGAGGAGAGTTTTGAGGGTACCCTGGACAGCGAGGAGAACAAATAGGTCATTCTTAGAAGAAATCAACAGTGACTGCTCATTGGAAGGTCAAATAGTAAAGATGAGGCTAAAGTACTTTGGGCATCAAATGAGAAGGGAGGATTCACTTGAGAAGGCATTGATGTTGGGAAAGGTGGAGGGCAAAAGAGGAAGGGGGAGACCAAGGATGAGATGGCTAGATGGTATTGTAGACACAATGGGCACAGAACTGGGAGGACTGAGGGGGATGGTGGAGGACAGAGGCACCTGGAGAACGATGGTCCATAGGGTCGCAAAGGGTCGGAATCGACTGTGCGACTGAACAACAACAACACAGTTAGTCCAGAAATATATGGATTTCCATAATTGAACTGATTGCTTTAATAAAGTCATACAACCCTATATACGTACGATGGTCCTTGGAGAGGAAAAAAGCAACTGCTGGCATTGCCGCAGTTGAATAGAGATTAACTTGATTGGCCTATTTGCTGAAGCATCACCCCAAGCCATCCATCAGCTCTCCTTATAAGTTGTTTGGCCATCTGGTGTTTGTGCATCATTTCTACAGCATATTTGATGTATTCTCAAGATTTCTTATCCAGCGGCTCCCTTTTCAAAGCTGCTCCATCATTTACATTCGTGATTGACTTGCAGATAAGTGCTGGGAGGGATTCTGTTGATCCAGAACAGCTCTGGTTGGTTATCAGGGCTGCCAGGATGCCAACAAACAGATTCTGGTGATCTCAAGGCTACCAACTCTTGAAAGACAAAAAAAATCTGTCACTAGAGCTCCACATGGATCAGAGGTGTGTAGATTTTGTGTTTTTAGGTTATGGAAACACAAATCTGAACATCTCTATCACAAACAGAATCAGAACAACACCCAGATGTGTGAAAGCCTAGAGAAATGGGGAAAAGGAACAGGATTTAAAAAATGAGCGGGGTGGGGAAAGTCGCAATCAGTGGTGGGCATCTGCAGGTTCGCACCAGTTCACCAGAACCGGTAGCTGAAATTCTGGCTGGCCGTGCCCATCCAAATTTTGAAATAAAGTAGTCCTAATTCGGGTGCAACGCAGGGCTTTCCCCCTGGCCGCGCCCACCATACCATGCCCACAGTGTGGTAGTATTTTTTTTGAGCCCACCACTGGTTGAAATACATCTTAAGTAAGGTAAGAAGTCACACAGGTTTACCACCACAGCCCCCATCCTTCCCAGTGATACAGAATCCGGTGTGTTATGTATGGAATACTATGACTTTAAGAGGGAATGCAACAATGTAACCCAATGTATTGCAACAGTTACAATGAGCTACCTGTTAGATTCTCGCAAGTAGTAGACTAGGAAGCAGAGTGTGGGTTAAGCATAGTGATTCTTTATTCCGATCGGGAGACAAGACTGACTTATGTGGGGAAAGATGGTATCTTATATACAGAGGTTTTCCATTTCAACAACAAGGGAACATACCAGCGGACAATCACAGTTTACTACCACCATTTGGTCTCCTGCGCCGCTTTGAAATGTGCCCCTCCTTTGAAGAGGGCGCCCCTCTGGCGGATCCACTTCACGCGCTGTGTCCCTTTGAAGTGAGGTAACACTTGGACATTACATCCCTCCCCCCTCAGTGAGAAACAACCTTTCCCCAACGGATGGGTGGCCCACAAACTCGTCTGGGCCACCCGTGCGTCTCTGGCACCGGGGTAGGCTCAATGGACACCCCAACTGGTTCGGAAGTGGGGGGAGAGCTCAGAGTGGCCCCCCTTCCGTTCCTGCCTCTGAGCTCGGGGTAGCCTCCCCTCCCGCCTCGGGCTCTGGGGAAGACGTGGGCAGGGGGTCACTGATTAATTCCCACTCCATATCACTCTCCATATCTCCCCTTGTTACCCCTTGTGGCTCCCTCCCTGGACCAGAGTTAGAGTTCTGCCCCAGGACCCGGAGCCGCATTTGATCTGTGTGTCTCCTCCAAATCGCGCCATTCTCCATTTGCACTCTGTAAGACACCGGGCCAGTCTGTTCCAACACTTCCCCACCCAACCATGGAGGCCCGTTGGCATAATTCCTGCAGTGGACTGGTTGCCCCACCTCAAAACCTTTTAAATTCGGAATGTCTATATTGAGGCCCTGATCCTCTTGGCGCTGAGGATCTAAACGGTCAAAAACAGTCGGCAGCTTCCTTTTCATTAACAGTTCGGCTGGCGACAGCCCTGAGGCCAATGGGGTGACCCTGTAGGACAGCAAAAATTGACACAACTGCAGCCCAGGTCCCATGCGTGAGAGCGCGTCTTTGACCGTCTGTACCTGCCTCTCGGCTTGACCGTTTGTGGCAGGGTGAAAAGGAGCGGCCGTGATGTGTCTAATCCCATTATGACTTAGGAAATCCTGGAATTCTGCCGACATGAAACTCGACGCATTGTCGGTCACCACGATGTCGGGCAGGCCTAGGGTACTAAAGACCCACCTTAATTTGCGGATTGTGGTGGCAGAGGAAGTTCCTGACACTGGGATGACATCTACCCACTTGGAAAAGGAATCTACAATAATCAGAAGTGTTGTTCCCCTGAAAGGTCCAGCAAAATCTATATGAATCCGAGACCAGGGGCCTCTGGCCGTATCCCATTCCCTGCGGGGAAGACGTGGTTCTTCGGGCCTTGAAGCCTGACAGTCCCTGCATTTCCCCACCCAAGCCTCAATGTCCAGGTCTAATCGGGGCCACCAGAAGTAGCTTTGCGCTATTGCTTTTGACCTGACAATACCTGGGTGGCTAACATGGAGCGTGCGGAGCACATTGTTCTGAAGTGCAGATGGGACGACTACTCTGTCCCCCCAAACCAAACAACCCCGCTCCAGTGACAGTTCGTTTCTCTTAGAGTAGAACACCCTGAATTCCTCAGGGGTTGTTGGCGATGGCCACCCCTTCTGAACCCACATGACAACCTTTGACAGGAGAGGGTCTTTTTTTGTTTGGGCTGCTATGTCAGCAGCGGAGATCAGGGGAGAGTCTAACACATCCAACATAAGGACCTGTCCTTCCACCTCAATTCGACCCACATATTCAACAGGGGATCTGGACAGAGCATCTGCGTGGCTAATGCTGATACCTGGGCGATGTTGGAGCGTGTACTGGTACGCCTGAAGGAACATTGCCCAGCGTAACATCCGCGGAGACAGGATTTGGGGGGTGGGCTTGTCTGGCACAAATATACCTAGGAGCGGTTTGTGGTCTGTGATAATCGTGACAGCCCTTCCGTAAATGAAGTCATGAAATTTCTTAGTTCGAGCGATTATGGCCAGCGCCTCTCTATCAATCTGAGCATAGTTTTTTTTCAGCCACCGTTAACGACCTGGAGTAATATGCGATAGGCGCTTCTTTCCCTCCCCCCATGTCATGGCACAGAACAGCCCCAACCCCCACCGGCGAGGCATCACATACAAGCAAAAGGGGCTTCTCCGGATCGTAATGTGTAAGGACAGCATCCGAAGTCAACAGCTCCTTGACTTCCCGGAATGCCTTTTCCTGGGGAGGCCCCCACTGCCACACCGCCTGTTTCCTCAGCAACTGATGCAGGGGCTCAGCTACAGTCGCCTTTCAGGGTAGAAAGGAGTGATAGAAGTTTAAGAGACCCAAAAATGCCTGGAGCTCAGTCTTTGAAGTGGGACGTGGGGCTTCCCAGACTGCCTGAACTTTGGAGCCAGAGGGCTTGATGCCGGTAGGGGTGATTTTGAACACCAAGAATTCAACCTCATGAGCAAAAAAACAACACTTCTCCCTTTTTACCCGCAACCCCACATTATGGAAATGCTCCAGCACCTTCCCCAGTTTAGTGGCCAGGTCCCCCTTGTCTGTCCCAGATATCAATACGTCGTCAAAATAAGTCAGCACCCCAGGGAGACCCTTCAATAACCTTTCCACAAGAGCCTGAAAAAGACCCGGCGCTGCACTAACCCCGAACTGAAGACGGTTCACACGGAATGCACCCTTATGAGTAGTAATAGTCTGACACAACGCAGATTCCGGGCTAACAGGCACTTGCTGATATGCTTGGGCTAAGTCCAGTTTAGCAAAACACTTTCCCCCATGGAGGGTGGCCAGCAAGTGGCTAACCACTGGAACAGGATAAGAATTAGCTCGGATAGCCTTATTAATCGTGCATTTGTAGTCCGCGCAGATGCGGATGTCCCCGTTCGCCTTGATAGCAGTGACTATAGGTGTCTCCCATGGAGCAGAGTCCACGGGCTCCAGAATGCCCTGTGCCACCAGCTTGTCCAGCTCCGCTTCAATGCGGTCTTTCAGTGCAAACGGCACCCTCCGTGGCTTCATGCGAATGGGTTGGACAGTTGGGTCCAGCTCAAAATTAACAGGGGCCCCCTTGAACGTACCCAGCCCGGGACGGAAAACATCTGGATAGCGTTCACACACAGCCTGAATGGGATCGGCCTTAACCGCATTAATTCCCGAAAACCCAATACCCAGGGGCCCAAACCACTGCACACCCAAAAGGTTATTCCTACCGGTCTTCACCACGACTAGGGGAAGCTTTGCTGAGATGGCCTTGAACCGCACATCAAAATTGCCGATTCCCAACACCGGAATGTGTCGACCTTGCACATCGGTCAGGTTGACCTGCAGAGCCCGCAGTTTCGGCCGGTCTGCTGGAGGAAGTTGAAAGAATTCCCTCTGTGAGATGATTGAGTATGCTGACCCTGAGTCGATCTCCATGCGGACGGGGCACCCTTGGAGGCGAACATCTACGAAGAACCTCCCGGACACTGACTGTACACCAGATGATGTCTTCCTTCCAACGCGGACCTTGGAAATTGGGTGTTCCATCCTGCGCTGACCTCTGTCCCCGGGGTGACCTTCAGATCGCTGGCGGCACACCCATGCAATGTGCCCCTTCCGCCCACACTTGTGGCATTCGGCAGTCTTGAACGGGCACCGTGAGCGGAGGTGCCTTCCCCCACAGCCTTGGCATGGCGCGATGTTGCTCCTTGAAGCTTGGGGGGTTTGCTGGCGAACCATCCCGACAGTACCCTCCTCTTCCGCATTGTCTGTATCCACTGGAGTAGCGCACTGATGCAGCTGGACGGCCGACTCTCCACGGGCAGGAGCAGCAGTTTTGGCATGGAGGATTTTCACCCCAGCGTGTGCAGCCTCGGACGCCAGAGCTTCTTCCAGGACCTGGGCAAAAGTCAACCTATTTCTCTTCATCAGCCGCCGCTGAGTAGCTTCGTCCCTGAGGCCCACGAGAAGCCGGTCTCTTAAGGCCTCCTCCAGGTCATGCCATTGGCACGGCACGGCAGCATGTCGAAGAGCCGCAACGTACTCGGCGACCGACTCCCCCTCCTTCTGATCTCGCCGGTAAAAGGCAACCCTGGCTGGGAAGATGGAAACAACGGGCTTGAAGTGTTCTCAGAGCACCGCCAGGATGTCGGCCAATGGGGCTTCCCTCAGTGCCTGTGGCAGCAGCAGATGCCCGGCCAGCTCAATCGTGGGCAAACCACAATGGGCCAGGAACAACGCCTTCTGTCGCCCTTCATCCTCGATCTCCCCAGCGATTACAAAGTTCTCGAACTGGATCTCGTACATGGGCCATGCCTCCGGCTTTGCAATGTCGAACGGTCCGATAGAAGATGCAGTAGCAGCCATATCCCACCTTCGTCGCCAATGTTAGATTCTCGCAAGTAGTAGACTAGGAAGCAGAGTGTGGGTTAAGCATAAGAACAGCCTTGCTGGAACAGGCCACAGCCCATCCAGTCCAGCATTCTGTCTCACACAGTGGCTCACCATTTCCTTCAGGGTATTCCCAAGGAGATGCCTTCACCTGCTTAGGATTCCCTGGAAATGGCATTGAGAGATATCCTGCCTATCTCTCCAACCCGGAGGTTGTCCTTAGGTAGCCATAATTATAGCCATTGATACTCTTGTCCTCCATGAACTTGTCTAATCCTTTCTTAAAGCTGTCAAGACTGACAGCTGTCACCACTTCTTCTGGCAGGGAGTTCCATAGACCAGTAATCCTCTGGGTGAAAAAGTACTTTCTCTTATTTGTTTGAGAACTAGTACCCAAAAGTTTCATGGAGTGTCCCCTAGTTCTAGTGTTGTGCGATAGGGAAAACAGTTTTTCCTTATCCACTTTGTCCACACTGTGCATGATTTTATAAACTTCAATCAGGTCACCTCTTAGACGCCGTCGTTCAAGAGTGAAAAGGCCCAACCGTTGCAGCCTCAGATGGTAAGGAAGGTGTTCCAGTCCCCTAATCATTCTGGTTGCCCTCCTCTGTACTTTCTCCAACTCCATAATATCCTTCTGGAGGTATGGCGACCAGAACTGTACACAGTATTCCAGATGGGGCCTCACCATAGATTTATAAAGAGGCAAAATGACACTTGCTGACTTATTTTCTATACCCTTCCTAATGATCCCTAACATTGAGTTTGCTTTTTTCACTGCTGAGGCACACTGGGTTGACACCTTCATTGAGCTGTCCACCAGGACACCAAGGTCCCTTTCCTGGTTTGTCGCAGAGAGTTCAGACCCCATCAGTTTATAAATGTAATTGGGGTTTTTTGCCCCAACATGCATCACTCTGCACTTACTGATGTTGAAGCTCATTTGCCACTGTTTTGCCCACTCCCCCAGTGTCAAGAGATCCCTCTGGAGCTCTTCACAATCTCTCACAGTTTTCACTACCCTGTATAATTTAGTGTCGTCAGCAAATTTGGCTACCTTGCTTTTTACTCCTACCTCTAGATCATTTATGAAGAGGTTGAAAAGCAGGGGTCCCAGTACTGAACCTTGGGGGACCCCACTCTTTACTTCCCTCCACTTGGAGAAGTGTCCATTTAGTGCTACCCTCTGTTTCCTGTCCCTTAGCCAGTTGCTGATCCAGGACAAGACCTGTCCCTTTATTCCATGACTGGTAAGTTTATTCAAGAGCCTTTGGTGTGGGACCTTGTCAAAAGCCTTCTGAAAGTCCAGATAAACAATGTCAACTGGATCCCCCTTATCCACATGCTTGTTGACACTCTCAAAAAATTCCAACAGATTAGTGAGGCATGATTTGCCCTTGCAAAAGCCATGTTGGCTCTCCTTTAGCAGCGCCTTCTCTTCTATGTGCCTATTAATTCTATCTTTTAGGATGGTTTCCATCACTTTACCTGGGACACATGTCAAAGCATAGTGATTCTTTATGCCGATCGGGAGACAAGACTGACTTATGTGGGGAAAGATGGTATCTTATATACAGAGGTTTTCCATTTCAACAACAAGGGAACATACCAGCGGACAATCACAGTTTACTACCACCATTTGGTCTCCTGCGCCACTTTGAAATGTGCCCCTCCTTTGAAGAGGGCGCCCCTCTGGCGGATCCACTTCACGCGCTATGTCCCTTTGAAGTGAGGTAACACTTGGACATTACACTACCGCTGCCTCTAGATGGTATCGAGAGGCAGCTGATAGCGATCCACACATATGATACGAGTTAACCAATTACAGCCAGCCGCGGAAACTATTCCTGCCACAGGTAAACCTGATGAAGAATGCCGTGCATCACAATGACGTCACGAATACAGTAACCAATGAACAACCGTGTAACCAGTTTCAAATGTACCATGCTGTATAAAAGGAGCTGCGTCTCCACCATTACCTCATGTTCAGATTGCTTACTCTACAATAAAGATGTGTTTGGCCTTATGAATGCTGCCTACCACGTATCAATCTGCAAACATCAAACGGTGCTTGGTTCCCAGCTGCAGTGGTGCCAATGTGGTTGCAGCCAGTTGCCAGACAAACTGGAGATGCCCCAGCATGGCTGCTGAAAGGGCAGGGGAAGGCTAACAGAATCGTGATTGAAATGGCTAGTGAGGTGGAAGAAGAAGACAGGGAGGTTAGGTTAAAGAATAGCAATGGGAGGGGAAGAAAAGAGGAAGAAAAAAAAAGGGGAATATTCAGGCCAGCTGGCTGACAGAAGCAGAGGCTGGGTTATGTGCCACCATTGCATGTCTGTAAGTCTAGGTAGGATGTGGGGGCAGGGGTGGTTGTAGGAATCGGGGCCGCTAGGACGGCCGTTGGGTCCCGGAGGAGACTGATCAAGAAACGATACGAGGCAGTATGGAGCGAGATCAGATCAGTGGTTTATTGAAGGAAAGTTATCGACATTTATAGATCAGAAGGCAAGGCAGGAAAAATCACATCACCTATTTACTCAGGTTAATGGGGAATCTCTCTTGGGGAAGTTAATTAGCATGGGCAAACATTGACAGGGGAAACACCATTGTCTAGGGCTTAGACCGGGGTAAATATGGCCACTATTTGCACCAGGGATTATGCTAAACCTGGAGATGAGTGATTACCTTAATGGGTAACAGAGGCTAGAGGAATGCCTCCTCAGCGGAACCGTCGGTCAGGTCATAATTGGGTGAATCAAACCCTATTATTAATCCACCCCCCTTAATTTCTCTGCCCGCAGAGCCCACGGGCCAGGAGCGTTCTCACCGAAGTGGCCTCTGCGCGGGCCGTTCCATGCCATTGGGGCATGGGGAATCCACATCTCCCCTTTTCGTTTTACTTAGAAGCCTGACCGGCGACTCTGCGTAAGAGGGGCACCAGCTGATGAGCGGGAATGACACTTCGGGGTTTCCTCCGGGAGAGGCACCTTGATATTAGCGAGGGAATGCATTGCGCGAAGCAGCATACTGCTATGCCCAGTACAATCACCCCCACAATCACCTTGAGCACCGTCTGAAGCCATCCCCACGGAATCCATGACCGCATCCAGTTCCACAATGAACTCAGCCAAGTCCCCCATGCAGAACCCTCCCTGATGCCCTCAACTATGGTGTGGAGGTCTGTGAGCTGACTCTGAACCTTACGGGAGTTATCAGTGAGATTAAAGCAACACATACCATGAAAAGATTCGCAACCCAGATGATGTAGCAATAAGAGATAGTCTATAGCCGCTCGATTGTCAAGTATGGCATGGCGAAGCTCTGCCTGCTCTTGGTTGAGCAGCGCTATCGCCGAGGAGGTATGGTTAATGGCTTTAGCTAGTCCGCAAGCCAGTCGACCAATCCTCCGAGCGTTGCCGACGGCCAAGCCTGGCATGCCAAGAATGCTGACTGCCAACGAGAGATATTCGGCTGAACTCATTACTCTAAAGCTGCTCTCACATGAGCTGTCTAACTGGGTGGTGCGAGTGCGTCGTATGGGTGCTGGAACATTTGTAACATTTGTGCTTGGGGTGACCATATCCTTAGTAGGGAGTAACAGTGTCAAACGACTGATACAACATATAGCATCTGATACATTTGCGGGAATGTAGTTCCATGTGTACTGATTACACGTAAAGAACCAACCAGATGGTAGGGTAACATGAGCATACATCGAACCGAGTGTCTGTGGATTGTTACAAGTCCAGTTGCCGCTGCCAACTTCAAGGCAACGGCGCCTTCGGCCGACTGCGGAGCAGCCGGTCATCCGAGCACAAGTAGAGTTCGGGCTGACCGCCACTCGAGGAGTGTGGAGAGTGGCTGTGTCAGCCGGCAAAGTCATTGTCAGCCGCATCTCCCAGCGGGCGTATTCCGAGGAGCTTGCTGGGTTGTACAGGCTGAAAATCCGTTTCACTAGCCAGTCCCCATCCCTGGGGTGTGCGCCTGGAGAGTGGCACACTGGGATGAGGCAGGTGCTCAAGATTGAGGCAGAACCAATGTCCTGTTTCAGGCAAAAATCGGACTGGTTGACGAGACCCGCCAACCTTTCCTATATGTTGTAATGCATCCTGGCAGAAAGGTCTCTGCCTGGCATCAAATCGTTGGCCTTCAATGAGGCAGCCTGAACGCCTCCCCCCGCAAGTAGGGAGAGAGTCAGGATGATGGTGACTGCCATGGTGTTGGCATGAATTCGGGCAAAGATTGCAGCCGTGAGGTTCTCCGGCGTTGGCTCCTTCTCCTCGCGCCGGATGGCGTCCTCGGCCTCACTGCAAAGGACCTTGACCATCCCCCAGGTGATCTTCGGTGCTGTCATCTGTGGCCGTCTCTTCCTACGGGTTCTCTCAGTCAGAGTGAGGTCCTCCATCTCCGGGATCGGACTCGGGTCGGTCTGGGTCCACGCCATGTGGTTCCAAGTGAGGCTTGACACACCGAGCTGGAATCCAAATGACACCTGTAGGAGACATAACTGCAGCATACCCTCTTCCCCAGGTTATGAGTGGCGCCGGGCCCCTCCATGACGGGTCCGGTGACACCTGGTATCGGACCATCGGTCGCGGGAGAGCTTCCGAACGGCGGAAGTGCTTCTCCTGCGGCGTGCAATCGGAAAAAACATTAAGGTGATTGTACGTGAACAATACCTTATTCAGACAATGCTGTGCCTGACCCTGTGACTTGGGGAGGGCTGGTGGCTCCCCCTTTCTGTTTGTTTGTCAATATAGGACTTGAGTGTCCGATTGACCCGTTCCACAATCGCTTGCCCCTGCGGATTGTAAGGAACGCCAAAAGTATGCTTAATGTCCCAGGTGGCCATGAAGGCCGCCAGCTGCCTGGAGCTGTAGGATGGGGCGTTATCGGTTTTCACGTGCCGCGGCTTGCCCATTGCCGCGATGCAGGAAAGGAGGTGCTGCTCCATGTGGGAAGCAGTCTCCCCTTTCTGCGCCGTTGCCCAAACGAATTGAGAAAAGGTATCAATGCAAACGTGCATGTACTGCCATCTGCCAAACTGCGGAACATGCATGACATCCATCTGCCACACCTGGTTAGCCTCTGTCCCTCGGGGGTTGACCCCTCACGAGGGCCACCCCGGTGCCCCTGCACAATGCTGGCAAGAGCGAACTATGCCTTGGGCTTGAGAAAGTGGCAGATTGAACTGTCTGGCAAGCGCTTTGGCATTTTGGTGAAAGAATGCATGGCTCTGAATTGGAGTAGTGAAAACACCTAACACTGAACGTTGCTGAATTTCCTTTGCCGCCGCATCCGCTCTACTATTGCCCGCGGAAATCGGACCCGGTAGGTCTTGGTGACTTCGGATGTGGGCAATATAGAGCGGCTCCGTGCGGTTTCGCAAATGAAATTGAGCAGTGAGGAACAGACTAAGTAAGTTCTTGTCTATCGCGGGAGTGATGTATGCTCCTGGTAGACTGTGAAGCAAATTCCTGACATACTGACTGTCAGTAATGATGTTGAGGCGCTCTTTGGCGAAGGTGCGCAAGGCGAGGTTCACCGCTGCCAATTCTGCCCGCTGTGCAGACTTCTGTGGAAGAGTTAACAGCGTGTGCCAAGCCTGGCCCTCCTGCCAAGTTAAGACACCATATGTGCGACCCCCATCAGTAAAAACTGTCCTGGCCCTCTGAAGTGGAACCAGCGAAAGCAATTCGAACAAGCTGACTGTCTGCGTTTGAAGTGAGACAAGTCTGGGGTCTTTCGGCAAGTGGTATTCCAAGCATCCGGTGAATCCTTCCAAAGCAATTGGAAGCGAGTCACCGAGCTGCATCAACTGCTGAATCTGTTCTTTGGTGAACGGGACTACGATCTTTGCTAAATCGTGCCCTGAAATGTCCCTGGCTCTCAGCCTTCTGCGGTAAACCACCGCAGAGACCAATTCTTGGGGAGGAACGATGTTTCGGGAAGAGGTGTTCAGCAAGTACACCCATTCCACGATACTCGCCCCTTTCTCGGAGTCCACTCCTAGGGCTCCGGTGAACATGGATCCTGCCCGAACTATGTACAAGTTCAGGATCGGGGCATATGGCCCCTGAGCAATCCTGTCCACCCACCTTTGGCTGAGAATTTGGTTGACTTTCTCGAGGGCCAAGCGCGCCTCTCGAGAAATCTGTATCCGGTCTGCTGGCTGCTTGCCTAATGTTAGCAGCGAGAAGAGCGGTTTCAAAAGATCCGTATCCAATCGGAAATACGGTCTGGCCCAATTAATGTTCCCTAAAACCTGCTGCAGTTCCACCAAGGTGACTGAATCCTTCAAATTGATTTGGGGCAAAACTGGTGCTGCGAAAGAGCGGAGAAGCCGATGACCCAAGTATGAGAAGGGCTCGGTTCTCTGCACTTTCTCCGGGGCAATGAGTAAACCTTTCTCCCCCAGGCTGGCCTGGAGGTCTGAAAACATTTTGCTGCCGAGTTGCGGCACTGCGATCAAGATATCATCCATGAAATGGCAAACTAAGGCTTTGGGGTGAAGGTTTCAAAACTTTGCCAGTGCGCTGTGAACATAAATTTGGCACAGGGTGGGCGAATTGAGCATGCCCTGTGGCAAGAATTTCCACGCGTAACGCTGCGTGGGCTCACTGTGGTTCGCAACCGGCACCGTAAAGGCGAACCTTTCCCTGTCCCTGGGGTCTAAGGGAATCGTGTAAAAACAATCCTTGAGATCTACAACTAGGATCTCCCACCCCTCGGGAATCATATTTAGATTTGGGATGCCGCATTGAAGCGGACCCATTGGCTGTATACATTTATTGATCTCCCTGAGATCGTGGAGGAGTCGCCACTTCCCCGACTTCTTCTTTATGACAAAAATTGGCGAGTTCCAAGGACTAGTGGACGGCTCTATATGTCCTGCGTCTAGCTGTTCTTTAACCAGTTGCTTTAGGGCGACTAATTTCTCCCCCACTACCGGCCATTGTTCCACCCAGACCGGCGTATCGGTGAGCCATTTGAGTGGCAACGCCATTACCCGAAGGTAAGCGTAGCACCGTACTGCTGTAAAATGTTTCGCCCCCAAAGGTTGATGTGCACGTCCAGAATGTGCGGCCGAATGACCGCTGTGCCATCAGCCCTTGGGATCGTGACTTCCACCCACTCCCGGCTCCTAAACACTTCTTGGATGCCGCCTACCCCCCACACATCGGAGACCGGCTCAATGGCCCACTCCCGTGACCACTGGCTCCTGCTTATCATGCTCACATCAGCTCCGGTATCTAACAACCCTGAAAATGATCTTTTATTCAGAAATACCTCAATAACCGGGCGCTGTTTCCACTCAATGTTGGTCTCCACTGTCGCTAAGACCTGGTATCCTTGTACTGCCTCACTGGCGCTCGAGCGGTCCTCGGACCGGGACTCTGAGCTGTCCCTGAGCCTTCCCTGGCTATCTGCTGGCGAGTGACAAGGAACCATGATCAGTTGCGCTAATGTGTCTCCTTTGTGAATTGTCTGGGGTAAGTGGGTCCAAAGCTGAACTTGGAGAACGCCTGAAAAATTGGAGTCGACGACTCCCGGAATTACGAGAATCCCGCGTGCTCCTGCTACACCTCGGGGCAAAACTAAACCTATAAAGCCCTTGGGCAGTGGACCCATGTACTGGGAGTCCACCAGATAGACCGTGCCTGGCAGGTTGCATGTAACGTCTGCCTGACAAGTCAATTCTAGTCCTGTACTACCCTTGGGGCTGGCCTGTGCCCTCGCAGTGCCTGGAAGGTGATCGGAATCTAGTCTAGCTCTGGCGAGCTCTGAGTGAGCGGAGCCTCTGTTTGGACCGGGGCCAGAGACATGCCTGCGTTCCGGTTTCCCGAACTCGGACAGTTTCTGGCCCAATGGTAGCCTTTCTTGCATTTTGGACACAGGGTGTTTGGAGCCTTGGAACGGCCGGAATTTTGTCCGCCCCCCTTGGATCGGCACTCTCTAGCGAAGTGACCGACCTTGCCACAATTGTGACATGCCCCTTGGTTTTTACTTTTGGGTCTCTTACCCCCTTGCACCGCTGCCGCTAGCAATCCCATCTTATAGGATTCTGTGCCAACGTCGGGGCAAGCTCGAATCATGTCCGTGAGAGTCAAGTCAGGACGATTGCCCAGCGACTGCAAGATTTTACGGCAATCTAGATTGGCATTGTCCTTGGCTAACTTCATCATGAGCTCTTGTTGGGCTTGCTCATTGTCTATCTGCCTACTGATCGCTTCCTCCAAGCGATTGATGAAGTCCATGTAGGGCTCCTGGGCTCCCTGCTTAATTGCGGTGTATTCTTAGCCGCCTTGCCAGTTGCTGGAACCTTGAAGAAAGCTCTAAAGGCAGCCTCGGCTGACATCTGAAGAGTGGCGAGCGGCAAGTTGATCTGCGCATCAATCGATTCGAAGGCCCCTGACCCATATAACTGGTCAGGAAGTACTGCGCCTCCCATCCTGGCAGCCCTAGTCTGAGCCTCGAGGCGAAACTCGCTGTCCCAAATCAGATACTGGCTAGGGTTGAGCATCATCCGCATGACGGCTTTCCAGTCGTGCGGAATGAACATGGTGTTCTCGCACACTTGCTGAAGCGTGCCCCTAGTAAACCGACTCTGAAGCCCTGTCTCTGAAATGGCCTTCCGTATAGCCATGAGAAGCTTATACGGGACTGGTGAGTGAACTATCTGCTGGGCCCCTGTGAGGGCATCCATCTCCATGCGAATTGGACAAATCTGACTAAGCTCAGCTAGTTCTTCTGCTGGCAATTCCCCCTTCCTGAGTTCTTCCTCAACTGTGCGCTGAAGGGCACTCTTGGTAACTCGGGAACCTGGAGCTGTCAGAGAAGCGCCTGCGCTCCTCATTCCTTGCATTCCGTCGGTGACGTCTGCAGCTGTCACCGAGGGAAAGTTCCCTACGCTACTCTGCCTAAACTGTAATGACGGATAGAGCGCCGTGGGCGCCGATGATTCGGCTGGCGCTGGGGGTTCTTTGGCCTCTACCCGGACTGGTTCTATCTCCGCTAAGAGTTTCCTACATTTGCTCCATGTGTGAATTACGCCTCCTGGAGCTTTCGGGGGTTGCTGAATGCAGTCTCCTATCTGATCCCAAAGCTTAAGGGTTAACGTACCTACTTCTGGGTAAAGCAGGCAGTGTTCCCTTAGGTACGCCAAAAGTCTCGGTAGCTCTCGGCTGTGAAAACGCAACTGAAATACCCTGGCCAGGATTCTGAACTCTTCCTCATGAGTTCTTTGGCTAGCGGACGGACCTTGTCGCTGAGGACAAGTCCCCATATTACCTGCGAAGGGTCCTCCGAAGTTTCCTCCTCGGGACGGGTCGATGCGTCTTTGGGCAAGGTAATAGGCTCTGGCGACGATTCTCTGGGTAGAGCTCGGAGCGTGGACTGCGGCCACGGGCCCTCGGTGGCCTCTGCGCTGTCAGGGGTTCACAGCCGACCCTGAGCGGAACGCGTTTTTCCGTAACCTGCAAGCAGCCGCGAAAGTCGGGAGCAAGCTGTAGGATGCCTCTTCTGTAATGCCCCGCCGCTTGGGCCGTCTTCCCGATCGGCTGGCTTACCGACCGGGCTGCCGCGCTGTCCTCCGGGACGATTGGACGCGGTTCAGGCGCAGAACCGGACCGTGTGATCGCTTACTCACGGGTAAGATCACGTCGGGGTCACCAGATGTAGGAATCGGGGCCGCTAGGACGGCCGTTGGGTCCCGGAGGAGACTGATCAAGAAACGATACGAGGCAGTATGAAGCGAGATCAGATCAGTGGTTTATTGAAGGAAAGTTAACGACATTTATAGATCAGAAGGCAAGGCAGGAAAAATCACATCACCTATTTACTCAGGTTAATGGGGAATCTCTCTTGGGGAAGTTAATTAGCGTGGGCAAACATTGACAGGGGAAACACCATTGTCTAGGGCTTAGACCGGGGTAAATATGGCCACTATTTGCACCAGGGATTATGCTAAACCCGGAGATGAGTGATTACCTTAATGGGTAACAGAGGCTAGAGGAATGCCTCCTCAGCGGAACCGTCGGTCAGGTCATAATTGGGTGAATCAAACCCTATTATTAATCCACCCCCCTTAATTTCTCTGCCCGCAGAGCCCACGGGCCAGGAGCGTTCTCACCGAAGTGGCCTCTGCGCGGGCCGTTCCATGCCATTGGGGCATGGGGAATCCACATCTGGTAGTCTCATGAAAAGGGGCCCAGGGACAAAGCATCCTTTAGTGCCCTGCAGAGGAGAGGAGATGCTGCCCCGTTTCCATTGTGAAACTGATGGGAGAGGGCTAGAAGGCCAGGCCTCAGGCAGGCAGAGAGCAGCAGGCCACACCTTTGGATCCTGTAATGCACCAAAAAGTCGACTTTGACTTAAAGATGGCTGTGGGACTGTTCACTTTCCCAAGAACGGGTGAACATCTGGAACGAGAAGACAATGCCTTGTTTTTCTACGCTGCCTTTTCATAATAAGGCAAACTGGAAGAGACAGGAAGGGGTGAAGAAGACACAGCAAAGCCCAATATGCATTCCACGCTAATTGGCCACAAATCATTCTCATAGGAAAGAGGATTTTGAATGGAGGAAAATAATCGCTATGATGTAATGTTACCTGATTGGTTAATTCTAGGATAAGAGACAAGGAGAATAATAATTAATGGCAGCCAGATGGGAGATGTTGTTCTTGTTAGGAAAGTTTCCTCTATGTATTTTTTGTGTTTGGTTTTGTTTTCTGGTATGCCTGAACCACAGACTAACATGGCTACTATCTTTTTAAAAAAATCCTCTATATAGTTTTCCCTGGAGTAATTTATGAGAGTCAGCGATACGCTCTCAGGTTAGCTTTGCATCATGAAGGCGTGGAGGAAACTACAAGCAGTGCTTTCTCTCTTCCAGTAACAGAAGAAACATTTTCAAAATTAAAGGTCATAACATATTATTTCCGCATTTCTGGACACAAGTTTCAAAGCCAACAATGTTAGCACTACTGACAGATTACTACACTGAAGAGCTAGGCTTATAGCAGAAGTCTAATATCAAGAATTAATGTCCAATGTTACAGACTGGGGAAAGGTAGATAGATGGATAGATGGATAGAAGGAAGGAAGGAAGGGGGGGGGGAAGAGAGAGAGAAATACTTTGCTGAAAAAAAATCTAACCTGGAGATTCTGTTGAGTTAATTTAACATAACATTGCATTGATTCAAAATCAGTGATTGTTTTTCTTACAATAATTTATTTTAGCCTGTTGTCAGCAGTTTAAAATATACAAAACCAATGTTTTTAACTAGTATAAATAATCAGTGAATGAAACGTTGAATATGCCCAGTTGGTTCAAGGACAACCTCTGGGTTGGAGAGATAGGCAGGATATCTCTCAATATCATTTCCAGGGAATCCTAAGCAGGTGAAGGTATCGCCTTGGGAATACCCTGAAGGAAATGGTGAGCCACTGTGTGAGACCGAATGCTGGACTGGATGGGCTGTGGCCTGTTCCAGCAAGGCTGTTCTTATGTTCTTATGGTTCTATTGTCTGTTCATTCTTATCTGGATTTATCCAAATCTGCAACATTTCAGTATCACAAAACAACTGTAAGAGTGTTTCAGATGGCTCGGCCCAATAACTCCAGAGACAGTATATTATAATTAAAGTCTTTTATTCTCACTGCCCGCATGGCGGTCAGTGGCTGTATCAAGGGTCAAAGATGGAAGGGAAGGGAATGAGGTTGAGGTGGTCCTTTAATAGGGTCGGATGAGGTCAGAGGCATAAGGTTCAAGGGAATAGGGTTACAGTGGCAAGGCATTGTGGTACATGTAGTTCAGGTCAGTTTGATATTACATCTGACAAAACCCCTTCTAATATCATATGGGCTGACTACATTGAGTGCATACTTGAGCGTTTCATTTTCTAAGACACAAACTGCCAAACAGGTACTCATGCTGAGCTGAGGGGAGTGGTTTGGTCAGTATGTCTGCCACTTGTTCCTTTGTCTCACAATGTGTTAGCTCTATAAAGCCCTCTCTTATCATCTGTCTCACGTTTTTGCACTTGATATCTATATGTCTAGATTTCCGGTTTATAGTGTCACCTTTTGCTATCTCTATGGCCGCCTGGCTATCTTCGTGGATGGTGATGGTGAGCTTGGGCTTTTCCCAGATAAGGGAGATCAGTTCGTTTATCCAGATAAGGTCACATGCAGCGTTTGACAGGCAGACATATTCGGCCTCGGCGGTGGAAGTAGAAACCAGTTTCTGCTTCTCGGTGCGCCAGTATATTGGGCTGCCATTCAACATCACCATGTAGCCGGATGTGCTCTTTCTGGTTCCTGAGCATCCGCCCCAGTCAGCATCGGCGTAGCATGACAGGTTGATTTCTTCGTCTATTCGAGGGGTGAGCAGTAATTCTGTCTCCATGGTGCCCTTTAGGTATCTCAGCAGTCTCTTGACGGCCGCCCAATGAAACGTCTTTGGGTTACTGGAATGGCGTGAGAGAAGGTTCACTGCCAGCGTAATGTCGGGCCTGGTCCAGTTGGCTATGTGTAACAGCGATCCAATGATGGATCTGTAGAGGCTGACGTCTTCGAACGGTTCTCCTTCCTCGTAGGCTTTTTTCAAGAAATCTGTTTGCATAGGCGTCCCACAAGGGTGAGCGTTTGACATGTTGCACCTGTCAAGGAGTTCAGCTATTTTCTCCTTCTGGGAGGTATCCTTGAGACTTGTACCCCTAGGTATTTGTTCACTCTCCCCAAATTTTTCAGGGAGAATTCATTTTGCAGTCCATGAGCGAATTCGTCGCATTTGGACTTACTTTTCCCAAAGTACAATAGGTCGTCGACATACACTAGGACCTTTTCAACTTCCTCTGGTGATTTCCTTAGAAATACACATTTGTCCTCTTCGACTGGGAAGAAGTTCAATTGCCTCATTGCTTCGGCCAGACACTCGTACCACCTCCTGCCGGACTGTTTTAGCCCATAAAGGCTTTTGTTGAGTAGCCACGTTTCCCCTTTGTTGCGCCCAAAACCAGGTGGTGCTCTGACGTATATTTCCTTGTCAAGGTCTGCATGGAGGTATGCTGTCTGTACATCAAACTGGTACACTTGTTTCTCGAGGATGGTTGCCATTACTAAAGCGGCCTTCACGCTTTCTGGCTTCACTGTGGGGGAGTACGTGTCGGCCTTGAGTTGGATGAGGGTGCTTTGGTCCCTTCTTGTACTGACTCATTTGTCAGTACCTCGTTTGCGTGTATCTTACTCCAGTTCGCGTGTTCATGGAACGTGGCCGACCTGGAAATCACTATTCTCAGGTTGTGGTCTAGGAAGCGGTATGCCTTCGGGCCCCGGTTTGTACCCCATGAACCTTAGCTTCTTCGTAATCTTGTCCCCTTTCTTCCTTAGTTGTTTTGGTATGTGTACGTCTGCGAACACACCGAAGATGTGAAGGTGGCTCAACTTGGGCTTCTGCCTGTACATGGCTTCATAGGGCGTTTTCCCGATAACGCCAGACCATAGCCTGTTCAGTGTGTAGTTGGAGTACAGTAAAGCTTCCCCCCAGTATGAGAAGCTTAGGCCTGCATCTTCAATTGCGCATCTGATCATGGTCTGGAGCACTCCGTTCCTTCGTTCGGCGACTCCGTTCTGGAAGGCTGAGAATGGTGCGGTTTTGTAGTGTAGCATCCCCTTCTCGGTTATCCAGTCTTGGAACTCTTTGGACAGGAATTCCGATCCTCTGTCCATCATCAGTTTCTTTATGTTGGTGTTGTTCTGAGTTTGCACCCTTTGGTAGAACTCTTTGAACTTGCTGAAGGTCTCGTCCTTGCTTTTGAGGGTGTATACGAAACTGTATCGGCTGTAGTCATCGACTATCGTCAAGAAGAATCTCTTCTGGCCCAAGGATCTCTCGAGTGGTCCCACCAGGTCGAGGTGGACCAATTCGAAAGGGTGGCTTGACTTCCTGGAGGATGTCTTCGGTCATGCCTCGGTTTTCGCCTTGGAGCTTTTGCACACGGAGCACTCCAGGTAGTTCTCACAATCCTTGACCCTTAGTCCTTCTGAACACCCTAGCATCTTCTTGACTGTCGGAAAACCTATGTGTCCCAATTTTCTGTGCAACAGGTGCGCACACTCATCATGTATTTGTTTCCCTATGGATACCCTCAGTGTTCTATGCTCTGTGCTGCCAGCCCCTTCATTTCTTGTGGGACTGTTGTGATCATTGTTTTTCCTTTCTGGGTCTTCATGTTCGGGTTCCCTGGGGTCGTCTGCGGTGCAGTCCTGCATCTCTTCATCGTCAGTGCCGTCGATTAGGCCTATCGTGGCCTGTCCATCCTCGGCTTCCTTGGCAATGAGGTACGGTAGGCCGCCTATGAGCTCCACTCTTCCAATCTGCTTTCCCCTTCTTTCGATGGACACCTTCTTGTTTTCGAAGACTATCCTGAGGCTGGGGTCTTCTGTGAGCTTGGTGGTGGCCAGGACATTATATGGAATTTCAGGAGAGTAAAGGACGCCTTTGACCTGACCAATTCCAGGGATGAGTACGTCACCCCTGCCCGTTACTCTTGCATGTTCCTGGTTGGCGACTTTGATTCTGAAGGAATCTTCTTCAAATGAGTTGAATATTTCCTTGTGGCATGATGTGTGGGTGGTTGCCCCGGAGTCGATCAGCCACCATTGTAGGTGTGCATTTGAAGACCTGTCTGCCTTGTGGCTGCTGGTCCCTTCACTGTGCTTGACCACGTTCACTGAATCTGGTTTGTGTCTATCTTGCCCCTTCTGTGACTTAAGCTCTCTCTTTGGGCTAGGTGACCTTCGTCGTCTGTCCCCCCTGTCGTTGTCGCCCTTGTGTCTGCGTGGGTATTCGTCCTGTGGCTCACATCTGGGTCTCGGAGTGTCCTCATGGCGTGTTTGATCGCGTGTGGGTTTGTGTTTTCTCGGTCCACATGTGTGACACTCGAAACCAGGGCTCCCCTGCTCAGGGAAACTGACTCTTTTGCGTGGCCTGTCCTCTCTGCGTATGGTGGCCCTACTTCTCCTAAGATTATCCTCAGCTATGAGTTTCTTAGTGATGTACCCCAATGTGGCATTGTTACTTCCCAAATTATCCAGCTGAGTCAGGAAGTAGTCCCAGCTTGAATCGAGGGAGTTGTATATAATGCTAATCTGGTGCTGATCCGTCACGATTTCCCCCCTTCTTATGAGGTCGGATCTCATGTTGTTTAGTTTCATCAGATGCTCGCTCATTGTTGAGCCCTCTTTCATTTTGTATGCATACAACTCTCTCAATAGCAAGCAGGTCGTAGTCCTTTCATTGCAATAAAACATTTCATACAGTATCCCCCAAACCTCATGCACAGTTAGCCCATCAGGGATACTCCCATACATTGAAGTGTCAATAGAGCTTAAAAGTAAACAGAACACTCTGTGGTGTAGTCTGTCCACCTTTAGGGTCCATGGCTTTCTTGGTGGGTCCTGGATCAGGTACAGTGCCCCCTCCCTCATCAGAATTACCTGGAATTGTTGTGCCCAGTCCATTAGGTTCTCCCCAGTCATGTGAAGGATTGGGAAGTTGTGAGGTAGTTGGCTGTGCTGGCCGGCATTGCTTCCTTTGCTGGATCTGGCCTGGTGCCCTGGACTGTCTTTATATTGGCAGTGGGGGATGGGTACACATATATTTGCTATTGGACGTCCCATTGGCAGTTTTTCTGGTCGCCTGTAGAGGGAGTTCGCTGGTCCTCTGCCCATGGAGCGACCTGAGTTGACCTGCAGTTCCTCTTCTTCGCCAGAGAGGGAGTTCTCCTGCTCCTCCTGTGCCTGCGTGAACCTCATTGTTTGCTGGCTGCCGAGGTGAGCGGATCTCTGTCTCGGAGGTCCTGCCGCTTCAGGTTGGAGCGTTGGTGAGGGGTCGCCTTCGTCGCTGGAGCTGCTTTCCTCGTCGGAGGGTCCTGTGGAGCTGTCGCATGGAGGCCGCCATCTTTGCTGGACTGATGGGGGTTCGCGTTGTCGTAGCTCCGGTTCCTCGGGTCGTGGCTCCGCATGGAGGTCGGCTTCCTTCTCCAGACATCCCCTGCACTTGGTTCGGGCTGACAGCGAGTCATGGTAGGCCTCACTTTCTTTGTTCTGCCTTGCGTGTGCCTCCGGCCTTCCCGCGTGGATGCGTGCCTTGCGGGTCTCACGCCCCTCCCATTCGCGATAGCGTATTTCTGAGGGGGGGGCTGCGTCCCCTTCGGTTTCTAGCTGGGAAGGGCTTGCGGTGGCTTTCCTCCGGGGAGAGGTCATGTCCCCTTCAGCCTTTGATTGCGAAGGGGGCCTCTGCCCATGTTAGGAGTTCGGCCCGGTTGTCAGCAGTGCCTCTCTTGGGGGCGTGGTGCCTGCTTGGGGGTCCCCGCTCCCCTTCTAGTTCCTGGGGGCTGAGGGTTGGCATGTCCCGCATTTCTAGGGTCTGTGTGTCCACCCTCCGGGGTCCCAGGGCCTTTTCTTTTCTTCGCGTGGTTGGGGCGCGCGGGTTATCTTCGGGTATTGTTGCTCCGGTGGGTTTTCCCGCCGGTGTGTTCGAATCTAGGGCCGCCGCTTGTAATTGGTCGGCTATCTCGGCTAGATTTGAACTCGGCGCGGTGCTTGGGGTTCCCGCCATGGAGGATCCCGGGGTGGAGCTTACCGTGCCGTTGGTGTGGAGTTCGTCTCCGATGTTCATCAAGGCCAGTAGCTCTGCCGTGGGGATCATTCCTCTCCCGGCTATCGCTCTGTGGATTTTGGTTGTCAGGCTTTCATCTTGGTCGTCCCTTTCGGTGGGTGCCCCTCCGGTTTCGGCCTTCATTTGGCCATCTGGGTCCATCTCCGTGATGGTCCGGTTGGGGTTATCCTCTTCCATTACCGTTTGGGGTCGTGCGATTGCCTGTTCCAGAGTTTCGGGTCCAGTTGGTCTGGCTCGTGTTCTGGACCCTCCTTTGTTCAGCCGGGTCCTTCTTTTGGTCATTTGTTTTAGTGTTGGAGTTGTTTGTGGGCGAACCATCCTCTGCTACCATATTGTAAGAGTGTTTCAGATGGCTCGGCCCAATAACTCCAGAGACAGTATATTATAATTAAAGTCTTTTATTCTCACTGCCCGCATGGCGGTCAGTGGCTGTATCAAGGGTCAAAGATGGAAGGGAAGGGAATGAGGTTGAGGTGGTCCTTTAATAGGGTTGGATGAGGTCAGAGGCATAAGGTTCAAGGGAATAGGGTTACAGTGGCAAGGCATTGTGGTACATGTAGTTCAGGTCAGTTTGATATTACATCTGACAACAACTGCCAGATTTGGCCACTTCTAAGAAGGTTTTGCTTCTTATCAACTGACATCCTCATATATCATAGCTCTTATTCCACTTGTGGGCTCTTAAAGGCTAGGTAGGAGCCTTGGATCTTAGCTCTGAAAACAACAACATCCCTGGCCTCACACAGAGTCAGGAGTCCCCCTGAGGGTGAAGCAAGATGAAACTAAAAGGTAAAGGTAAAAGTCGCCCTTGCCCGAAAGCCAGTCGTATCCGACCCTAGGGTTCAGTGCTCATCTCTGTTTATAGCCAAAGAGCCAGCTCTGTCTGCATTTGCAGACGTTTCTGTGGACATGTAGCAGGCATGACTAGTCACCAGAGTGCATGGAACACTGTTTACCTTCCCACCAAAGTGGTCCCTATTTATCTACTTGCAATTTCTTGCTTTTGAACTGCTAGGTTGGCAGGAACTGGGACAGAGATGGGAGCTCACTCCGTCGTGCAGTACTCGGGTATCAAACCCCGACCTTCCAGTCTTAAAGCTCAGCATCTTAACCATTCCTTTAAAGAAGCCTCTACCCCACCCCCCAGGAAGAATTGCAGCCTCTAAAACAGGGGTTCCCAACCTGGGGGCTGGCTCCGGCTCCGAGAGCCATTTCATGTGCCCCCCACCCCTCCAAGGGCATTTGAGAAACAAAATGGCCACCCCATTGAAGCTGTTGGGACAAAATGGCCACCTCCATCATGCAGGCAGGGCAAAATGGCCACCTGGCCCTCCAAACTGATTGAGATAGCGTGACCTGGCCCCTGGTTTGAAAAGGTTGGGAACCCCTGCGCTAAAGAAATGCATGCCTATGTAAGGTGCATGCACCTGTCTTTCTGTGCCGCTCCATGAGGCCAGACTGGCCCACAGAGAGCTGGTTTCTATGTGACGGTCTGTCCCTGATCACCCTTGTATCTTTGATGTCTACAATGTCAGACACAGCTTAGAGGGAGGGAAGAAGTGACCTGGGGCAACACAGAGAGGAAATGCTGTTCAGTCAGGGATGGGCACAAATAAGAATAACCTACCTCCTGTTCTTCCACACTGGACAGCTGGCCTTGGTCTGAACCTTTGTTTCACATTTCTTGGAGCTTGGTGGACAATCTTTTAGCTTGCAATGCCACTGGAACATTACACAGGCACAGGTGACTGGATCAAAGCCTGTAAATATTCAGCACCATCCATGCCAGTTCGGGCCACTCTGCTGACAAGACATGGAATTGCTAGGGCAGGTCTGCACTAGCGTACATGTGTAGCTTTTCCTGTGTACTTCCACCGGGGAAACATATCTGAGGCCACACAGGCATGGTTGGGATCATTCCAAACCCTGTAGATGTGAAATGTGTAGCGGACATGTATAGAGTTAAGGAGTGGAGAAAAAAATCCCTGTTAATTTTAAATTGTATATCATTCTACGACTGTCTGGCCAGGTTATCCTGCTATGGTAATAGAGTAGACCATATTGCCAGCGACTCAACATCAAGTGTCAGGTGGTGGTTAACTAACCTGACAACCCTGAGGACTAATGACCTTGGGTGCCTAAGTCCACAGGGAAGGGTCATGGTCACCATGTGGATTAAATCCCACTTGACCCCATCTTAATGGAGGGCAGCAGCTTCATCAATCCTGGCCTGGGGCTGATGGGGCCTTTGTGTGCCAAAAAGGCTCAGGACCAGAAAGTGACTCACGGAACTGGATCAGTGGTACGGATGTCATGCTGCGATGGAGAAGGCAGATGAAAGGCCACTGCATTATATTCTGAGGACAGTCTTCATGGCTGATTGTCATTATGATCACCAATATTCAGATTCAGATACAGCAGAACAAGAAGAAATCATTCTACAAAATTTCATTTCTTCTGTTGATTGACATCTATATACTACTTACATGGCTGCTAGGACCCCCAAATTTAATCTTCAGGCATCAATACTTGGTTTAGTTTTGCTTGCCATTCCCGTAGAATCTGTTTTAATATTTCTCTTTTGAAACCAGATTTTTTTCCCTTTTCTTCCCCCCCTAGTAAGTAAGTTGTGTGTTAATATACTGTATATCTTTACCTAAAAGGAGGGACGTTAACCATTGGACTCCGGCATACTCGCCCGCACCCATCCATACTGTCCCATACCGAGCTGCCTGCACTTGCCTTTACCCGGCCCGCAGAGCGCTGCAAGGGTCCCGCAGTTGGCAGTGGGGCAACAGCCCCACGAATGCAAACAAAACAAAACAACATCAATTCCCAATGTCCTCTGCGCTGCCCCGCCCCTCAGCCAATCAGGCTGACAGGCGAGAGCAAGTAGAACATTGGGAAATGCGGCGTGCCCAATAGAAACCGAGCTGCAGAAAAAAAGCCACTGCATGAAGTTAACAAAATAAACTAAACTTCAAGACCCAGCGTCCTCTGCGCCGTGACCACTTCAGCCAATAATGCAGAAGGGCGCGAGCACACAGAATGCTGAAAAAGCCGGCACGCGAAAAATAAAATAAAAAACGCCTCATGCAATGGGAGCGAAAGGCTGCCACTGGTGGACACAGTGCCTCATCACCTCGCAAACAAAAAACCGCAAAAAATCACGACGAGACAACTGCCGTCCTTCTTTCCCAGAGCAACGGGGAGAAGAGGGACTCCCTCTCCTCCCTGCTATCCTGCTGAAGACATGGCGAGACCACTGCCGGCTTCAAGGTAAGTTGAACTGGGGTGGAAAAAAAAGCAGCAGGCAGCAATTCGTCAGGGGAAGCACACTCCCTGGCGAATGACTGGATGCTGCCATTCTACTACCCACACCGCTATTTCGAGAAGTAGCATGAAATAGCGGTGGAGGTAATAGAAAAGCAGCAGCCAGCAATCCGCAAGGAAGAGCACCACCCCTTACGGATGGTTGCCTGCCGATCTCCCCTTAAGTAAGCCAGGGGAAAAGGAGCAGAGAGGAGAGAACCATCATGAAGCAGATAGCTCTTCTCTGCCTCCTTTTCACCCAACCTACCTAATGAACATTACCAGATGAAGAGCGAGCTGACAGCCGGCTCTTTCTTTTCCCTATCGCTGCATCGTAACCTAATTTCAAAGCAGCAATGGGGAAAAGAGGAAACGACAGACAGGCCATTCTTCACCCAACAAAACACAACAACAACAAAACCAAACAGTAAACCAAAATGCAAAGCACCAAAATTAATAAAACACAAATAAATAAACAAATAATTAAAATAAACCCATTAAACAACAAAACAATAAACAACAAAATAACAAAAGCTAATGGAAAACCATAAAAGCACACTAAAATCACCTATCTACAACACAAAAATACCTAACTCAACAAACAATAATATCACAAATTAAAGAAATAAATACGAAAAAAAATAACAACCAGAAATAATTAAAACACTTAAACACATCTAAAACCCACAATACAAACAAACAAACAAGCCGAAACATTTTGGGGGGTTTAAGTAGAAACTCTTTACTTAAACCCTTCATGCCAACACCACAAAAAAAGAATAAACAATCAAGAGCACTTACCAAGCATGTCCTCCCTCCATGCATCCGGAACTAAACTGAACAAAGAAAGGAAAATCGCAATAATCTTAATAACAGCTCCACCTAGAGGTCGGAAGAGTAAAAACAGTCAAAAATATGTAAAAAATCAAAATGACAAATATAAATAAAATAAAATAAATCAAATAAAGTCACAAACCACAAATGCAAAACACCCCCACCCAAACCACCCCTAACCAAAAAAACACAGAAGGCCAGGCAAACTATGCTAGTATCTATACATCCCTAGGAGTATATGGCAAAAACTAATGCCACCCACATGATCCTACATATACATGTGTTTGTATATATCAGGGATTCTCAACCTCTGGCCCACGGGCTGGATGCGGCCCGCAGCACCATTTCACATGGTCCCCCACCACCTCCACCAGTAAGTGCCATGTGGTGGAGGAATGGCAAAATGGCTGTCTGGCCCCTGAAGCTGTCTGAGGGAGCGTGACCTGGCCCCTGGCTTTAAAAGGTTGAGAACTCCTGGTAGATATGTACAACGCATATATTTCTAGTTAAATACCTGCTTGGTATTTACACTTTCTTCCAGCAACACAAGAGGCGACTTTACACATGGACATCACCAGATGGCCAACACCGAAACCAGATTGACTACATACTCTGCAGCCAAAGATGGAGAACCTCCATACAGTCAGCAAAAACAAGACCTGGAGCAGACTGTGGCTCAGATCACAACCTACTGATTGCAAAATTCAGGCTTAGACTAAAGAAAATAGGGAAAACAAGGAGACCAGACAGATATCACCTAGACAGCATCCCTAAAGAATACACGGTGTAGGTAATGAACAGATTAAATGGCTTAGACTCGATAGACAGAGTGCCAGAAGAATTATGGACAGAGATGAGGGACATCATGCAGGAAGCAGCAATGATAACCATACAAAAAGAAAAGAAGAGTAAGAAAGCAAAGTGGTTGTCTGATGAGGCTCTTAAAATAGCAGAGGAAAGAAGGAACACAAAAGTCAAAGGAGAAAGGAAAAAATACAATCATTTGAACACAGAATTTCAAAGAAAAGCAAGGAGAGATAAGGAAAACTACCTAAAAGAACAGTGCAAAGAAATGGAGGAAAACAACAAAAGAGGCAGAACTAGAGATCTTTTTAAAAAAATCGGGGAAATCAAGGGAACATTTAAAGCAAAAATGACCATGATAAGGGACAAAGACGGAAAGGAGCTAGCTGATGCAGAAGAGATTAAGAAAAGATGGAAAGAGTACACAGAGGAACTCTACAAAAAGGACCTCAACACTCCTGATAATCACAATGATGAAGAAATTGAACCTGAGCCAGACATCCTGGAGAGTGAAGTCAGAAAGGCCCTAAAGAGCACTGCAAACAACAAAGCTAGTGGAAATGATGGTATCCCAGTTGAATTTTTCAAAGCTCTAAAAGATGATGGCATCAAATTACTGCATTCAATATGCCAGCAGATTTGGAAAACAAAACAGTGGCCACAGGATTGGAAAAGATCAGAATACGTTCCAATCCCAAAAAAGGGCAATGCCAAAGAATGTTCAAATTATCGAACAATTGCGCTCATCCCGCATGCCAGCAAGGTGATGCTCAAGATAATACAGGATAGACTTCAGCAGCATGTGGAGAGAGAATTACCAGAGGCGCAGGCTGGGTTCAGAAGAGGCTGGGGGACCAGAGATCACATTGCCAACATACGTTGGATCATGGAGAAAACAAAGGAATACCAGAAACAAGTTTACTTTTGTTTTATTGACTACACTAAGGCATTTGATTGTGTGGATCACAACAAGATGTGGCAAGTGATTAAAGAGATGGGAATACCAGAGCACCTCATATGCCTCCTGAGAAATCTGTTCATGAATCAAGAGGCAACAGTTAGGACAGAACACTGAATGACGGAGTGGTTTGGAATAGGAAAAGGAGTAAGACAAGGCTGCATTTTGTCACCCTGCTTATTCAACTTATACACAGAGCACGTAATGTGCAATGCAGGGATGGAGGAATCACAGTATGAGATAAAAATTGCTGGGAGAAACACCAACAATCTGAGATATGCAGACGATACTACCCTAATGGCAGAAAGTGAGGAAGACCTAAAGCATCTCTTGATTGGATTGAAGGAAGAGAGTGCAAAAGCTGGCTTGAGACTCAATATCAAGAAAACCAAGATAATGGCAACAGGCCCAATCAGTTCCTGGAAAATAGATGGGGAAGAAGTAGAAGCAGTGACAGATTTTACTTTCTTGGGATCAAAGATCACTGCAGATGGGGATTGTAGCCATGAAATAAAAAGGCGACTGATTCTTGGGAGACAAGCAATGAGAAACCTGGGGAACATAGTGAAAAGCAGAGACATCACATTGAAAACAAAAATTAGAATAGTCAAAGCAATGGTTTTCCCAGTAGTAATGTACGGATGTGAGAGCTGGACAATTAGGAAGGCTGAACGCAGAAGAATAGATGCCTTTGAAATGTGGTGTTGGAGGAGGGTTTTGAGAGTCCCCTGGACAGCGAGGAGAACAAATAGGTCAATCTTAGAAGAAATTAACCCTGACTGCTCATTGGAAGGTCAAATAGTAAAGATGAAGCTAAAATACTTTGGACATCAAATGAGAAGGGAGGATTCACTTGAGAAGGCCGTGATATTGGGAAAGGTGGAGGGCAAAAAAAGAAGGGGGAGGCCAAAGATGAGATGGCTAGATGGTATTGTAGACACAATGGGCACAGAACTGGGAGGGCTGAGGGGGATGGTGGAGGACAGAGGCGCCTGGAGAACAATGGTCCATAGGGTCGCAAAGGGTCGGAATCGACTGTGCGACTGAACAAGACAAGACCTGCTTGGTCATTCAAGATTAAAATGCAACGTAGCTCAGACCACCTATGAGTATGTGCTGAATGACATGGCCTCCAAACTCAGCAACCAGTACTTCTGCAGCCATGGTACTGGAATTAGAAACGTCAGCCTCCAGTTTAGTGACAGGCACTCATGATCCCTAGTTCCACCAATTTCAGGCCTGGTGGAGAGAGGAGGAACAGAAATGGGCAAGATTTCTAAGGGGTCACAGGATTGCTAGAAAGTCTCAGATGCATGAACAAATACTAGAACTGCTAAAGAATGATACTATCATGCATGTCTTACTGCAAGCGTGTGAGGTTAAGATGAGGTCCATGCTAAGCTTATTACGAGCTCTATTTATTACTGAAGTTCCCATCTATATACAATCTGTGTGCTGATGTATAAAAAAGGCTGGCAGCTTCAGAGTGCTAAATGGATGAATGAGTTCATTTTATTAATTGGCCTGACCTTTATGTTCATTTCCTGAATGATAAAAATATATAATAGGAAATGACTAATGGATCATAAACCTTCAGAACTAGGGCACCATGAGATATTAAGAATTACATGGGACAGTTCAATTCAGAAGTTTGCCATGTAAATGAAACTAACAGGACTGCAGCAATTCCAGAGGCTGGCCAGCATTGAAAGCAAGCAGGACACAAGTATTATTGTACATCTGGGGCATAGCTGTCAAGTATCCCTTATTGGCCAGGAAAACCCCTTATTTTACCCTCTTTCCCGCCATCATCCATTATTAATTAGACTGCAATGCCCTATTGCCACCATTGGAGGGCAGCACAGGATAAGCATAGGTGTCAAGTATCCCTTATTTGCCGGGAAATTTCCCTTATTTCCAAATCCAAAACTTGACAGGTATGATCTGAGGTAGGAGTGAGAATGACCTGCCCCAACTTGTCTTTATAAATGTTGTCTTCCTACGAGGCCTCCAGAAGCACAGTTTCTCCCAGAAAGACAAAAAGAGGCGAAGTTTCAAATAACTGGAAGGCTGAGGTAGGGGGAAACTACTGTCCTACTAGCAGAATTGTCCTAAGGGAGAAGCATGTTCAAACTCTAGTTAGTTTGGAGGTATCTAACTCGTACTACCAGTTTAGAACTAGACGGATGGGATTCCATCTGTGAGCAATCACACCTACCCATCCATCCGTTAGCCAATTGGCATACGCTTTTCAACCTTCCATTCTTAATCCAAGCTCCATCAACTCACTTCCAATTTTTGGTGGCCCTAATAAGGGTTTCAAGACAGTTGAGATGTTCAAAAAGTGGTTTCCAATTCACTTCCCAACATTTTCCATGAGTTGACTCTGACCATACTAACTTCCCTGAATTAAACAGGCTATTCAAAATTCCCATTCCCACTCCATATTTTAAAGTACCTTTTAGGAGGAATGCAACTGCTAATTGGCCTGAGAGAAGTGGCTTCTCTGAACCAGTGACAGTGTCAGGTTAGATTATATTTCCCAAAGAGAGAGAGAAAGAGAACCAAATATTGCTAGCAGCCAGTTACTAGTGCTGCCTATTAATTTCTTGGGTCCCATATATGCTTCTTTTCTTTCTACATCTGCCTTAGTAAATAAATGGGCACCCTCTGACAAAGCTGACAAAGTTTACAAACCCCACCTTGGCTGATAAATTATGAAAGCTCATAATGTTGCCATGGCAACAATCTTACATGCTCTGACATGGGTGGGAGGGGGCTTTTGCAGCCTTTGGTGATTGTCCTTTACCACTAACCCATTGGCGAAGATCTTATTCCTGCCTCTTGCTTCTGTAGTGCCCAGGAATGCTGGGCCTTGGGAAGACCTTTGTGATCTTGAGGAGAATAGTGGCACTGCTATTTCCCCCAATAAGATCTAGAAATGGTTATATGTATCTGTATTCATAAATAGAGTTGGCTTGCTGCATAGGAAAGGAATGTTAATTGTAGTGAGAAAGGACCAATTAGTAAGATTAAGTAAAGCTATAATTAAAGCCCCTCCAGTCTTCATGTTTGTTTGCTTTGCCTCCATTGTTCTTTCTCTTCTCTCCTGCCCATGATCATGGGAGACCCACCACATGGTAGAGACTCAATTTTTCCTTTTATTCTTCTGATTGTAACTACAGATCATAACTGTAAGGAAAGATACAGTAAAACTCCAACTTATGTATGCCTCAAGTTACGTAAAATTTGACTTACATAAGGATTTTTCACTAAAATGGTGTACCAATTTACTTAAATGTCGCAATTTACATAATGCGATTTCCTATGGGTTTGCTTCGATTTACATACAAAATCCATTTTTCCCCTATGGGTTTGCTTCGATTTACATTAAAATCCGATTTATGTAAAAGGCTATGGAACAGACTTTTTATGTAAGTAGGGGTTTCACTGTATCTTTTTTCCTACTTGCATGCTTCTAGAGTGATTTTTAATTATATTAAGCGCTACTCACTGTGACAAAGAAGTTAGGTTTGAGACTTGGGCTATTCTCTCATGCTTTTTCTGCTGCTGCTGTTTTTACCTTATAGTCTGCTAACTGGAAAGAAATAACCAAAATTCACAAAAATAATGCTCACTACAAATACAGAAATACCTCAGATAATGTTTGCACCACACAACGCTAAAACCACATAACGTTAAGGAATCTGAAGAAAAAAAATGCATCACACAGTGTTAAAATCCCATGGGATGTATTGCATAACGTTCACTGAAGTCTGTGCCGGTTACAATGTATCTCTATGGAGTTTTAACGTTATACGATTCATCCGATAGGATTTTAATGTTATGCGATACATGTATCGCATAACGTTAAAAATCGGATAACGCCAAGACTCGTGGAAGTTTTAGCATTATCCAGGGTATTACTGTACAAGAAACAAAGCATTGCATTCCCTCAAGTTCTTCTCTGGCTGAGATTTCAATCAATGCCAGAGAAGTACTCAAAGGTGTCCTCCCCTCTTCTCTTCCTCCCTCTTTCTCTATGCAACCTTGATTTGTATCTAATTATACAAGAAGACTGTTTCACCTTAGCTGTCCTCTTTCTCATGGCAGTAGGGGAATAATACCAATTGATTATTTTCTGACAACATAATTAAAAAGCTTGATCAAGGACAAGGTGTTGTCATCATGGACCTGGTAGAAGGGCTGTGGCTCAGTGGTATCTCCAGGTAAGGTTGGGAAATACTCTGGTGTGAAATCCTGGAAGAAGTGAAGGTAATACTGAGCTAGATGCGCCAATGGTCTGATTCAGGAGTTCCCAATCTTTTTAAGCCCGGGCCCGAGTCATGCTCCCCCAGACAGCTTCGGGGGCTGGATGGTCATTTTGCCCTTCCTACGCCACACGGCAATTCCTGGTTTGGTGGTGGTGGTGGTGGTGGTGGGCACATGAAATGGTGCTGTGGGCTGCATCCGACCCTTGGGCTGCAGGTTGAGAATCCCTCATCTGATTCATGTAAGGAAGCTTCTTACAATGCTGTAGCAACATATGGGAGATTGAGAGCAAATTCTCTGGTACCACATTAGAAAATACCTCGCTCTGTGTGTACACACTTTCTTATACAGTACTTTTTTTAAATTGTCAGGCTATGATAAAGATCACAATAGTTAAAAATAAACGGAGTTAGCCAAATGAGTTAGTTTTTTTTTGCTTAGGAACATAACATGTTTACATTTTTGTTTGAACTTTTAAGCCATATCTACCAACTTTCCCATTTTTGGATTATGATCATGGAGGTGGGAAAGAAGCCTCATTGGAGACCTGAGGTGAAGGACTGAAGGAGATTTCTCTTGTAGCGATGACTCTCTGAAAAGTGAATTGAATTAATCTTAAACCTAGTAGCCTGTTCAAATTTATATAATTTTTTAAAAAAATCTTTAATTAAGTTTTGCTTTCAACTTAATTAATAAACTTTATGGGATTACAACATCTGGTACTACATAATTTCCCCTGTTAGCTTAGTTTGCCATATTGAGTTGCATATTGTGCCAGATTTGCTGTCCATAAGTTTTCACCTTTTATCGCACTTGCAGATTCCTGCAACTTTGTCTCTAAAGTCAAGTGCCATTATTTGAAGCTTTGAACTGTGCACATATAGTAAATCTCTAGTCTGCTTTGATCTTATCAGATAAACTTGCTCAGCTCACTTAATTGCCTGCAAAGGGTGACCATGAACAGAAGGGAAGAATGTTTGAAAGCAGGAGTGAAAGTAAATCATCATCCTAAGCACCACTGATGTTTTCAAATGTAGATTCTACCACTGGATATATTTATTGCATCTATGTTTTCCAAGGTCCATTTTACTGAGCTGATGGAATATGGAGAAGAGATTGGTTGGTTGTGCTTGTCTGGCGGGTCGCTGCTTTGTATCAAGGAGCTACCGCCGGGGAGACACTATATAAGCCCCATGGGTAAACAAGGGTGGGGCTGGACCGGATCTATACTACCCATTCTCCACAGGAAGTCAGTACGTGCTAAGCCTGGGTCTTCTCCACACGCTATCACTACTAGTGTAGCTTAGTCATTGCTAATCTTCTACGGCAGAGTCCAGAGGGACTGATTTCATTGCAGTCATATAGCCGTCTCTGTGTCTGGAGCGCCTTGTAAGCTTTATCTGAAAGACTGTGTAATAAACGCCTGTTGCTGTTCTGTTCATCATTGCCTCAACTATTGCTTATAAGGGCCGAACGCAATACTTCCTTTAGAGAAGAATGTGTCTTGCCTGACCAAGACATTGCTTAGCTTATGGAGACATATTATTTACGTCCCTTTGTTTCTCGGAAGCAAAATGGTCAGGAAACATTTAGGAATCTTGAGTTTCAGATTTGAGCCACATCTCTTGATGTCCAATTCAGCATGATTTAGTCCTAGATTTCTGATCTTCAGGTCTGTCCAAATCTGAAACAGAGCTTCCTTATGGAAACTACCTTATTGTTATGTATGTACAATGCTACTTTAAGAAATGTATGAATGTAACCTGACCACAATTACAATGTAGCCCAGCTGTTAAAGGAACGCGAGTAAGCTGCCCATAGAGGGCAGCTGCGAGCGTTCAACTCACATGGTACTCATTCCTCAAATTGCCGGCAGCCGCGGGAACTTTCCTGCAAACTACTACTGGAACCGAGGGGGGGCGTGACTGGGACAACGTCACGCCGGTAGCAGCCAATAAGCTACCGTGCAACAAGATTCAAATGTATTGTTCTACCGTATATAATGTGATGTATCTCCGCCATTACCACATGTTCATCCTGATCATCAACCAATAAACCGTGTTAGTCCTTACTGCGACTCCTTCCTTGTCTTCCGTGCAAGACACTAAATTGGCGACGAAGGTGGGATAATGGCGAATCCCAAGGTCAAGCCTTACCAGTTCGATGTCAGCGAGCCCGAACAGTGGGAGCTCTACGAATGCCAATTCCGGCACGCTATGGAAGCCGCGGGCGTCGCCGCCGCCGCGAGGATGCGCTCTTACTTCCTGGCCCAGGTGGGGGCGGCCACGCTGCGCATCCTGATGAACCTGGTGGCCCCCAAGAAGGTAGAAGAGGTGCCCATCGACCGCATGCTGGGGCTGCTGGGCGAACATTTCCAGCCTCCCGTGTCGATCTTCCCGGCCCGGGTCGCGTTCCACAGGCGAGAGCAGCGACCGGGCGAATCCGTGTCCGCCTACGCGGCGGCCCTCAGGCTGGCAGCGGTGCACTGCCAGTGGGACGACCTGGACCAGGCCCTCCGAGACTGCATGCTGTGTGGCCTGAGGGACGAGGAGCTTCAGCGGAAGCTCATGACCCGCGACCAACGCCTCACGTTCAACGAGGTACTGCGGGAGGCCCAAGCGGCCGAAGCGGCCAGAAGCGGGGTCAGGGTGTTCAAGTCCCGAGGGGCCGCGTCCGAAAGGGCCAAGTCACCAGTACAGGCGGCCCGGCGGACACCAGCGAAAACGGCCTGGCGGGCCCCCAAGCCGCCCGCCGGCACACCGACGACGTCCGAGGAGTCGTCCACCACGGCAGCCCCCTGCTCCAGCGAGGACGACGACGTCCAGCGGGTCAAGAAGCGAGGAGAGAAGCGACAGACCCGCGAGCGGCAGGACCGCCGCTGCGACGGTTGCGGGGCGTCCCATGACCGCACGAGGTGTCCGTTCCGAAAGGCCGAGTGCCACAACTGTGGCCGAAAGGGGCACATCGCCCGAGTGTGCAGGCGCGGGCGAGTCGAGGACAAGGGCAACTCGAACCATTCCCAGACGCACCAACGGAAGGTGGCCGGCACCAGGAAGGTCTCAGGCGACCACAGCATGGCAGGCGTGAACCGCGTGGGCCTGGAGCACCGGCGTTTTTTCATTGAGGTACAGTTACAGGGGGTCCCAGTGAGGATGGAGATAGACTCGGGGTCGTCCTATTCCATCCTGTCCCAAAAGGAGTATATGCGCATTCCCCCAAGTTGCGGGCCATGAGGTCACACCTACGGGACGTGCAAGGGAACGGGATCCCAGTGTTGGGGGTGGGGAACTTCAAGGTGAAGTTCAAGAACTACTCCGAGAAACTGCCCCTAGTGGTCCTCAAGGGGGGGGGGGAGGTGCTGCCTTTTGGGAACGCAGTGGTTCGCTCCCCTTGGAATCGAACTGTCTGGCATTAACGCCATAGAGACTGACCCAATGCGGGACGTGTGCAACGCACACCCGGACGTTTTCAAGAAGGGGCTCAGGACTTACAAGGGGCCCCCAGTTTCCTTTGACCTGGATCCCGAAATCCGACCCATCCGCCTCAAGCCCAGGAGAGTGCCCTTTGCCCTCAAGGACAAGATCGAGGCGGAACTGGACAAATTGGTGGGGTAGGGGATTTTGGTTCCAGTGGATTTGGCGGAGTGGGAAACGCCGATTGTGACAGCCCTTAAATCAAACGGGGAGGTTAGGATTTGTGCGGACTATAAATGTACGATTAATAAGGCCATTCGGCCAAATGCATATCCGGTGCCCGTGGTCAGCCATTTACTGGCCACGCTTCATGGGGGGAGGTGTTTTGCCAAGCTAGATCTAGCGCAGGCATATCAGCAGCTCTCTGTAACCCCGGCTGCTGTCGCCGCGCAAACGATTGTAACGCACAAGGGGGCATTTAAGGTGACGCGCCTTCAGTTTGGCGTGAATTCGGCCCCCGGAATTTTCCAGTCCTTCATGGAACGCCTTTTAAAGGGCCTTCCAGGCGTCCTCCCATACTTCGACGACGTGTTGATAACAGCGGGGGGCGAGTCAGAATTAGCGCAAAGGCTAGACAGGGTCCTTTCAATATTCGAGAAAGCGGGCCTCCGACTGAGAAGGGACAAACGTGTCTTCTTTGCGAGGGAGGTCGAGTTCCTTGGGTTCAAGGTAACCCCGGAAGGCATCAAGCCCTCCGAGTCCAAGGTTGCGCCTGTGCAAAACGCCCCTCGCCCCACCGCGAAACCGGAGTTGCAGTCGTTCCTAGGGCTCTTAAACTTTTACCATTCCTTCCTGCCGAGGAAGGCATCCGTTGCTGAGCCACTGCACGCATTATTGAAGAAAGAGGCGGTTTGGCGGTGGGGAGATAGGCAAGAGAAAGCGTTTAGGGAACTGAAGGCACTCCTGTCCTCAAGTGCTGTCCTGACCCATTTTGACCCTAGGAAGCCAGTAGTCCTAGTTTGTGATGCGTCCCCGGTGGGAGTGGGGGTGGTTCTATGCCACGTGTTGGAGAGCGGGAGGGAAGCCCCGGTAGCGTACTACTCAAGGTCCCTCTCGAAGGCTGAGCGCAATTACGCGCAAACTGATAGGGAGGCCCTAGCCATCATCGCGGGAACAAAAAAGTTCCATGACTTTTTATATGGCCGCGAGTTTATGGTAGTGACCGATCACAAGCCACTTCTGGGGATCTTCACTACCGGCAAACCCACACCGCAAATTCTCTCCCCCAGGATGCTGCATTGGGCCATCTTCCTCAACGCCTACCAGTACGAGCTGGTCTATCGCCCAGGGAAGGAGATCTCCCATGGGGACGCACTGTCCCGATCTCCCCTCCCTAGTGTAGGGGACCCAACATGCAAGGTAGAGCAGGACCACCAAGTCCTGCTGATCGAGTCTCTTGACTCACCCCCCATTCTCCCGGCCGACCTCGCCAAAGCCACGGCGGCCGACAAGACGCTGGCCCAAGTTAGTTCCTGGGTGAGGAAAGGGTGGCCCACTACTCCCCCCGAGGAAAAGTTCAAGCCATTTGTCAGGCGGAGAGTAGAGCTTTCCCTGGAAAGGGGCTGCTTACTCTGGGGCCAGCGGGTAGTGATCCCAGAGAAACTGAGGGCCAAGGTACTAAAGCTACTACATACCAGTCACCCGGGGATCGTGCGCTCCAAGGCTCTGGCCAGGAGTTTCTTCTGGTGGCCCCAGATAGATGCGGATATAGAACGTTTAGTGGGCACGTGTGAGAGCTGCCAGAGCTCTCGGCCTGAGGAGTCCCGGTTACCCCATAGGGAATGGGACACGGCCCGCGGGTCATGGTCCCGGATTCATGTCGACTTTGCTGGCCCTTTCCGCGGGGCCATGTTTTTGCTGGTAGTCGACTCCTACTCTAAATGGTTGGAGGTAATCCCCATGAGCAGCACCTCCTCTGCGGCAACCATTAAACAGTTGCGCAAGCTTTTTGCCTGTTTTGGCCTGCCAGACGTTCTTGTTAGTGATAACGCTAGTACCTTCACGTCTGCAGAGTTCAAGACGTTTATTGAGCGGAACGCCATCATGCACATTACCGCTGCCCCGTTTCACCCCGCCACAAACTGGTAGAGCGTCAAGTGCGCACTACGAAAGACGCACTGCGGCGCATGGGTCCCGGTGAGTTGAACCTTCATTTGTGCCAGTTCCTCATATGTTACAGGACAACCCCCCTAGCCTCAGGATTTTCCCCAGCCGAACTCCTCATGAGGAGGCGTCTGGTGACACTTTTTGACCGGATGGACCCGTCCAGGGTGGAGGATGAGGGAAGGAATATAAACATAGGGGGAGAGAGCCCCAAAAGTTTTTCAGTAGGGGACCCAGTTCACTGCAGGAAAAACGCGGCCTCGGGGCCAGCGTGGGTTCCAGGGACAATCATTGAGCAGACGGGGCCAGTATCCTACAGGGTCGAGACTAGCTCGGGTCTACTCTGGAGAAGGCACGCCGATCAACTCAGAAGGCGAGTCACCGTGGCCACGAGAGCCTCTTCGTCGGTCCCGAGATTCGTACTGGGGGAACTCCAAGCTCCTCAAACGGTAGGCAGGGTTTCACTTCCCAACTCTTCATTCCATTCCCGTCCCCCAATGCAAGGTTACCACAGACCCCACACCGAGCCGTTAATGAGTCCCCCCTTTCCGTTGCAGGACAGGACTCCGCAGAACCAGGCTCCCCGGTTTTAAGTCAAGCGGCCGCTTGCCCCCGGCGCACGTGCGGCAAGCCACAATGGTTGAGGGACTTCGTCCCATCCTAGGGGGGAGGGATGTTATGTATGTACAATGCTACTTTAAGAAATGTATGAATGTAACCTGATCACAATTACAATGTAGCCCAGCTGTTAAAGGAACGCGAGTAAGCTGCCCATAGAGGGCAGCTGCGAGCGTTCAACTCACATGGTTCTCATTCCTCAAATCACCGGCAGCCGCGGGAACTTTCCTGCAAACTACTACTGGAACCGAGGGGGGGGCGTGACTGGGACAACGTCACGCCGGTAGCAGCCAATAAGCTACCGTGCAACAAGATTCAAATGTATTGTTCTACCGTATATAATGTGATGTATCTCCACCATTACCACATGTTCATCCTGATCATCAACCAATAAACCGTGTTAGTCCTTACTGCGACTCCTTCCTTGTCTTCCGTGCAAGACACTAAACTTATGTTTATTTATTTATTTGCCATCCAACTCCGAAGACCTTGGGTAACTTTGTTATAACTTTGGCTTCCCTGTTGAGGCCAATGTTGACTTGTTCCCTGTCTCCATAAATGCTGCCTGTGAGTTTTTGGGTTGAGAAGAAGCACATGGCACTGCGGGAGTGAGTGTGGACAATACCTGCTCTATGCTGGTCCTCAGAGCTGTCTCAAGGATATATACCTTTTACACGACCTCTTACAACTATACTAGCCTCTTTACAGGCCTGACCTTTCTGTTCTCTTCTGTCCCTGTGTAGCTAATGATGTGTCTCAGCTTGCCAGGAAAGAATAATAGAGGTACTCCCCCCAACCATTGGGAAATACCTCCAATTTCATCTGCTTCATTGGAGGGAAGATGAATAATAACAATGGTGGTTCTCCAAGGACCTTTTTGATTCTAGTTTTCCTTCAAACCACCTCATCATTTATATACAGTGAATTAGCCTTCAGTTGATTTCTGTCATCCATTGCAAAATTGACGTTGATGCATGATTGATTTTCACAGTTTATCTGAGTATGTAGCTAAGTGACCTCTAGAATACTCTCCTAGAATGAAACAGAGTAAATTATTACATTTGTAAGCATTGCTGGCAGACATTTGATATCCTCCTGACAAATTCTGCTGAGTGCTAAAATCATAATTAGTGGGTGTCAAACTGTTTTCCTCCAGTTTCAGGAAAGACAGATTTGATCCAACCCTTTCCATTCCCTATGTGAGACAGGCTAGCATTTCCATGTTTGGCACCACTCCCATCTATGCAATGAAAGAAGATGGGTGTGTGACTGAAAACAAGAAAAGCTCTCTCTCTTTGTGTGTGTGTGTGTTGGAGTTAAAGAGATCAGACTTCCTTTTCTCTTTAATTCATCAATCATTCTCTTACAGAAATGTTTGTGGGAGGCTGAAGGAAGGTACTTGCCTGAGCCATCCTCCAGAGGGCCGTAAGTCAAGATTATTCTCTTTATTGTGATCAGGCTTCTGGGAAGGATTCTACCCAACTACTGTACTTATAACTACTGTATTGTACTTCTCCAAGTGGAGGGGAGTAAAGAGTGGGGACCCCCAACGTTCAGTATGAGGACCCCTGCTTTTCAACCTCTTCATAAATGATCTAGAAGTAGGAGTAAATAGCAAGGTAGCCAAATTTGCTGACGACACTAAATTATACAGGGTAGTGAAAACTGTGAGAAATTGTGAGGAGCTCCAGAGGGATCTCTTGACACTGGGGGAGTGGGCAAAACAGTGGCAAATGAGCTTCAACACTAGTAAGTGCAGAGTGATGCATGTTGGGGCAAAAAACCCCAATTACATTTATAAACTGATGGGGTCTGAACTCTCTGCGACAAACCAGGAAAGGGACCTTGGTGTCCTGGTGGACAGCTCAATGAAGGTGTCAACCCAGTGTGCCTCAGCAGTGACAAAAGCCAACTCAATGCTAGGGATCATTAGGAAGGGTATAGAAAATAACAAGTGTCATTTTGCCTATTTATAAATCTATGGTGAGGCCCCATCTGGAATACTGTGTACAGTTCTGGTCCCCATACCTCCAGAAGGATATTATGGAGTTGGAAAAAGTGCAGAGGAGGGCAACCAGAATGATTAGGGGACTGGAACACCTACCTTACCATCTGAGGCTGCAATGGTTGGGCCTCTTCACTCTTGAACAACGGCATCTAAGAGGTGACCTGATTGAAGTTTATAAAATCATGCATGGTGTGGACAAAGTAGATAAGGAAAAACTGTTTTCCCTATCACATAACACAACACTAGAACTAGGGGGCACTCCATGAAACTTTTGGGTGCTAGTTCTCAAACAAATAAGAGAAAGTACTTTTTCACCCAGAGGATCACTGGTCTATGGAACTCCCTGCCAGAAGAAGTGGTGTCAGCTGTCAGTCTTGACAGCTTTAAGAAAGGATTGGACAAGGTCATGGAGGACAAGGGTATCAATGGCTATTGTTAGGATAATAGGGGTTGTAGTCCCTTAACCTAGTGTTGTATTGGTGCACAGCATGTCTCTTTAAGAGCTCCTCTGTGTGATTCCCCAGCTGCAGCAGATCACAGAGTGACTCAGCAGTTGCCTACTATATAAGAATGCACCCTGAGCATTCTCTTGAGCTATGTTATACTGAAAGGCTGCATTATCTTGGACTGTGCTATACTGGGCTGCATCCCCAGGGCTATACTGTTGGGCTATACTGTTATGATGCTTAGCTAGCTTGCCGACTGCACTGAGCTGCTCGTCTTAATCTGCTGACCTGGCTAACATCTATCTCCTGGAAAGAAGCTACTGCACGGAGGTAAACTCTACAAGGACTGTTTTGCTTTGCCTATGCTTGGACTCTTGTTATCTCCTTTGGACTGCTGCTAACTTTGCTGAGAGCCGTTTGTCTCAAGCATGTGTTTTGTTTCCTCCTGTGTTTGCTGAAGCTGCAAGTAAAGCTTTTTCCTTTATGCTTTTGCTACCTGCTTGTCTGTGTGAAATTTCTCCCACCTGATGCTGCGTGCCACAGCTTTGCCGCTTTGCCCTGCTATACACCACATTGGAGTACCCCAGAGTACCCGAACACCCTATCAGCTATAATTATGGATACCTAAGGACAACCTCCGGGTTGGAGAGATAGGCAGGATATCTTCTCAATGCCATTTCCAGGGAATCCTAAGCAGGTGAAGGCAACTGCTTGGGAATACCCTGAAGCAAATGGTGAGCCACTGTGTGAGACAGAATGCTGGACTGGATGGGCTTCTGTGGCCTGTTCCAGCAAGGCTGTTCTTATGTTCTTATTTTCTTAATAAACAGTAAAGTGTCCAAGATAATCGCAACAGGCCCTATCAGTCCCTGGAAAATAGATGGGGAAGAAGTAGGAGCAGTGACGGACTTTATATTCTTAGGATCCAAGATCACTGCAGTTGGTGATTGCAGCCATGAAATAAAAAGGCGACTAATTCTTGGGAGACATGTTATGAGAAATCTGGGGAACATAGAGACATCACCTTGCAAACAAAAATCCGCATAGTCAAAGCAATGGTATTTCTGGTAGTAATGTATGGTTGTGAGAGCTGGACCATAAGGAAGGCTGAGTGCAGAAGCATAGACACCTTTGAAATGTGATATTGGAGGAGAATTTTGAGAGTACCCTGGACAGCAAAGAGAACAAATAGGTCGATCCTGAAGGAAATCAACCCCGATTGCTCCATGGAAGGTCAAATATTGAAGATGAAGCTAAATACTGTAGACATAATAAGAAGAGAGGATTCACTTGAGAAAGCCTTGATGCTGGGAAAGGTCAAGGACAAAAGAAGAAGGGGGCGGTAGAGAATGAGATGGCTAGATGGTATTGTTGATGCAATGCGCACAGAGCTGAGCGGGTTGAGGAGGATGATAGAGAATAGGGGTGCCTGGCATGTGATGGTCCATGGGGTCCATCAGTAGGTTATTACATTGCTTCTCAATATATATTGAAGATTTGTATTTCAGGGACTCTGATTGTTACCAAATCCAATTCCCCCTGAAGCAGAAATTTGCAACTAAAGAATCTCTGACAAGTGGCTATCTGTCTGTTTAAAAACCTTCAATGAAAGGTCTACCACTTTCTGGGGCAGTTCATTCTATTATCAAACAGCTCTTATTCATTAGAGGTTCTTTCCATTGTTCAGATGATGCCTCCTTTCAAATTCATCATTTGAATTATTTATGTCAGGTCCTACCTTCTGAAGCTACAGAAAACAAGCTAGCTCCAACTTCCACATGAGTACATCCCTTGAGTATCTGAAAATGAGTAGGCTATCTCATTGCTTCTCAATCTTAGAACTGTAGACCTAAGGTCATTAACTCCAGCTTTCTGCAGAAGCAGGAAATCCACCACTAAAGTGACCCTGACAGATGATCATTCATCTGCTTAGAAACCTCCAACATAGGAGCATCCATCACCTCCCAATGCATTCTGTTGCACTGTTGAACAGCTCTTATTGACAAGGGGGACATGGGGGTGGGTGTCAACCTGAGGCCTTCATTATATCATCCATTTATCCTCTGCACATGTTCTAAATTATTGATCTGTCTACACAGTTTTTCTTGTCTACAGTGCAATAAGAAGCAGCAGCATTATGTAAACTGAAAATTTTAAATATAGTTATATGGCTGGAAGGTTTATCAGAGTGTGTAGGATAGGTTTTTTTTTTAAAAAAAAGACAAGACAATCCTTGTCTCACAATCTAAAAAGACTCAAAGAAAACAGAAGGATATAGAAAAGGAAAACTGTTGTAATGGCCCATTTAGGGGGTCACCTGATGTGGTAATGGCCCCCAGAGGTTCAGAATGACTGGCTGCAAGGGGAGGCACGTGAGACGAATGTGCGGTGAAAGTCCAGTCCCAATCTGTCTTGGGTGGACATATTTATTACCCTGCCTCAGGGTCTTTTGTGCATAGGTTGTGCATGACCCCGTTACAGAAGACTGCATACGTGGCATAGGACAATGCCTGTGCTTGGACGTTGCCCTGTAGTTAATAGACAACCCATAGTTAATTAAGGCCTGGGCTGGTGAAACCCATTGTTCTGGCCCTATCTTGGAGCTTATGTGTATTGGCTCTGGGTAGCTAACTTGATCAACTGGTTTTGGCTTATTTGCTCAGCCTAATCCGAGGCCAGAAGGGGAAGAGTGTGTTTTTACCTTGGATAGGTATCTGTGCATTAACTTGGGTTTATCACCTTATGACATTTGCCCTACTTCTCTCAGAGCTGCCAGCCAAGGCAATATGAATCATTCCATAACTATCAATAGCCAATACCCCAACTGCCTTTCCATCAAATCACAGTTGGTACTCGGCCTGTGTGCTAGCTGAGCGCACCCATCAGGAAAGGTTAAGGCCAATTCATGAATGCGGGCAACCCACAGAAAATGAGAAAACTCTCAAAATATTTTGTGCTGTTCTATAGTGACCCTGCTTTCCTTCTGTCCCTCTTGCACCATCCATTAAAGAGGCTGTTGGATTCTTGGCCATCAAAAGATTTATGCAAAGTGCTTCTAGTTGACTCATGTCTGATCTCAGGTTTTCTCAGAGTAATTCTATCACTTCTCAGATTTTTGGCTAAGATCAAGTGTAGAGTACTCTTTTATCCCTCAAAGTGATCACTAGGACTTCTCTAGATAATTGAGCAGAAGTGCTTAATTCGTAATTCAGTTTGGTTCCCCCCCCAAAAGGGAACAGATAACTCTCCAAGTAAGTGTGAAGTACAAGCGGAAGGGGCAGGATTGCAGCTTGAGACTGATAAACAGTCAAGGAATACCTTATTACCTTGAATGAGTTCAAATAACCAGGGACAGATGAGCTGCATTTCAGAATAATGAAGGAACGGTCTGAAGAGATCTCTGAACTTATCATTTTCTTGAAATCGTGGAAGACGGGTGAAGTGCCAGATGATTTGAGGGAGGGCTAATGTTTCCCGACCTTCAAAAAGAGCAAAAGTGAAGAATTGGGGAACTACAGATGAGTCAGCCTGATGTCAATCCCAGGGAAAATTCTGGAGCAGATTATAAAGTGGTCACTCTGCAAGCATATTGAAAACAATGCAGTAATAATTAGAGGCACACCAAAAGTAAAAATAAATGATGAATTAACAGAGGAAATTAAGTTGGAAGCTGGCACAAGACAAGGGGATCCACTATCATCTTCACTGTTTATAATGGTCATGGAATTAATTGCTAATGTGGTAAGAGAAGACACAGACATGATAGGTCTAAATGGGATAAAAATTAGCCAGTATGCAGATGAAACATTATTAACGTTAAAAAATCCCGAAAAGTCATTGGAAAAAGTATATGCACACTTAGAAAAATTTTACAGGGTGACGGGGCTTAAAGTTAACTGGGACAAATCAGAGGCAATTTTTTTTAATGGGAATGTTGAAGCACAAGAAGTTATAAAATCCAGATTTAAATTACAGATTAGGTCTAGTATTAAGTATTTAGGAATAAACATTTCAAACAAGTACGATGATTTAAAGAGATTGAATTACGACAAATTGGAAAAGGAGTTAAAGGAAAAGATTATAAGATACAAAAAACTAAATTTATCCTGGTTTGGTCGAGTATCGTTGTGTAAAATGAAATTGTTACCTAAAATAATTTTTTTATTTGATACTCTCCAAATTAATATTAAAAGGAAGGAACTAAATGTATTTCAAAATTTAATAAATAATTATTGTAATAACGGGGAAAAAGCTAGAATATCGAAAACGTTGTGGTATCTTTCACAAAAAAAGGGTGGTTTAGGAATCCCGAACATCACAAATTATTACTGGGCATTTCAACTGAAAAATATTTGTAAAATTTTAATAAGGAAAAAAATTGATATGGGGGGAGATTGAATTACGTGAAAAATTGGGAGACGAATCACTAATATTTCTAGGCAAAGAAACAGTTAAAATTAATACCACGAATAAAATGCTAAAGACACTCTTTAGAACATGGACACTATTGAAAAACAAATTATCCTCAGGGTTATCACCAATTTTGGAGTTAAGGGATTTAAAATCATTCCCACTACTCTTAGACCATAGGACTGGAGAAATAATGAAAAGATATAAAGTAACTTTATTAAAGGAATGGTTAGATGTTTGTGAGGATGAGGAGAAAATGTCAGAAATGTGTAAACAGTTGAAACTAAATTGGCTTCAAGTTGCCGCACTGAATAGTTGGAATAAAAAATACAGGGAAGAAATAGGCTTAGACAGGAACATGACAAAATTTGAGGAGTTAGTATATAAGTTAAGAAATGGTCAAATAGAAATTAAAGGATTAGTTAGTAAATTATATAAAGTATTGGATGATTCTAACGAATCCCAAAAAGCATTAAGAGGAATATGGGAACAAGATTTAAATGTTAAAATCACAGATGAATGTTGGAATAGAAAGTGGAAAAGAACAATCATGAAAACGTTATCAGTAAGGATTAAGGAGCATAACCACAAGTTATTATGGAAATGGTATATGACCCCTGTGCGATTACATTTAATTGACAAGACAAAATTAAATATATGTTGGAGGTGTAAGGAGGATATAGGAACGTATGAGCATATGTGGTGGGGGTGTAAGAAGTTGAAGCCATTCTGGACGAGTGTAGAGTATGAAATTGGGAAAATTTTGAATGAAAAGGTTAAATTGGACGCAGTTATAGTATTACTAACGGATGTTGATAAGGTGGAATATAGTAAAAGGGAATTAATGGCAGTCATGTTATCAGGTGCCAGACACTGTATAGCATGCCAATGGAAGAATGATGTCACTCCAAGAATTGACGAATGGTACAATGAGTTATGGACTATTGCTTTAAACGATAAGCTCACCTGGGAACTAAATTTAAGAAAAGGACTAATAAAAGAAAATAAATTTCAGGACACTTGGAGATGTTTTATAGACTATATACTGCATAAGGATCAAGGTCAGAAGCCAACGCCGGATCAGCATTCCTTTTGGAAAGGAATCATATAAGAATTAAGTAACTCTGTCCCATATGGCAATGTAAATAGCACATGGTGAATTTCCTCTATTAAGTTGATGTGTTTGTTTTTGTTATTATGTAATGTGTAGATTTAAATAAAATTATTTTAAATATTAAAAAAAATAATTAGAGGCAAATATGGATTTGTTTTTTAAAAATTCTGCCAGACTAATCTGATTTCCTTTTTTTGATTGGTTAACCTCCATGATGGACACAGGGAATGTTGTTGCTGTAATATATCTAGACTTCAGCAAAGCCTTTGACAAAGCGCCCCATGATATTCTGATTAGAAAGCTAACAATGTCCTTCTTTGGTAGCACAAGTGTCGGGTAGATATACAGTTGGTTACAAAACCATACTCGGAGACTGCTTGTTAATGGTTCCTTCTCAAGCTGGGAAGGGTTAACAAGTGGAGTGCCACAAGACTCAGTCCTGGTCCATGTGCTCTTCAACTTTTTCATAATTGACTTGAATGAGGGAGTGCAGGGAATACTTATCAAATTTGCAGATGACTTTTCATTGAGTGGAATAGCTATTATTACCTTGGAAGAGAAGAGCAAAGTTCAAAAAGAGTTGGATAGGCATGAACGCTGGACTGAAACCAACCGAATGAAATTTAAAAGGGATAAACGGGAAGTTTGACACCTAGGGGAAAAAAAAATCTAAATGCACAGTTATAAGATGGAGGATAGTACCAGTACTACTTTTTTGGTGTCTTGCATGGAAGACAAAGAAGGAGCCGCAGTGAGGGCTAAACACAGGTTTATTTCATGATGGTCAGGATGAACATGTGGTAATGGCGGAGGTACAGCTCATTTTATACTGCAGTAATACATTTGAAAAGGGTTGCACGGTAGCTCATTGGCTGCTACCTGCGTGACGTCATTCTGAGTCACGCCCATCTTCTTCCAGGTGATCCTTGCACGGGAAGGTTCCCGCGGCTGCCGGTGATTGGGGGAATTTGAACCATTTGAGCTGAACGCTCGCAGCTGCCCTCTATGGGTAGCTAGCTTGCGTTCCTTTAACAGCTGGGTTACATTGTAATCATTGTCAGGTTACATTCATACTGTTACATACACAACACTCCTCCCCCCTAGGATGGGACGAAGTCCCTCAACCATTGTGGCTTCCCGCAAGTGCGCTTGGGGCATACGACTGCTTGGCTGAGCTCAGGGGAACTAGGGGCTCCGAGTTCCACAAACTCTTGTCCTGCAATGGAAAGGGGGGACTTATTAGTCGTCTGCCGGGGACTCTGCGACAACCTTGCATTCAGAGAAAGGAACGGAACATGCAGCTGAGATGTGAACCCCTGCCTGTTGCTCGTGGCGCCTGGGGACCCCCCCAGCACGAACCTCAGAACCGACGAGGAGACCCTTGTTGTCTTGCCCCGGCCACTTGCGCCTGCAACCAGCGTACTTGCGCTACCCCCTGCTGCCTGACTCAGAGTTCTTGGGGATGGAGAGACTGAACTTCCCCCTGCTGCCTGGTTCGGGGGTCTTGGCGATGGGGTATACTCTAAAACAAAAGGACTGGGAGGACTGGAGGTACCAGGGGCTGAACTAAAACCCCTCTTCTCGCTCTGACGGGTCGGGGACCACTCCGCAACACCCCCCTGGTACAGTAACATAAAATCAAACTCATTCCACTCTTTCAAAGTATCCTCCTCCTCATCTGAGAATCCAGGGTATGCATTTGTACCCGAGGATGTCCCTGTATCTCCCCCCCTTGGGTTACGCGGGTGGGGGAGGACCCTAACGCTGACTCCCTTTCACCAGTAACTCGCCTTCTGAGTTGGTCAGCGTGCCTTATCCAGAGTAGCCCTGTGCTAGTCTCGACCTTATAAGATACTGGCCCCGTTTGCTCAATGACCGTTCCTGGGACCCACGTTGGTCCCGAGGCCGCGTAGTTTCTGCAGTGAACCGGGTCCCCTACCACAAAGCTTTGGAGCTCTCTATCTCTATATTTCTCCCCTCATCCTCCACTCTGGTCGGATCCAACTGATCAAAAAGCGTTACCGGCCTCCTCCTCATGAGGAGTTCGGCCGGCGAATGTCCTGAAGCTAGGGGAGTTGCCCTATAACAGATGAGGAACTGACATGGTTGGAGGTTCAACTCACTGGGACCCATGCACCACAGTGCATCTTTCGTAGTGCGCACTTGGCGCTCTACCTGACCGTTTGTGGTGGGGTGAAACGGGGCAGCGGTAACGTGCCGAATGGCATTTCTCTCGATGAATGCCTTGAATTCCGCAGAAGTGAATGTACTGGCGTTATCGTTAACGAGGACGTCCGGCAGGCCGAAGCAACTGAACACCTTGCGCAATTGTTTTACGGTTGCAGCAGATGAGGTGTTCGACATGGGAATGACCTCCAACCACTTGGAGTATGAGTCGACTATCAGCAGAAACATGGACCCGCGGAAAGGGCCGGCGAAGTCGACGTGTACTCGGGATCATGGCCCGCGGGCTGTGTCCCATTCCCTATGGGGCAGCCGGGACTCCTCGGGCCGAGAGCTCTGGCAGTTCTTGTATGTGCCCACCAAATGCTCTATATCCGCGTCTATCTGGGGCCACCAGAAGTAGCTTCTGGCCAGTGCTTTGGAACGCACTATTCCCGGGTGGCTGGTATGCAGGAGCCTCAGCACTTTAGCTCGTAACTTCTCTGGGATGACTACCCGCTGGCCCCAGAGCAGGGAGCCCCTTTCAAGGGAAAGCTCTACTCTGCACCTGAAAAAATGATTTGAAATGCTCCTCGGGGGGAGTTGTGGGCCACCCTTTCCTTACCCAGGAACTGACTTGGGACAGGATTTTGTCGGCCGCCGTGGTTTTGGCAAGGTCTGCCGGAACTATGGGGGGGGGGGTGAGTCGAGAGACTCGATCAGCAGGACTTGGTGGTCCTGCTCTACCTCGCATTCGGGGTCTCCTAAACTAGGGAGGGGAGATCGGGACAGCGCGTTTGCATGGAAGATCTCCTTCCCTGGGTGATAGACCAGCTCGTACTGGTAGGCGTTAAGGAAAATCGCCCAACGTAGCATTCTGGGGGACAGAATTTGTGGGGTGGGCTTGCCTATAGTAAAAATTCCAAAAAGGGGCTTATGATCAGTCACAATCGTGAACTCGCGGCCGTATAGGAAATCGTGGAACTTCTTTGTTCCTGCGATTATGGCCAGGGCCTGCCTATCTGTTTGCACATAGTTGCGCTCCGCCTTTGAAAGTGACCTGGAATAGTAGGCAACTGGGGCTTCGCGCCCGCTCTCCAACACGTGGCACAGCACCGCCCCCACCCCCACTGGTGATGCATCACAGACCAAAACTACTGGTTTCCTCAGGTCGAAATGAGTCAGAACAGCATCCGAGGATAGGAGCGCCTTGAGCTCTTTGAATGCTTTCTCCTGCCTATCTCCCCACCGCCAAACCGCTTCTTTCTTGAATAGCCCGTGCAGTGGCTCTGCGACGGATGCCTTCCTTGGTAAGAAGGAATGGTAAAAATTCAGGAGCCCTAGGAATGATTGCAGCTCCGGTTTCGCGGTGGGGCGAGGGGCGTTTTTCACAGCCGCAACCTTGGACTCGGAAGGCTTGATGCCCTCCGGGGTTATCTTGAACCCGAGAAACTCAACCTCCCTCGCAAAGAATACACATTTGTGCCTTCTCAACCTAAGTCCCGCTCTCTCGAATACAGAGAGGACCCTGTCTAGCCTCTTCGCTAGTTCTGATTAGCTCCCCGCTGTTATCAAAACGTCATCAAAATATGGGAGCACGCCTGGAAGCCCCTTTAAAAGGCGTTCCACAAGGGACTGGAAGATCCCGGGGGCCGAATAAGTTTTGGTACTTATCTCAGAAAGAAGGGGGTTTGGGTATGCCGAATTTGTTAGCATACTATCGAGCATTCCAAATTAAGAATGTTGTGAAGATCTTGGCAAGAGAAAAGGTAATTTGGGAGGAATTGGAGATGAAAGAATATAGGAATATTGGTAAAATGATCTTTTTGGGAATGAAGGATAAACCGATAAAGACAAGCAATAATATGATGAAAGGTCTCATGGAGGTGTGGAAAAGAGTAAAGAAATATATGGTCCTAAATCTCTCTCCAATCTTGGAATTGACTGATATGGTGTGTTTTCCGATAAAAATAGATAAGGAAAAAAAAGGAAATACTGGATAAAAATGAATTGTCTTTATTGAAGGACTGGTTAGAAGTTTGTGATGATGAAAACAAGAGGAAAAAAATATTTGAAAAGTTAAAATTGGACTGGTTTCAGAAATTGAAGGTTGATAACTGGAATAAAAAATATAGAAGGGAAGTAGGGATAGATAGAGCAAAGACTGAATTTGAAGAATTGGTATTAAAGATTAGAAAAGGGGAAAAGAATATTAAGGGTCCACTGCCCGCCACTGCGATGCCCCTGGAGCAAGGGACCCAGAGACAACAACCCCACCTGGGGAGTGAGGACACAAGGATAAGTAGCTGATGTGAAAAATGTAGCTGAATTAATATAGAGACTGACATAGAGACTTCATACTGACTTAATATAGCAAGTAACATAGAGACTGTGTTTTAGAGTGTGATAATTATGCATGACAATATGTAGTGTAAACTGTTCTAAACTTTTAAAACTGTGATATGATGTATGATGCGAGGAAAAAAATGGCGTAGAAACCGGCAAACCACGCCACAAAGCTTGCCAAGAGAACCCTATGGACCAAAACAAAAGGCAAAACAAAAGGGCAGGCTAGGTGATACAGGATGCTTAACACCTCAGAGGGGAGAAAGGGGATGGACAGGAAAGGGGGAGGGGAAATGCAATGTTGTAAGGAGCAATACTGTATAGGGACATGGAATGTGAGATCAATGAACCAAGGTAAACTGGAAGTGGTAAAAAATGAGATGGAAAGAATAAGCATTGACATCTTGGGAATCAGTGAGCTCAAATGGACAGGGATGGGCGAATTCAGCTCTGGAAACCATCACATCTACTACTGTGGACAAGAAAACTTTAGAAGACATGGAGTAGCCATAATTGTCAATAAAAGAGTGAGAAGAGCAGTAATGGGATACAACCTCAAAAATGACAGAATGATGTCAGTAAGAATTCAGAGCAAACCCTTCAATGTTACTGTGATCCAAATATACGCACCAACCACGGGTGCAGATGAAGCCACAGTGGACCAGTTCTATGAGGACTTACAACACCTCATAGAACAAACACCAAGAAATGATGTTCAAATTATTCTAGGAGACTGGAATGCCAAAGTAGGCAATCAAAAAGTGGAGGGAATAACAGGCAGGTTCGGTCTTGGAACACAGAATGAAGCAGGACAAAGATTGATAGAGTTCTGCCAAGAGAACGCACTGGTCATAGCAAACACCCTCTTCCAGCAACACAAGAGGCGACTTTACACATGGACATCACCAGATGGCCAACACCGAAACCAGATTGACTACATACTCTGCAGCCAAAGATGGAGAACCTCCATACAGTCAGCAAAAACAAGACCTGGAGCAGATTATGGCTCAGATCACAACCTACTGATTGCAAAATTCAGGCTTAGACTAAAGAAAATAGGGAAAACAAAGAGACCAGACAGATATCACCTAGACAGCATCCCTAAAGAATACACGGTGGAGGTGATGAACAGATTCAATGGCTTAGACTCAATAGATAGAGTGCCAGAAGAATTATGGACAGAGATGAGGGACATCATGCAGGAAGCAGCAAAGAAAACCATACCAAAAGAAAAGAAGAGTAAGAAAGCAAAGTGGTTGTCTGATGAGGCTCTTAAAATAGCAGAGGAAAGAAGGAACGCAAAAGTCAAAGGAGAAAGGAAAAAATACAATCATCTGAACACAGAATTTCAAAGAAAAGCAAGGAGAGATAAGGAAAACTATCTAAAAGAACAGTGCAAAGAAATGGAAGAAAACAACAAAAAAGGCAGAACCAGAGATCTTTTCAAAAAAATCCGGGAAATCAAGGGAACATTTAAAGCAAAAATGACCATGATAAGGGACAAAGACGGAAAGGAGCTAGCTGATGCAGAAGAGATTAAGAAAAGATGGAAAGAGTACACAGAGGAACTCTACAAAAAGAACTCAACACTCCTGATAGTCACAATGATGAAGAAATTGAACCTGAGCCAGACATCCTGGAGAGTGAAGTCAGAAAGGCCCTAAAGAGCACTGCAAACAACAAAGCTAGTGGAGATGATGGTATCCCAGTTGAATTCTTCAAAGCTCTAAAAGATGATGGCATCAAATTACTGCATTCAATATGCCAGCAGATTTGGAAAACAAAACAGTGGCCACAGGACTGGAAAAGATCAGTATATGTTCCAATCCCAAAAAAGGGCAATGCCAAAGAATGTTCAAACTATCGAACAATTGCGCTCATCCCACACGCCAGCAAGGTGATGCTCAAGATAATACAGGATAGACTTCAGCAGCATGTGGAAAGAGAATTACCAGAGGTGCAGGCTGGTTTCAGAAGAGGCAGGGGGACTAGAGACCACATTGCCAACATACGTTGGATCATGGAGAAAACAAAGGAATACCAGAAACAAGTTTATTTTTGCTTTATTGACTACACTAAGGCATTTGATTGTGTGGATCACAACAAGATGTGGCAAGTGATTAAAGAGATGGGAATACCAGAACACCTCATATGCCTCCTGAGAAATCTGTACATGAACCAAGAAGCAACAGTTAGGACAGAACACGGAATGACCGAGTGGTTTGGAATAGGAAAAGGAGTAAGACAAGGCTGCATTTTGTCACCCTGCTTATTCAACTTATACACAGAGCACATAATGCGCAATGCAGGGATGGAGGAATCACAATATGGGATCAAAATTGCTGGGAGAAACATCAACAATCTGAGATATGCAGACGACACCACCCTAATGGCAGAAAGTGAGGAAGACCTAAAGAATCTCTTGATCGGTTTGAAGGAAGAGAGTGCAAAAGCTGGCTTGAGACTCAATATCAAGAAAACCAAGATAATGGCAACAGGCCCGATCAGTTCCTGGAAAATAGACGGGGAAGAAGTAGAAGCAGTGACAGATTTTACTTTCTTAGGATCAAAGATCACTGCAGATGGAGATTGCAGCCATGAAATAAAGAGGCGGCTGATTCTAGGGAGACAAGCCATGAGAAACCTGGGGAACATAGTGAAAAGCAGAGACATCACCTTGAAAACAAAAATTAGAATAGTCAAAGCAATGGTATTCCCAGTGGTAATGTACGGATGTGAGAGCTGGACAATTAGGAAAGCTGAACGCAGAAGAATAGATGCCTTTGAAATGTGGTGTTGGAGGAGAGTTTTGAGGGTACCTTGGACAGCGAGGAGAACAAATAGGTCAATCTTAGAAGAAATCAACACTGACTGCTCATTGGAAGGTCAAATAGTAAAGATGAGGCTAAAGTACTTTGGGCATCAAATGAGAAGGGAGGATTCACTTGAGAAGGCCGTGATGTTGGGGAAGGTGGAGGGCAAAAGAAGAAGGGGGAGGCCAAGGATGAGATGGATAGATGGTATTGTAGACACAATGGGCACAAAACTGGGAGGACTGAGGGGGATGGTGGAGGACAGAGGCGCCTGGAGAACGATGGTCCATAGGGTCGCAAAGGGTCGGAATCGACTGTGCGACTGAACAACAACAACAAGCAAACTTTATATCATATTGAATAAGGGTATAGATCCACATGATGCTTTGAAACGGAAGTGGGAACAAAATTTGAATATAAAAATAGGAGAGGTTGAATGGAGAAACAAATGGAAAAAGAGGATAATGAGAACAATGTCAGTAAGAATTAAGGAACATAACTTTAAAATGTTGTGGCAATGGTACTTGACACCACTGAGGCTTCATCAGATGGACAATAAAAGGGATAATTTATGCTGGAGATGTAAAGAAACAATTGGAACATATGAACATATGTGGTGGAGGTGTAAAAAAAAGAATTTTGGAGAAGAATAGAAGGAGAGATTGGGGAAATAATGGGTAAAAGAATTAAGCTGGTGTCAGGTACCATGCTATTAACAAATGTGGAAGGCATGGGTTTGAATAAGGAGGAAAAAGAATTATTGGAAATTATGTTAACTACAGGTAGACAATGCATAGCCAGAAATTGGAAAAAGGATGTTGTCGTACAGATCGGAGAGTGGTATAAGGAAATGTGGACCTTAGCATTGAACGACAAACTGACATGGGAGATTAAAGTAAAAAGGGATAAATTAAAAGAAAATAGGTTTTGGAGTATTAGGAAGCCGTTTGTGGATCACTCTCTTATGGCAAGGGACAGTTTTGGACCTGTACCATCTCAAAGTGGTTTTTGGAGATGATATAGATACTAAACTCTCCGGGCATTGTAAATATTCACAGGGTGATGTAAAAAAAAAATAAGAAAAAAAATAAGCAGGGTGACAAAATGAAGCCTTGTGTTACTTCTTTTCCTATTCCAAACCACTCCATCATTCTGTACATTGTCCTAACTGTTGCTTCTTGACTTTTGTACAGATTATTTTGCAATTGTTGTAGATCACAGGCTAACTATGAGTAAACAGTGTGGTGTGGCTGCAAAAAAGGACTAACACTGTTTTAGGCTGCATTATTAGAAGTATAGTCTCCAAAATTCGTGATCAACTAGTCCTCCTCTTCAGCACTAGTTAGACCACATTTAAAGTACTGTGTCCAGTTCTTTAAGAAAGATGCAAACAAATTGACCAGGTACAGGGAAGGGCAGCAAGGACGATCAGAGGACTGCAAACCAAGCCATACAAGGAAAGACTGAAAGAACTGGGCATATTTAGCCTTGAGCAAAGAAGACTGAAAGGTGATATACTAGCACTTTTAATGGCCTGAAAGAGAATCATAAAGAGGAAAGGCAAGGTCTGTTCTCAATTATCCCAGAGTGCAGGATGCATAATAACTGTCTGAAATTATGGGAACCCAGGTATAGGGAAAACTTCTTAACTGTTAAAACAGTACGACATTGGAATGAACTGCCTCAAGAGGTGGTGAGCGCTCCAACACTGGAAACATTCAAGAGAGAGTTGGACAACCATCTGTCAGAACTGCTTTGATTTGGGTTCCTGCATTGAGCACTGGGTTGGACTTGATAGCTTAATACAGGGGTGCCCAAACTATGGCCCATGGGCCGGATCGGCTCAAGTTGCCAATTCATCCAGCCCCCGAAGCCCTCATTGCTCCCAGAAGCGGAAGTAAATCCCGCCCATACAGGTGCATTTTAATTCCGCTTCTGGGAGCAACGAGGGCTTTGTGTACCAGTTGATTTGGCGTTGGGGGCTGGATCTGCCCCATGGGCCATAGTGACTGGCCCCCTAAACCACGTGACTGGCCCACAGCCCAAAAAGTTTGGGCACCACTGTCCTCATAGGTCCCTTCCAACACAGTTATTCTATGATTCCTTTCTTTTGGAGATGCCCTCTGGGACTGTGCAGCTTGTTCCTGACTATACAGGCTGGCTCTTCTCCCAGGAAGCATTGTGAGGAACAGAACTGCCAGTTTCTGACTCTGCAGCCAGATACCTAAACCATTTTTAGTTCCAAATGTTAACATAATTCTTAAAGGCAACCATTTCCGTGGAAGTTTTATTCTTGTCTCTAAGGCTGAAAACTAGAGAGAGACAGCTGACAAATTTCTCAAAAGTTGTTTATAATGAACATCAGAATTTAGGCTAGGTGCAGACTGCTTAAGTTGAAAAATGTTCATGACTACACACTGCATCATCCAAATACTAAACTGGTAACTTGAACATTAGTTTTCACATCATGAGTTCAGCTTGTTTCTTATTTATGTCTAGATTTTTCCTTCTCTTACTGTACTTGCTAACATCTTGAGTTGAAGCAACACTGTTCAGCACACAATCTACTGATCAGATGTCCCACTTAGTTCACTATATAATGGGTAAATTTAGATTGCCTGGTGAATCTGAATTAGAACAGCACTCCCCTAGATGTCTCACATTTTCTATCACAGGAGATGTGATTATTCACAGCTGGTGCAGCAATGGTACTCAATGGTACTCTTGTCTCTTGTTCTGAGGATTGGGGGTACTATAGCCCAAAATAGTAGTGAATATTCAAAATGATAGTTTTAAAAACAGATGTTGATTCAGTCTACAAAGCAGTCTGATTCAGTCTGGCAAAGCAGGTGTGGGGCACCAACAATGTGGTGACCCCTGCCTGCTGGCTGATTTAGTAAGAACACTCTCTCTCCCTCTTTTAATCTGTAGGGGTTGGAGTAATTTTTGGTGGCAGTTTTAATGGGTTTTTTATTGGTTTTTAAAATGTGTTTGGTTTTATTTTCTGTGAGCCGCCCAGAGTCTTCTGAGTTGGGCGGTAATATAAATCAGAAAAATAAATAAGTAAGTAAATTTTGTACAGGGTGGTCTTCTCCTTCTTTTTGAAACTGTGTGAATACCTAAACTACAACTGCATCTCAAAAATCCCTAACAACCCAGAGTGGTATTTATAAAGCTTATAGAAAAGTAACACCATAAAAACAATTACAGTGGAACCTCAGTTAACAAATGGCTCGGTTAACATATAAATCACATAGCAAAAGGAGATCCATAGAAAATACTGTAGTCGCTCGGTTTACAGAATTTTTTTCAGAACAGATTAATCGGTTTTCAATGTATTCCTATGGGAAACTGTGTTTTGGTTAAAGCATTTTGGTTCTCAATGCATTCCTAAGGGAAATTGCATTCAATGCATTCCCATGGGGAAATCAGTTAAAGTAGTTTTCGCTGTAAGAAACGTCCCAGAGAACACATTCATTATGTTAACCAAGGTACCACTCTATAAAAATGCTGTAAAATAGACACACACAAAAGCAAATTAACCTAATAAAATTGTTGATTCATAGCAAAGCCACATGGATAATTTTTATTAGAAAACTGTGTAAGAGGTAAAATTTGAAGAATTGTGGCCTCTTTATATTTACAGGATCATAGAACTATAGAGTTGGAAGGAACCTCAAAGGTCACAAAATCCAACCTTCTACAGAGGCAGGAAATCCACATTTACACAAATGGCCCCATGACCTTAGTTTAAAAAACCTTCAAAACCTCAAGGAGAGTCTACCATTTTTCTTAGGTAGTCTTCTCCATTGCTAAACAACAGATTTCTTCCTTAATGTTTAGTCAAAAAGTTTTTTCTTATCATTTAAATACATTTCTTCAGGTCCTACCATCTGGAGCTGTAGGAAAAATGGTTTCCATGTATCTTCTGTATAATACCCTCTCAAACATCCAGATGTTTTTGAACTTCAATTCCCAGAAGCCCTGATCAGCAGGTGTGTTGACTTGACCTTCTGTGAATTGAAGTACAAGAACACCTGGAGTGCCAAAGTTGGCCATCACTGATCTATGATATCGTGTTCCTGCCTTTCTTCCTCCAAGGTGAAAATTGTCCAAATTTGGTACTTCAGGAGCTTGAGGAGTGAAGTGCCTTAGGAAAAAAAGGAAACAACTTTCTAAGAAACCTAAACTCATTCTTATATCATATGGCCTTTTCCATGTAGTCTATTGCAACTAGCACTTGTACAAAAGGCAGGGTCACTGTTATGGAGTAAGCCACGGTGGTCTCCTTGCATAGCTCCATGTGAGGCTTTAAGGGTTATAGGTGATAAAGATCAAAAGTTCTTAAAGCCAGCAGTGAAAATAGTCTTTTAAAAAAACAAAAAACAAAAAACAAATGCAGTCTCTGCTCACTTCAATTTTTATCTTTCTATCCTTTTTTCTGTAAATCAGCATACTGTGTTTTGATGTTTTATTGCAGGTGTGGCCAACCTTTTTCTGTTGTGGGCCTGACCATGCCCCCCCCCGACAGCTGAGTGGGCCAGACCCTGGAAGCGGAAGCTGGCACATTTATGGCTGTCGTAAATGCGCTCACTTCCACATTTGCGGCAGTCGCAGGTACATTTTGCAGATGATGTAAACGCACCCGCTAACACTTCCAGGTGCGGAGCAGGCAGCGACAGGTTGGATGGGATTTAATTTTAATTTTTTAAAAATTTAATAGTCATATTTATATATGGCACCCACTCAGGCAGAACCCGACTCAGGGCAGCATTACAACAAGTTCTAAAAACACATAAAAACACTTTAAAAGATCCATATCCCACCCACTTTAAAAGACCCATATCCCACCCACCCATCCCACCCACTATAAAAAGAAGAAGAGAGAGAGTTCTTAATTGTTTACATAAGCCAGCAGGCGGGGGCCGTGTTCCCATTAGGGCCCCACACCTGCCCTGCCAGCCAGGTCTTCAATCCTTTCTTGAAGGGCAGCAATTCTCTTTGAAGTCTTAGATCTGTTGGCAGGAGGTTCCAGAGAGTTGGTGCGGACACGGAGAAGGCCCTCCTTCGGGTGCTGGATAGATGTGCACTCCTAGCTGATGGCACTATTAGAGAGCCTCTCCGGTCCGCTCTGGTTGGACGGGCAGACACTCTTAGGACGATGCGGTCTCTAAGGTATCCTGGCCCACTGCCATATAGGGCTTTAAAGGGATGGCATTGGGGGCCGGGTCCAGTCTGCGGGCTATAGGTTGGAAACCCCTGTTTTATTGTAACAAATAATGCATCTCTCTAGCATTAGAAATATTCAAATCTAACTCTCAATATTGACTTTTTGTTAGCAATTTAATATAGGATACCACCTGAGTTACCCGATACTGATACAACTAAATAATAATAATAAATTTGTGTCAGAAATTATTCTGGGTTGAGTGGATTTTGGCGGAAGAAACTTTGCTCAGGGAATGCCCAAATGAGACGACTTTTATGTCCCCAAGAGCTGGGACAGAGATGGGCACTCAATCAGTCATGCAGTACCCGGGTCTCGAACTGCCAACTTGCCAGCCTTCCAGCTAACAAGGTGAGCTTCCTAACCACTGATGTGACTGCATGAAACTGTAAATTGGTCACAAATCAGATCTACCTGTAGGAGGAAACTGCATACTGGAACTTACCTAACTCAGTACATATGGATTTACCTGGTATCAACATTGCATTGCTCTGCTAACAACCATGTGTGATCAACATTTTAAATGGATTTTATTGAAATTCACAATTTCCTTATTTAATATATTGTAATTTGGAGGATTTGCTGCTTGGAGTCGCTCTGGTGAGGAGGCAGCGATACAAATATGAAAATTAAATTAAATTAAAATAGTGAGGGACAATTACTTGTACAGGAGCCTTTTATCTACTTTTAAAAAGTCCTCAAAACAAAACCCCATTAAAATAATAGAAAGTGTTTATTAGGCTCTTGCTTTCAGTTTATAAATCATTGTGAGCAGATAAATCATATAAGTTGTTAGAAATAGAAACTGTAGTGAATGAAGCATTGCAGTCAGTGGAAATCATGCCTTTCATTGCCTGTGTGCACTGAAAGCAGAGAGGAAAGGATGAAAACAAATGTTTTATGACCTATAGCATTAATTAAAGGATGCATTTGATTCCACATTTTTATATTAACACATCATATGTGTGGCTGCAATCAGAAATGTTATGTTGGGATAAATTTAATTTAATAACAAACACCAAACAAAAAAAGTTTGTGACACCTACATGATTAAAGGTAAAGGTAAATGTCATCCTTGCTCGAAAGCCAGTCGTATCCAACTCTAGAGTTCAGTGCTCATCTCTGTTTAAAGCCGAAGAGCCAGTGCTGTCTGCGTTTGCAGACATTTCTGTGGACATGTAGCAGGCATGCCTAGATACCAAAATGCACAGAATGCCACTTCCCATCGAAGTGGTGGTACCTATTTATCTACTTTCAATCTCTTGCTTTTGAACTGCTAGGTTAGCAGGAGCTGGGACAGAAATGGGAGCTCACTCCGTCATGCAGTACTCAGGTCTCAAACTGCTGACCACTTGAGCCACTGCAGTCCCAGAATATAATTAGTTCATGTGAGCCAATACACACCTTTCTTAAATATCTGTCTTTGAAATATTAAAATAACAATTAATTCTGCTCTTAAGAAACAATTGATTGCACTGAATCCAGAGTTTTTGTTATAAGAAATCAAATTTTGTCCATGAGCAGAAATTAGTTTTATAACACAGTTTATCAACACATATTCACTTATGAAATTTCCTGTGACATATCTTGGGAATATGATGGAAAAATCTGGGAGCGAAGTGAAAAGAGATCTTTCTCACCTCTAGTTTGCTACTGACAGTGAGAAGCTGTGAGAGTCACACTGGTACTCAGAAGTTTGAAATACTCCATCCTGTGTAGGGATCTTGTAACATGTAGAATCTGTTAATATGCATCTTTGGTGTACAGGAACCAAGACAATAGAAGCAGCCGAAGTCTGGCTTAACACATCTTTATTGGCACACCGGTAGACTGAACATGTGGTAATGGCGGAGGTACAGCTCCTTTTATATTGCAAGAATACATTTGAACATGGTTACACGGTAGCGTATTGGCTGCTACCTGCGTGACGTCATTCTGAGTCACGCCCTTCTTCTCCAGATGTTCCTTGCGCGGGAAGGTTCCCGCGGCTGACGGTAATTGGGGAATTTGTACCATGTGAGCTGAACGCTCGCAGCTGCCCTCTATGGGTAGCTAGCTCGCGTTCCATTAACAGCTGAGATACATTGTGATCATTGTTAGGTTACATTCGGACATTGCAGTGGCTACGTTCATTCTTAAAGCGATACAGTTTCATACACAACAGCATCTGAATATCTTTTGAATATTTTCTTCTCAAGGTTTACTACTACTACATTCCCTTCAAATTTGCAAGTAGGTTTTCTTGGTTGGTTTCCGCACATGACTGAGATTTCGTGGACACCTCATATTTTTATGTTTATGTGTGGCCAAAACTCCTAGATGTGTCTCACTGACCCATTCTGCATAATTATTATAACAGATCACAGAAATGATTTCTGCAGAGTTATACCACTTTACAAACTGATCCATGATCCCAATAGACATGTAGTTTTGAATAAAAGTAATAATAGAGGTTTTGTACCATCATTTTGTGTGCCGAAATAGGTTTATATTCTCCAGAGAAGTTTATAAGGTGAATTATATGGTTATTTTGCATTTGGAAGTGGTTGGAGAGATATACTGCCAGGCAGTATTCTTTAACATTTTCCAGCCAGAAGGTATGAAGAAACACTTCCCAAAATGTGAAAACCACCTTGCTCTGTGATCTTTTGCTGTTACATTATGAGCCACCTGTAAGTTAACTACAGGTTGCCCTTTGTATCCATTCAAAGACTTACAGTGGATACTTGAAACTGCAGATTACAGCAAACTCTATATTTTATTTTGCAGACAGTGGCCTCTAGTTGCCAGTTATGGTAAATTTGCAATAGAAATACACATATGGATTTCATGAGTTTTAATTGAATATTTCTGGATAACTGAAACCATAGATACTGAACTCACAGATATGGAGGGGCGGGAAACCTGTACCCTAAAACTGCTCTCCAAGCTGAAGAGATGTGAAAGTATGGTTCAGTTCTTCACTGTTGGTGCTAAGCTTATTGAAATTAACTGGCAGCAAAACTTTGTAAGATATTTCTTCTCTTCTGAAAATATTTTTGTTTGATTTTTTTATCCTGTTGCTTAAATGATTTAGAAAATATTTTGGTTATAGTGAAATCAGTTTCTCTGTAAACATTCACATGAATCAGATGATCAAAGTAGGTATGAATATGCAACATTTTAAGCATTGCAAATCAGCTGCTTGAGTCATGGATCCCCCACCCCCACCCCGTCCAATGCCTTCTAACTGAATCTTACATAGCAAGCAGGTGAAGAGTTTCTTCTTTTTTCACAAGTATCCAAAGGAACGACAATTCAGCAGGATGGCCTTCACCAGGCTTATCCAGCTGATTTCAGCCTGGAGTGCTAATTACAACTGGACATCCTTCCACAGCTCCACAAAGGCAACAATGTCAATTTGACTGTTCAGTGAGTTGTGAAAGGTTCCTTAATGTGCAGTTTGCACTCAGGAACTAGTTGTATTCTCGCAGATCTGCAATGAACCAAATGAGCTAAATCAGAGGTTCCCAATCTATGGCCCATGGGCTGGCCCCAGCCGCCTGATGGCATTCCATCCAGCCCACAGTGACAACCCTAGAAGTGGAAGCATTTATGACAGCCATAACTGCACCCACGCATGTGCAAACATGCCCTCTGCAGTTGGCGGCAGCATTTACAATGGGGGGGGGAACCATGCGTCCGGTCTGCTCAGCTGTCTGAAAGTGAGTAGTACAGCCAAGTGGCACGAAAACTTTGAGAACCCCTGAGCTAAAGAAAGCAAATTGCATGGAGGTGGAATCGCTGGAGGAGTAAAACAATCACTTCAGCTTTTCTAAAACAAAGCTCTGGAGATGTTGGGCAGGTAGATAAAAGGTATGTCTTTTTTAATGTTTACATTGATCTGTAGACCACTTAAAAGTACTTTTTCACCCAGAGGATTACTGGTCTATGGAACTCCCTGCCAGAAGAAGTGGTGACAGCTGTCAGTCTTGACAGCTTTAAGAAAGGATTAGACAAGTTCATGGAGGACAAGGCTATCAATGGCTATAATTATGGCTACCTAAGGACAACCTCCGGGTTGGAGAGATAGGCAGGATATCTCTCAATGCCATTTCCAGGGAATCCTAAGCAGGTGAAGGCATCTCCTTGGGAATACCCTGAAGGAAATGGTGAGCCACTGTGTGAGACAGAATGCTGGACTGGATGGGCTGTGGCCTGTTCCAGCAAGGCTGTTCTTATGTTCTTATGTTCTTATGTAAAATATTTCAAACTGGTGAACACCATCAATGATAATAAAGACAAAAAATGTAGCACTATTTCACTTTCTAAAAATTAAAAGAAGAAAAAGGGATGTGAATACTGACAAAAAGGGTGAGTAAGAGGATTCCCATAATACATACCTGTCAACCACCCCGATTTGGCCAGGAAAACCCCGTAATTTGACGTCTATTGACATCATAACCCGCCCCCCGCTGCCAAAACCCCGTAATTTGACAGCGGGGAAAACGCTTTCCACGCATGCGCAGAAGCGCTACGCCACTTGCGCAGCCCCTATGCAAGTGGCATAGCGCTTTCCGCGCATGCGTGGAAGGGTTTTACCCCTTCCATGCATGCGCAGAAAGCGCTACACCGCTTGCGTAGGGGCTGCGCAAGCGGCGTAGCGCTTCCGTGCATGCGTGGAAAGTGACCTGCGCACAAGCGATGTGCGCAGGTCCAGTTTTTGCGGAGCTATGGGTTGACAGGTATGCATAATAGCAGAGAAGAGTGAGGGAGAAAGAGGGCTGTGTACTGTATGGACACTGGAAACACACTTTTCCAGGATAATCAAGCATTTCTATGTGAATTGCAGCATCAATTTAAATGTTAGGGTGTAGTATAAAAATTTGCATGAACCCAAGGCAAACATCTGTGTGGTCACATGCCAGTGTGAAGTTAAAACTTTTGAGTAGGATAGATCAGACAAATACTTCAAAGTTGATAAGGCATTGATTGCCACACTGTTCTTTTTTTCTATCAATCATTTGTAAGTGACTGGATTTTTGGGTCAGTCGTGTCAAGGTACGTAAATGTGCAAAAAAGAACTTGTAGTTTTGAACGTTAATAGAGCCACATTGAATTGGGCCTGGAAACAAACTGGAGGCCAGTAAACATAATGATGTGCAGGTCACCTGCTATATCTGGGGGAGGTGTGTATTTTTGGTAGTAGCGCTACCCATGGAGCTTGGAGGAAGGTAGGAACCAAGCAGATAAGGTCCCCAGACTCTCCTGGTGCCAGCAGAGGCAGAAAATATGTGCACCTTTCCCAGGTCGGAACGGAGTGGATAAGGTCCCCAAATGGCAGGGAGTTTCATCATTTTTGTGGGGGTGGGGACGATCGAGTCTGGCATTTTTTTTATTGTTTGGTGTTTTTAAAATTCTTTTTGTATTCTTTTTGGTCCAGTTGGGACTGTTACCCTTTTGGCATTTTTTGTAAAAAAAATTTTTTTTGTCTGGTCGGGACTTTTTTTTTACTATTTTTTTGTGTTACGATGGAGGCTGCTGGAATGGACCTCCATTGTAGCCCCAGGTTTTACTGTATTAGATTTAACTGTAGCAATGGCAATTACACTTATATACAGCCCTGTAGTGCTTTGTGCACTCTCTGGGCGGTTCTCAAGTTAATTAGCATTTTGCCTCCAACATGCTGGGTACTCATTTTATTGACCTCAGAAGGATGGAAGGCAGAGCCTGGTCAGGATCAAACTTACAACAGTTTGGGCTGCAAAATAAGTTTAACCACCGCACCATGAGAACTCTTGTATATATTTAATTGTATTATACTTAACCCTTTTTTTCTCCTACTACTTTAACAGTGTAGATAAACCCTCTGTTACAGGATTCAGCCCACTGGTCTCTCTGGGAATTTTCTCTCACAGAGACCACCTGTTCCTGAGGGGAGGGAAATTTCTCCTACAGAATCTGTACATTTCCCTGAACATTTCACCTGGGCTTGTACCTTTAGTATAATGTTCTTGTGGGCTGAGAGGGACTCCAGCCTTTCCTTTGACTCAGACACTTAGCTTATGACTTCCAGGTGCTCATTCTCCTGGGCTCCAGGGTCTATAAAATCCAACAATTCTTTGCTGTACCCACACCCCAATAACGACACAGACACATAGTTTGGATTGAAAATTGGGCCACTTTTATTGGAATTCAAATAAACCTACCTTAACAACGGTTAAGGATCAAACGGGCCAAAATAGCACTGGTAAGGGGCAAATCCAATTAGAACCCTAATTAAATGTTTCTCACAACTTGTAACAGCGGTAACAAGATGTGAGCCTCTGTCAACAACTTGCTTCTGCGGAAGCGTGTTGTTGACCCGATCTGGATGTAATCCTGTCTAAGTAAGTGGGCTGGCCATACAAGTTTGGCTAACTTTGTCCTCCCTATGGCCAGCCAACTGGATTTGCCCTATTAAGTAGTAATGCAGTTGCCCCTTACCAGTGCTATCCGCCACACGGGGAGGAGTGAACGACTCACTGCCCCACCACGACCGCGCACACGGTCAACAGGCACGTTTGCAGGGAGTGTTAAGAATAGATCCATACCCCTGGCTGACAAGTGCACTCCATCACCGTGACACAGACAGCGGTCTTGTATGCGGATCAGGGGACATGGGACCACAGTCCCTAAAGTGTTGGCATAAAGGTAACGGGCCACTGCCCTGTCCACGGACCTGCGCGCCCAGTTGCGTGCAAGGATGTCAAGAAGATGTCCATATCTCTGGCTGATAAATGCACCCCGTCACCGCAATACAGACTGCAGTCTTGTATGCAAGTCAGGGGATATGGGACCGCTGTCCCCAAGGCGTTAGCATAAAGGTAACGGGCCACTGCCCTGTCCACGGACCTGCGGGCCCGGTTGCGTGCAAGGATGTCGAGAAGAGGTCAATATCTATGGCTGATAAATACACCCCGTCACCGCGGTACAGACCGCAGTCATGTATGCGGATCAGGAGATGAGGGACCACTGTCCCAAAGTGTTGGCATAAGGAAACGGGCCACTGCCCTGTCCCCGGACCTGTGGGTCCGGATGCGTGCAAGGATGTGGAAAAGAGGTCTATATCCTTGGCTGATAAAAGCACTCCGTCACCGTGATACAGACTGCGGTCATGCATGTGGAGCAGGGGATGTGAGACCACTGTCCCTAAAATGATGGCATAAAGGTAACGGGCCACTGCCCAGTTCACAGACCTGCGGGCCCGGTTGCGTGCAAGGATGTCGAGAATAGGTCCATATCCCATGCCGACAAATGCACCCCGTCACCGCGAGACAGACCGCGGTCTTGCCCCATTCACGGACCTGTGGGCCCAGTCAACACCACAAGGATCAATACCCCCCGGTAGGACCCGCATGGTACCATCTGGGCAAATGCTCCACACCTGTGGCCAGTGCTGACCCGACAGGGTGATATGAGCGGTGAACTACTGCCCCCGAACCCCGTGCAGCCAAATATAAGGCTACTGCCCTGTGAACACAAGGGTGTTGGACTACTGTCCCAGAACCCCGTGCTCTGAATTGCCGGGCTACCGCCCCGCGGGAACAAAAAATGCCGGAGTACTCTCCCCGAACCCTGCTCGTCAAAGACCGGGCTACTGCCCTGCGAGCACAAGAACATTGGGCCGCCGGCCATGACCCATGTTTGGACTAACCATGTTGGACTCTGTCCCCGGACCCCGTCGGAGTACTGTCCATGAACCATGCTGGGCTGCTATCCACTAACCAGGTTGGAGTATTGACTCTGAACTAGTTGTACCACTGTCCAAGAACATTATTGGTAAAAGACCGTGCCACTGTCCGAACAGAACAAGGGGTGTTGGACTACTGTTCCCGAACCCTATCTGGCCAAAAACCGGGCTAATGCCCTATCCGCACAAGGGTTTTGAACTACTGTCCCAGAAACACGGGCGCCAAACTACCGGGCAAATGACGGCCTACTGTCCCCAACCCGGCTCGGTCAGACACGGGCTACCTCCCTGTGAGCAAAAGGGAATGGTACTACTGCCCCAAAACCACGTATGTAGAACCGCCGGGCCACTACCCTGCGAACCCTAGGGGTATTAAACTACAATCCCCCACACCATCTACTGCAAAAACACTGGGCCAGGGCCCTGAGAACAGACCACCAGGCCCGGTCAACATGACAAGATGCCAATGTGGGGGAAAAAGGGGGGGCTGCTGGACTACTGTCCCCAGGACCCGTTATGCAAGTTCCGGGCTACTGTCCAGTGAACAAACTGCCGGTCTCAGTAAATACAGGATGCGCACTAACCCATCGTCAGCGTGATCGAGGGACCACTTGGGGTTGAATGATCAGAACCTGATGACCAGCGAGGACCCATCCGGGCAAGGTCCCTATGTCTAGTGAGGGGCAATTACGAGCCCAGGCTAAATGCTAAAGTGATCCCCCCGAAAAGAAACATGAACTTGACAGTCGGACTGGGGTCCCCAATGCACCTCGGGAAGGGAGCAGTCCCCACCCCCTCCTCTCACAGGATCCATACCGCTCCCAATGCGCAATGGCACGGAGCCCCCAAACGCACGCCCTTCAGGGGCAAGGCAGTGTAGCGGGCCGACCAATTGACACCGCAGCGACGAACTCTCCACGCTTGCACCAGCACCTCCGCGTCTCCATGGGCTGAAAGAGAAAAGGAGAGGACAGAACCAGCAAGGAGCCTACTGTAACAATGGGAACACAGCCAGTCGAAAACGGATGGATCCCCACCGTCCCCTGTGCCGGCCACTAACATATGGCCCTTCCGGGACAAATACGTTGCCAACAGACTTGAGTGAATCCAAAGCAGCAGCGGCGGCCCAGAGCCCAGTAAAAAATGTCATCACGTCGGGTGGGGTGGGGTGGGGGCTGAGTCCCGATGTAAAGATAGAACCATGTGAGGTGCTAAACTCAGCTAAATGGACACCAGGCAAGGGCAGGGCCATTATGGGTATATCGATAACAAAGACTGAGAAGGCCCCACATGTATGTAGGCAAGCCGGACGGGTGAGGGTAGCCAAGGACGGACCCACCCCAAATCACCTACCCCGCTAGGCGTCCACATTTCCTAGGGAGTGCAAGAGAGCTATCAGCCCCGGCGTAAGGGGCCGGATCCGGGAATAGCTGAGGGGAGAAAGCATCAACAATACCCTTGGTAATGCCTTGCACATGTTACCCAATTAACACCGTTCCTCCCAGTAAGTAAAGTTAGGTTTGGTGTTAATTTCCCCCCAGTTCCGTGCATTTTTACCCTGCGCATTCTGCTACTACATGCACCGAGTTTTGTAAGCACTTTATGTCTCGCATGCAAGCCCCAAGCAACCGTGCAAATGCACATACCCATGAGATCGGTGACAGCTGGCTTGGCAGTAAATAAGTGGAAAGAATCCTGCGGTCTGAGTAAAACAGAAGCCAAACATGAAGATGGCATGATAGCCCAGTGAGTTAGGTACCTGTTGTGTATTCAGGCACATTTGCAAGTTGTTAGGGCAGTGCCTGCAAGAGGAAAATGGCAGTTCCGTGCCATTTAAATTAGGTACACCAAGTGGTGCAAAACCCATGCCCAGGGCATGCTTATTTTGCTAATCAAAGTCCGATGGTTAGCTACACTTTGGATCTCGTTCTCCATGGATTAAGTACACATAATCCCTGTAATGATTGGTTAGTTATGGCTGTCCAGCAGTCGCTACTTTGTACCAAGGAGCCACCGCTGGGGAGACACTATATAAGCCCCACGGGGAACAAAGTAGGGCCGGAGCAGACCTATACCTCCCGCGCCGTGCGTGTAGCCAGGAATGTGACAAGCCTGTGTCTCCTCCATTTGCTACCCCCTATGCTAGCTAGTGTACTGCCACACTGCAGCAAGAGTCAGGAGGGACTGATTCCCTGTGACTGTATAGCCATTCCTGTGTCTGGAATGCCTTGTAAGCTCATCTCGAATATACTGTGAAATAAGACTTGTTGCTGTTTGGTTCATCATTGTCTGGACTATTGCATGCAAGTGCCGGACATAACAGTATCTGACTGTGGGACAGGAATTGGGAATTCATTCCCTCACTGTGGTCTCCCCATGCCCCAATGGCATGGAACGGCCCGCGCAGAGGCCACTTCGGGGGAACGCTCCTTGAGCCGTGGGCTCTGCGGGCAGAGAAATTAAGGGGGGGGTGGATAAATGATAGGGTTTGATTCACCCAATTCCTTGACCTGAACAACGGCTCTGCTGAGAGAGCAAATCTCTAACCTCTGTTACGTATTAGGCAATTACTCACTCTGAGTTAAGCTTAATCTCTGGTGCAAATAGAAGCCATATTTACCCTAGCCTAAGCCTCAGACAATGGTCAGTGTTTGTCTTAGTTAATTAACTTCCCCAAAAGAGGTTCTCAATTAACCCGGGTAAATGGGTGATGTAATTTTCTGTCATATGACCATTCTACCATGCGCAGCCTTGGACATAATATATACTGATGATTTTCCCTCAATAAATCACTGGTCTTCACTCCATCTTGCCTCGTGTCGTTCCTTTGACCAGTCTCCTCCGGGACCTCAAGGGCCACTTTACGGCCCCAATTCCTACATCTGGTGACCCCGAGACGTGATCTACTCGAGAGTAAGTGACCCCCGAGCGGTCTACTCGTGAGTAAGTGATCAGCACAGCCAGGTTCTGCGCCAGAACCTTGTCCAATCATCCCGGAGGACAGAGCAGCAGCCCCAGTCGGAAAGCCATCCGATTGGGAAGACAGCTACGTGGTGAGGCATTACAGAGAGGCATCCTACAGCTTGCTCCCGACTTTCGCGGTGGCTTGCAGGTTACGGAAAAACGCGTTCCGCAGGGACAGCTGTGAGCCCCTGATAGCGCAGTGGCCACCGAGGGCCCGTGGCCGCAGTCCACGCTCCGAGCTCTATCCAGAAAGCGACGTCGCCAGAACCTGTTGCCTGCCAAAGACGCGTCGACTCGTCCCGAGAAGGAAACTTCGGAGGACCCAATCGCAGGTAATATGGGGACCTGTCCTCAGTGACAGCGTCCATCCGCTAGCCAAAGAACTCGTGAGGGAGAGTTCAAGATCCTGGCCAGGATATTTAATTTGCGTTTTCACAGCGGGGAGCTAGCGAGACTTTTGGTGTACCTAGGGGAACACTGCCTGCTTTACCCAGAAGTAGGTACGTTAACCCTCAAGCTCTGGGATCAGATAGGAGACTGCATTCAGCAACCCCCGAAAGCTCCAGAGAGCATAACCCGCACATGGAGCAAATGTAGGAAACTCTCAGTAGAGGATGACCCAGTCCGGATAGAGACCCAGAAAACCCCAGCGCAGTCAGAACCATCAGCCCCAAGAAGTCTCTATTCGCCATTTCAGCCTAAGCAGGGCAGTGTAGGGAGCATCCCCTCAGTGACAGCTGCAGACGTCACTGAAGGAATTCATGGCATGAGAGGCCTTGGCGCTTCTCTGACAGTTAAAAGTTCCCTGCAAAGAAAGAACTCCATTCAGCGCATGGGTGAGGAAGATCCATTCACGGGGAAATGACCAGTGGCACAATTAGCTAGCGCCCAACTGCTGTGCTCAGCCTATCTGAAGGCAGACACACGTTCAGGCAGGGCTGCTCAGTGCCCGCTGCTCATGGAAATCTGCATGGCCCCTGGCCACGCAGGGCTCCAGAGCAGACCCATTGCCACACTCAGGCGCAGAGCAGTGCCAAAACCCCAAGGCGCCTGCTTCCAGTGTGGAAAAATGAGACACCTTAGAAGAGAAAGCCAATCTAGACCAGGCAGATCTTCAAAAGATTGTCTTAATGCCAAATGGCCACCCTGGCATGCATTTGGCCCAGGCTAGAAAGGAGGCAGCCATCGCCCTGGCTATGCCAGAGGAACCATCCCAGCAATAGTACCCCGAGTTCCCCCAGGGCACAGGCAGAAGCTACTTGTCTCACCTTGGGAGTAGCCCAGAGAAACTTGCCCCTAAGTAGAAGCACCCAGGTGGCTGTAAATAGCCAGCTGTGTATTAGCCATCTCCTCATGTGTAGTACAGAACGCTGCAGATCAGGGGAGGAATGTGCGAATGCGTAAATAGATGTGTGTATGTGTGGTGCACCACTGAATGTATGACTGCAAGAACTGTGTATGATTGCAAAAGCCTTGTCTCTATGACCACAGTATGACTGGAAAAGTGTTCCTTGTGTGTAACTGCGTGGTAATGTCACTGTGAAATATGTGTTAAACAATTTGCACTCTGCTCATAGGCAGGAACTATTTAAAGTTTGAGGAAGCATGATGAACAAAGCCCCTTGCCTTGCCTGCTTAGCGGCTTAGGCAGGAGAGGAGGGGGGGGAATCCTAACCTGCAATAGGGTGGGGTGATTCCCCCTTCCTCCCTTGAGACTTTTCTTTGTCAAAGGATTAAGCCACTCTTGGAAACCGGTTTTGCAACTCTTACAGATTTTTCTTTTCAGAAGCGCGATCTGAAAACAAAAATCACTTCTATGAGTTTTCCTCACTGTATCATAAGCTATGGGGCCCCTCCCTACGTCTGTGTTCCTCAAACCCCCATCTCTGTGTTTAAGGTTTTTTGAATGTCTCTTAGCGTCTGGAAGTCGTATCTCACTAGGAGTGAGAGAATTGCATTGTCTTCATGTGCGTATTGTGTTATCATCTTGTAACCTCGATTCTCAACCTTTTAAAGTCAGGGGCCAAAGTTCCGGGGCCTCAGGCAGTCATCCTGCCCTTCCTTCACCACACAGCCCTTCTTGGCTTGGTGGGGGTAGTGGCAGAGCAATGTGGGCCACTTCCGGCCCACTCGCCCACATCTGGCCGCAGGTTGAGAATCGTTCTAACTCTCCTTCATTCTCTTAGGAAAGATATTGTTCTGGTATTTTGACTTTAATCTGTGCAAAGTAACTCACTCATTGTACCCCTTTCACAGGAAAAAGCACGCAAACATTCTTGCGCTCTGTATCTTCAGAAAATGCTTACCTTTTTACAGGAACAAAATTCCTCTCCAGGCCTTAACCAATTTCTTTCTTTCTACAGCCTTCCTTTCACAGGCTCCATGGTTAATTACTGATAGGGATTTTCTTAACAGGAGGACCCGGTTGCCTTGGTTACCTGACCTAATCTGATTTCGCTATGATAAGAGTTGTTGCCTTCTCATTGTGCTAACTTCTGACTTGTCTTTCCTCCTTTCGCCAGTGGAACTCCCTGCTGGAAATGTTTAACTTGTGTGTCTTTTCATTTTTGTGTATTATTTCCTTACAGCTGGCACGTCATAGTTGGCTTGTTTTTAATAAGTCATAGTAGGTCATTTTAAGTATGGCACCTGGCCCGCAGCACCCTCTCTAGTGTGCAGACACATTTTGCAAACTCCAGAGCACAGAGGAAGGATTAGTCCCTGAGCTCCCGAGCATGTGCAGAGTGCCACCCATTAGCCAGGACTGCCTAGGACCATTTTAAGAGTGCAGTCAGGTCACACCCTTCAATCAGATACAGGCATTTTTAGGCCACCCCTTCCCTTTTTGCTGCTAGTCTAAGCGCAGGCAAAAGGCAAGCCACCATCTGGCACTCTTCTAAAAGTGTGCACGCACACCATGAATGGATGTGCGCAGGGGGGCCTCCATGAGAAATTTACCCAAGGAAAGCCTGGCGCTTCATGCGCCAAGGTTTGCCATAAGACCCCAGACTCGTCTCGCTTCAAACGCAGACAGTCACCTTGTGTGAATTTATGTCACTGGTTCCTCTTCAGGGGGCTAGGACAGTTTTCACTTATGGGGGTCGCACATATTAGGTTCTTACTTGGCAAGAGGACCAAGCTTGGCGCACGCTCCTGACTCTTCCGCAAGCGGGCAGAGTTGGCAGCCGTGAACCCCGCCTTGCGCACCCTTGCCAAAGAACGCTTAAACAGAATTGCTGACAGCCAGTTTCCTAGGAATTTGCTTCACAGTCTACCGGGAGCACACATCACTCCCGTGATAGACAAAAATTTGCTAAGTTTGTTCCTCACAACTCCAATTCAGAGTCATGCATTCCCTCTTCAGAATGCCAAAGCGCTCGCAAGGCAGTTCAGCCTGCCACTTTCCCAAGCCCAAGGCATAGTCCGTTCCTGTCTGCATCGTGCAGGGACACCGGGGGGGGGCCTTGTGGGGGGTCAACCCACGAGGGACAGAGGCCATTCAGGTGTGGCAAATGGACGTCACACATCCCCACATTTTGGCAAATGGCAGTACATGCACGTTTGCATTAATACAAACAAACAGAAAGGGGGGGAACAACGCCCCACAGTTGCACAGCAATTGCTATCCTATAAGTGCAAAAACTAACTAACTCTTTCAGAATTTTTATCTCCCAAACAAGTCTCTTCCCCATGCAGGTCCCAGAGGCCAGAGTCAGACCCGGATGATTGCAAAGAGCAGCACCAGTCACTGTCCTGGATGTCATCAGCTGTCCGTCTTCCTTTACTCAGTGCTACTTCTGAGGACCATGCTTTTCCCCAAAACAAGACTTTTCCAAACTCAAGTTGCACATGAAGCCCCACCAAGAAGGGAAGCCTCAAGAAGCAGCTGAATGTCTTTTATTGCTATTGTTATCTGTAGTTGCTATTATTTATACATGCCTTGTACAATGCTCCAGTTGGGATTTGCAAGGGACGCTTGAATTTCGGTATGTTGTTAATAACGGCCAGCTTCCACCAAAGGAAGCCAGACCGGCCCATGTTTTGCACCGGCCCATTGCTTGGAAAGATTGAGCACCCGGTAGCCGGTAATCCCCAGTTTATCTTCACACCTCCCCATAGGTGTTAGAAAAGACATTTGCACAATGCCAGAAGCTGCAGAGATAGCTTAGAGTCACCCCAGGTCACAGTATCAATGACACATCTCATTATCTTGCCTTGCTACAGAAAGCAGTCTGGATTCAGACCCACAGCTCTGAAAAACCAGGCTGTAGTCAGTATATTCAGCGTGTCAGGCTTAGCCATAGGCAACGCTCGGAGAATTGGTCAATTGGCTTGCGGATTAGCAAAAGCCATCAACCACACCTCCTCAGCAATAGCGCTGCTCAACCAGGAGCAGGCAGAGCTTCGCCATGCCATACTGGATAATCAAGCAGCTATCGATTATCCCCTATTGTTACATCATATGGGCTGCAAGTCTGTCCACAGCATGTGTTGCTTAAATCTCACAGACAATACCCACAAGATACAGAGCCAGCTCACGGACCTCCACACCCTAGTTAAGAACATCAAGGAGGATTCTTCATGGGGGTGGTAGGACTCCTTGTGGTCGTGGTTCCCATGGGGACGGCTTCAGACGACACTCAAAGTGATTGTGGGGGTGGTAATACTGGGCACAACAGTGTGTTGTTTCGTGCAATGTATTTTCTCACTGCCATCGAGATGTCCCCCATGGAGGGAACCCCGAAGCGTCATTCCCGCTCATCAGCTGGTACCCCTCTTGTGCAGAGTCGTTGGTCAGGTCCTTAAATAAAAAAGAAAGGGGAAATGTGGTCTCCCCATGCCCCAATGGCATGGAACGGCCCACGCAGAGGCCACTTCGGGGGAACGCTCCTTGAGCCGTGGGCTCTGCGGGCAGAGAAATTAAGGGGGGTGGATAAATGATAGGGTTTGATTCACCCAATTCCTTGACCTGAACAACGGCTCTGCTGAGAGAGCAAATCTCTAACCTCTGTTACGTATTAGGCAATTACTCACTCTGAGTTAAGCTTAATCTCTGGTGCAAATAGAAGCCATATTTACCCTTGCCTAAGCCTCAGACAATGGTCAGTGTTTGTCTTAGTTAATTAACTTCCCCAAAAGAGGTTCTCAATTAACCCGGGTAAATGGGTGATGTAATTTTCTGTCATATGACCATTCTACCATGCGCAGCCTTGGACATAATATATACTGATGATTTTCCCTCAATAAATCACTGGTCTTCGCTCCATCTTGCCTCGTGTCGTTCCTTTGACCAGTCTCCTCCGGGACCTCAAGGGCCGCTTTACGGCCCCAATTCCTACACCTCACAATGTTTCCCAGGGAAGGAATCAAGTTTGGGTGATCATAGGCAAGCAGCACATTACAAGGGTGTCCCCACAGATGGAAATAGTAGGCCAGTTCTGAGTACTCAGCACCCAGAAACCCCAGGAAAGGCCTAAAGGTCTCCCTTGCGTGAAAGCCAGGCATGTCTTATTCTGCGGGGGGCGGGGGCACCCATCCCTGCTGACAGCCAAGGAGCAGGCCCCGCCCACATCCCCAAACCCTTCCCGCGGTCACATGGTGCATGGAACATACATACTTTTCCAACCGAAGCAGTATCTATTCATCTACTTGCAATTTGTTGCCCCCGAAGAGCCAGGCTGGCAGGAACTGGGACAGAAGACAGGTGCTCACTGTGTCCTGCTGCACTCGTGTGCCGTCCGGAAGGCCACCCAGGTGCTGCCACAGTGCCCAGCCCAGCGAGGGAGGGAGAGCACCCCCCGGCGAGTGGCTGGTGGGTCGCGGCCCAGGCCCGTCCATGGCGAGCAAGCTCGATGCTAAGCCCTTGAGCAGAGTCGTGCGGCCTTAATCCCGTTCCGGGCAGGCAGCACGCGGCAGGGGGTCACTCGCGGCCCCCAAGGTAGCACCCCAGCAGCCGGTTCTGTGGGGGAACAACGTGCCGCCCAGCGAGCTCTCTGGCTCGGTGGATGGGCCTAGTCAAGTGCCGGCGTGGCCTCCATGCGGGGGAGCGTTTCTGGTTCACGCTGGCGCACGCAAGAGTCACACAGACGCACCGCCGCTAGGCGTGGCCTTCGTCTTCGGTGCCAAGAGCGCCATATGGCCAAGCCCATTCCCTGGCAAGGCCGATGGCCAGGCTCGCCGTTGGCAAGCAAAGTGGAAAAGGAGAGGGGCACCAAAAGCTGCTAGTCCAGAGCCGGCTGTGAGGTCCACTCTGAGAGAGCGGAGCACCGGGCGCAAGCAGGAGGAGCTTGCAGCCAGCATTCAGCAAAGTGGTAGGCACGGCCACAAGCCCGTTCCTGGGCAAGCGGCCTGCTATGGAGGCTCGTCGCAATAATCGGCTGGGCACCAAACGCGTCCGGGGGTAGCCGGCCACGCCCCCTACTCCATTTAGCTGTGCCTGTGCCTCAGGGGCGGGGCCAGCAAAGCACGCGGCAGCCGTTTTGGCGCTGCGCGTTCCTTCTTCTGGGAAATTTTAGCTCACCCTCATTTAATGTATGTGTGAACTTGAGGGGCATGCTGAATTACCTAAAATACAGATAAGTAGCAGAGAATTGTAGGGGTGGAACTAAGAAGGCAAGAGCTGAGAATGAGCAGAGGTTAGCAAGAAATGCAAAAAATAATATGAACACATTCTTCAGGTACATACATAGCAAAAAACAGAAAAAAGAAACAATGGCTCAGCTACTCAGTGGGGATGGGAAATGATAATTGACAATAAAGAAAAGACAGAAGTGTTGAATTAGTACTTCAGCTTGGTATTTTCCCAAAGGTGGTATACAATCCTCCAGGTAAGTGTGAAGTACAAGGAGAAAGGGAAGGATTGCAGTTTGAGAGTGATAAAAAAATAGTCAAGGAATACCTTATTACTATGAATGAATTGAAATCTCCAGGGACAGATGAGATACATTCCAGGATATTGAAGGAACTGGCCGAAGAGATCTCAAAACCACTGTGTCATTTTCTTGAAATAATGGAGGATGCATGAAGTGCCAGATGATTGGAGGAAGGTTAACTTTGTCTCTATCTTCAAAAAAGGCAAAAAGGAAGAACCAGAGTACTACAACCCAATCAGCCTGACGTCAATCCAAGGGAAAATTCTGAAGCAGATCTATACCTATAAAATGGTGCGTTAACCGTTGGAATGTGACAAAGGATGTTGCACCAGGCCCCACTAGCCCCGTCCGAGCCTCCGTTCACTCGCCCGAACGGGGTTCACAGGTAACTGTCGGGTTGAAATTTTCGACCCGGGGGCAGGAGCCCCCCAGTCGCAAACAAAAAAAGGGAACTTCAATTCCCAAAGTTCCTTTCACCGTGCCGCGCCAGAGCCAATCAGGCTGAGCGGCGCGGCAAAAGGTACATTCGGAAACGCGCCGCGGCCAATAAAAAAAGCCGCAAGAGAGAAACTGCCGCAGCAAGCAAACACGCGCAGCCAAAACTACATTCCCCAGCGTCCTGCGCGCCATGGGCGTGCAGAACACTGAAGAAGCCGGCGCACGAAAAATAAAAACAAACCCAAACCGTGAGCGCAAGTCTGCCGCAGGCGGATGAAGCGCCCAGAAAACACAAATACACAAACCCCAAAATCAATATAACATGCAAACCCGCTAGCCATCTTGCACGGAGCAACGGGGAAGAGAGGGACACCCTCTCCCCCACGCTGCCCTGCCGAAGACACGGCGAGCCCAGTGAGACAAACTCGCTGGAAAAAATTCAAACACCCCCCCCAACCGCTGCAAAAAATGCCGTGGCGGCAGCAACCAAAAACAAATCAAAAAGGCCAGCAAACAAACCCCCACCCCCCAAACACACAAACCCCAACCCAGCCAGGGCCGCAACAATATCCTCCCCGAAGACACGGCGAGCCCAGTGAGACAAACTCGCTGGAAAAAATTCAAACCCCCCCCAACCGCTGCAAAAAATGCCGTGGCGGCAGCAACCAAAAACAAATAAAAAAAGGCCAGCAAACAAACCCCCACCCCCCAAACACACAAACCCCAACCCAGCCAGGGCCGCAACAATATCCTCCCCCAAAGCCGCATGAAGTGGCGAGCCAAACACCCACCCAACGAACAGTCACATTGCAACCCAGCCCAGGCCACGGCAATACACCCCCCCCCCAAACGTCGCATGAAATGGCAATGGTATTTCCGCGGGCCAGCCATCAAGACTGGCCCACAAAAATACCCAAAACACAAATCAAAAACATTAAAAAAACCCAAAAACATACAAAAACACACACACACAGAAACCCCCACCTCAAACCCTCAAACCCAAAAACACTCAAAAAGACACACAAAGAAACCCCCAACCAAAACCCAAAAACATTCAAAAAAACACACACACAAACCCCCACCCAAAACACAAAACACAAACAGAACGCCCCCCAACCCAAAACAACCCCCCCTAAAAAATGGAGAGAACTTACCAATAGACGCCTTGCCCCGATGAAAACCGGAACTGAAATGAAGATAAGAAGAGACTCACCGGAACAAGCAATACAAAAAAATTGCTCAACACCACCACCCAGTGGCCAAAGGAGAAAAAACATCCAAAATATTCCCAAATATTCAATAAATCCCCAAAAATAGGGTAATCAATTCCAAAAACATTCAAAAATATCCAAAAAAATCAAAAATAATTCACAGATAAAAATATTAATTTTCAATAAAAAATAAAAAAACACTGTAAAATACATTCAATTTAAAAAAACATATATTTACACATTTTTAAAATTATTATCCAAAGTAAAACTATTTACAAAAATTCACAAAGTAACACATTCTTTTTTAAAAGTAGCAGATTTTGCCCGGCAAAACCTTAAAAAACCACTTTAAAAAGCCCGGCACTGAGGAAGCCAGCACACAACCCCCCCCCAAAAAAAACCACCCCCACTGGGAGTGCACGTCCGCCACAGGCGGACGCAGCGCCTCAAAGCCAAAAAATCAAAAAACCTTACACCACCATTTAAAACAGCACAGCCCCATTGGTTCAAGAAAAAAAAACCCTTTACTATCCAACACAATTTTTAAAAGCCCGGCACCGCCAGGCAAAATATGTTAGTAATACATAAGAACATAAGAACAGCCTTGCTGGAACAGGCCACAGCCCGTCCAGTCCAGCATTCTGTCTCACACAGTGGCTCACCATTTCCTTCAGGGTATTCCCAAGGAGATGCCTTCACCTGTTTAGGATTCCCTGGAAATGGCATTGAGAGATATCCTGCCTATCTCTCCAACCCCGAGGTTGTCCTTAAGTATCCATAACTATAGCCATTGATACCCTTGTTCTCCATGAACTTGTCTAATCCTTTCTTAAAGCTGTCAAGACTGACAGCTGTCACCACTTCTTCTGGCAGGGAGTTCCATAGACCAGTAATCCTCTGGGTGAAAAAGTACTTTCTCTTATTTGTTTGAGAACTAGTACCCAAAAGTTTCATCGAGTGTCCCCTAGTTCTAGTGTTGTGTGATAGGGAAAACAGTTTTTCCTTATCTACTTTGTCCACACCGTGCATGATTTTATAAACTTCAATCAGGTCACCTCTTAGACGCCGTCGTTCAAGAGTGAAAAGGCCCAACCGTTGCAACCTCAGATGGTAAGGAAGGTGTTCCAGTCCCCTAATCATTCTGGTTGCCCTCCTCTGCACTTTCTCCAACTCCATAATATCCTACTGGAGGTATGGCGACCAGAACTGTACACAGTATTCCAGATGGGGCCTCACCATAGATTTATAAAGAGGCAAAATGACACTTGCTGACTTATTTTCTATACCCTTCCTAATGATCCCTAACATTGAGTTTGCTTTTTTCACTGCTGAGGCACATTTGGGTGGTATCCCAGTCAAAAATACCACAGGCTTCAAGAAATGTCAGGTGGATATACAGTTAGTTACAGAATCATACTCATAGAGTGCTTATCAATGGCTTCTTCTGAAACTGGGAGGGGGTAACAAGTGGAATACCACATGGCTCAGTTCTGGGCCTGGTGCTATTTAACAATTTCATTAATAGATTGAATGAAGGAGTGTAGAGAATATTTATAAAATTTTCAGATGACACAAAATTGGGTGCAATAGCTAATACCTTAGAAGACAGGGATAAATGCAAAGTTCTACACCTAGGGGAAAAACCTAAATGTGCAGTAGGAAGATGGAGATACTTGGTTCAGTACTACCAGTGATAGTTATTTTGCAATTGTTGTTGATCACACGTTAAGTACAATATAAATCAACAATGCGATGTGGCTGTAAGAAAAGTCAATGTTATTTTTGGCTGCATTAACAGAAGTATAGTCTCTAAAACCTATGTGGTACTAGTCCCCCTCTATTTGGCACTAGTTATGCTACATCCAGAGTACTCTCTTCAGTTCTGAACACCACACTCTAAGAAAGATGGAATGGGTTCAGAGGAGGGCAACAAGTATGATTGGGAACTGGAAACCAAACTCTATGAGGAAAAGAATGAAAGAACTGAGCATGTTTAACCTTGAGAAGAGGATACTAAGAGGGGATAAGACAGCACTTTTCAAATACTTGAGAGAGAATCTTAAAAAGGAAGAGCAGGATCTGCTGTAACTTCTGAACTGTTAGAGCAGTATGACAATTGAAACAATTCCCAGGGAAGTCGTGAGCAGTCCAAAACTGGAAGCTTTCAAGAAAAATCAGTCAGATCTGCTTTGATTTGGATTCCTGTATTAGCAGAGGTTGGACTTTATGGCCTTATAGGCCTTCCAATTCAATTATTGTATGACTTTATGAAATGTATAGTGCTTTGTAGTGAGAAAGGGGCAATCACTTGGTTCACCTGAATGCCACTTGGTAATTGTTTTTGCAAATGTCACAAAACCTGGCTGTTCTTCACTGTTCATCCTTTTTTGAACTGATGGCATTGAATTAGGAAGTCATCGAAATACAAGTTGGATCAAATGTGCAGAACAAGCTGGCAAAGTAAAAGAGATGAAGAGCTGTAAATGATGTGACATCTTAATATAGAAATACAGAGTGCATTGATAATAGGAGGAACCCTTCCAAGATAATAAGAACATCGATATCTCTTTCAAATAGCTGACATTTGCTTCCTGGTCTTTGGAGCCCTTGGCAAAATTATGAGAATTGTTTAAGATGTAGCATGATCTTTCACTAAGTTTGCATTTGTGAGTTTAGAGTGAATCCTTAATAACTCGAGAGGCCTTGTTTTAAGGTCTGCTAAATCTCCCAATGGGACAATGGTTCCTTCTTCAGAAAAGGAATGATTGGATAGCCAAGGAACCATCAGTGTGCAAAAGTATCAATAAGATATTGATCTCTGAAATAAAAAAATCCTGATTTTAGTAAGGTAAAGGTCACCCTTGCTCGAAAGTCAGTTGTATCTGACCCTACAGTTCTGTGCTCATCTCTGTATAAGCGCTAAGGAATTATATACAGTTGTAAGGATTATTCAAAGTAGCAGTTGCAATTATAGTTATATGCTGCCCCATAGTAATTAGTGCACTGTCTGGGCAGTTCACAAGTTAATTAGCATTTTGCCCCTAACATGCTGGGTACTCATTTTACCAACCTCAAAAGGATGGAAGGCTGAGTCAACCTTGATCCCCATCAGGATTTAACTCACAACTTTTGGCTGTAGTACAGCAATTTAAGTGCTGCACCACCAGGGCTATTTTAAGTGCACTGAGAAAGTACTTTTTGATTAATTTGTACAACAATAGTCAATGGTATAGGAAATGGAGCCAAGCCATTAGAGAAGCATTCCTTAATGTTATTACCTACTCAGTGAGTGAAAACAACAACACAGATTGGCACGGGAAGAACAAGAACATGCTACTACAAGACAGACACATGAAATTAAATGTCAGAATATGATTGTTCAAGGATCCCTATATATTTATAAACTTATTTTCTCTACTGACTTGTGTATATCAAGTTATTGTATTTGGTATACATCTGGCTTTGGCACAAGCAACTCCATACTGAAAGCAAAAGCATCAACATTTCAAAGACAACAGCAAAACCGTAGAATACCAAATCATTTACATTAACTTCATTACTTTGCTTATCACAAGGATATGTCATCAACTAGTGGGAAGTTCATTATACATGTTAATAATGATATTGTCACTTTAGAGGTTCACAGCCTGTGTTTATGTCCCATTTTCCACTTGGTCCCCATGTTCACAACCAAGTGTACTGTGTATATGCTACCCTGTGCAACTAGTTCGTGTTGAAATATAGCAGTTGGTCTTTATGTTGTCCCAACATTTTTGTCTTTAAATTTTTGTTTTTGTTCTTTTTGTTTCTTCTGTGAAATAAATGTTAGTTTTGAAGGTGCCACTATACTTTGGTTGTTGTTATACATGCAGAGACAGGCAAATGTGGCTAACTCTCTGAAAATCCTAAAGAACAATGCCAAAAAAATAACATAACATAACACATTCCCATGGATTCTGTACCCTCACCAAAAATAGTTTCTCTTTGAAAATAAAACTTGTCATTTTATAAGAAGGAAAATTATAAAATTAAAATGTATCAACATTTAAGAGCCAAAATTATTGCCTGAAATTGATCTATAAGGCATAGCCAGGGTGGTTTAATCAAGCACAGCATTCCAGACTGAATGGCTTTTAAAAATTATCACTGGCAGATCCTGAGTGGAAAATAATGAGAACAGACAGTGCCCAAGGGCAAAATGCAACTAACACCAGCAGCTGGTAAGATCCAGATGTAAGTTCTTCTTCTTCTTGTACCAAAGTAAAAGAGTCAGAATCAGCTTGATGGCACACATTTTTCTGGACTATAATCCCCAATTTTCAGATATCTGGGCAATTTGCAGATGTATAATTCAAAACCATAAATCTTCACTACTTTGGTATTAGTCTATTATGATCGTTGGTTGGAACTTGAATGAGAATGCAGAAGGAAATTGTTATGGAGGCGAAATACTAGGACTGCAATGCATTATTTAAGCGGCAGAAATGATGTGGAAATACTAAATCACAGAGATTAGCTTGGGGACTCTTTGTTAGTTTGAGGAGAGAGGACAAGGCTTTGGGGTTATACCATTGTTTGAGATGAGAGGGTAGTGTCTGCATAAATCCAACTTTAAGTACTGCTAACAGAAGGTAATATTTGTAGGGTAGATTTATCTACATTTTCTGACAGGGTTCATATACCTTAACTATTTAATGGTTGTAACAGTCTGTTCAAAATTATACACCAATACAGTAAGAGGAAAACTTTCATTTCCTCTGTGTTACTTCTTATTATCCAGGTGTCAAAGATGCAGGAGTTTCCATAATGCAAAACTGTCAGTTGCCAACTTGATTTATTACAGATTTTAAAAATTCAGATCGAACCCCCTTCTTATGCTGTATTTAATATTTGGATTCCAATTCTGCTTTTGGCAACTGACTTTTAAATAAAAGGTGGCTGAGGGGGTGATATGATAGCACTTTTCAAATACATGAAAGATAATGATAAAGAGGAAGGGCAGGATCTATTTGTGATCAGAGTGTAGGTCATGTAATAATAGGCTCAAATGACAGAGAGGCAGATATAGACTTGGGGTTGTGATGGCTTAGCGGTTAAGACACTGGGCTTGGCGACCTGAAGGTCAGCTGTTTGGCAGTTCAAGACCCAAGGGCTACATGAGGGAGTGAGCTCCCATTGTCAGTCCAAGTTCCTGCCAACCTAGCAGTTCAAAAGGAAGAAATTGCAAGTAGGTAAATAGGTACTGCTTTGACGGGAAAGGTAACAGCATTCCATGCACTTCAGCATCTAGTCATGCCTGACACCATACCTGTCAAGTATCCTGGATTGGCCGGGATTTCCCATATTTCTGTGCCACTTCAGCCACTTGCCCGCCACTGGCTGCCGGTATCCCATAATTTGACCGGCCGGGGGAAGTAGTTACTGCGCATGCCCTTCTGCGCATGCACAGAAGGGTTCTACACATGCGTAGAAAGCTTCTGCACAGGTCCCGTATTTTCTGGAGCTGTGCTTTACAGGTATGCCTGACACATCACCATGAAAATATCTGCAGAAACTGACTGCAGACAGCGCTGTCTCTTTGACTGAAACTGGAAATGAGCACCACCCCTTAGAGTCAGATATGACTGGCTTTGAGCAAGGGTGACCTTTATCTTTAGATATGACTGAAAATCAGAAAAAAAATGTATTAACTGTTAGAGCAGTACAACAATAGAGCCAATTACCTCAGGAGTGGGTGAGCACTCAAATGCTGGAGGCATTACAGATATTTGGACAATTGTTCCTCAAATCTGTTTTGATATAGATTCCTGCATTGAATAGGGAGTTGGACTCAGTGGTTTCTTAGGCCCCTTCTAACTCAATTATCCTATGATTCTTTGAGTTTTGTGTTGGAAACATTCTTCAGGACTTAAACAGAGGATTCCTTTGAAATCTGCTTTCTTAGAAATTTTTTCCTGAATGCTGTCTCCAATGCTAAATTGTTTTTTTTTTTGCTGTAATCTACCTACCATGTTCACACCATATGTTTTCTTCCAATTTATTGTTAGGAATGCGGGCCAATATTGCTGAAAATCTTAGCATTATTAAGTGGAATGGATCTATGATAAATGTCTGTTTTATAGTATACCTAGACACCTTAAGTATGTTTTTAAAAAGAAATCAATAGAAAAGGCTGAAAGTTAGATATTTTGATATGAAAACAAATCTCTTTGTTATAATACAAATAAGCAGAAGTATCTATAAGCCATTCCATGCAATTTTGTGTTGTATTATTGTATCCAAATTGTAATTGGAGGCTGAAATGGAGGTTTGCTTTAGGCTTCTCCATGAGTTCATGGCTCCAGTGACATTTTGGAAACTTCCCAGCTCACCATCTTGAGTTCCTCCCCCACCTACTTAGGGGATATTTCAAAGACCTTTTACCCATATAGGAAACTTAAAGAAAATACAAATTGTAGATCAAAGATATTAAAGGGATAAAGAGCTGTCTATCTTAGTACAATAATATAAACATTTTAGTTTAGACTAGCTGAGTGCCCGGCTGCGCCCGGGTGCGTTTTGTCCTGTGTTGGAAGTATAGGTAGGTAAGATCTGAAGTGGAATACCAACTCACTCACTCTCTCTCTCTCTCTGTGTATCTCACACACATATCTCCGGTTACCTTCCCCACGAATTGTGTTCTGTCCCTCCCCCCTGCTCTGCTGTTGGGACTGAGGAATGTAGCTGCTTTCTCCACCAGACGCGTGAGTTGGAAGAGTCTGTTATGGGGGAGGGGGTGTTTCCCAATGGTTGCTCTTGTCAGCCCAGCCCACACGCCTTCCACACGGGACTTTCACGGGGACTACAAATCCCACTGTGCATAGCGTGGCTGCGAAGGCTGACCCTGCTTAGATTCCTGAGATGGGGAGTTGTGGCTTTTCTTTTGGTTGTGCCAGCAGGAAAGGGGAAGTTCCTCATCACAAGTGTCTTAGCAGGGCCAGGCCTCGGTGCCACACAATGCATGGCGGGGCGTGTAGTCCCCTTTGAATCTTAGTTTGGAAGGCGCATTATGCCAGACTGGGATGGTGAGTTATAGGGGGGCTCCTACCCTCGCAGCTAAAGTATTATAGAGGGGTTCCCCGCCGTGTTCTGGCGTTCATGCCATGCCCCTCTAGCCCTTCCATAGGGCCCCGTCAGAAATCCTGGAGGGAGGGTGGGTTTCCAGTGGTGGGTGGTAGCAGGGCAAGGAAGGGGGCACCCTGCCAGGATGCCTGGAGGTTGGTGTCTGTTGGTGGGTTGGGTCTGGCTAAGGAATTGGATGGGTGTTATGGATCCACTTCGGGCCACCCACCTTGCCTCTCTCTCACTCTCCCCTATGCCAGTAGGCAGAGGCCTCTTGGGTCGTGCCAGCCATCTCCAAAGCATGGCTGGGCTGTTTCCATCGCCTGGCCATAAGCCTCGTGGTTGCTGCTGCTGCGGCACTTCCTGCTGCTGCGGCTGCCATTCCTCCTCTGTGCCCTTGGCCTGTCAGCTGCGTTGGAGTTTCCCTGTCAGCTTGGGCATGCTTTTCCAGCCTGGAGTGTTCTGGGGAGGCAGGCACAGTAGACCATGGACAGGCTCTGGCCCTGGTGCCCTCAGCGCGATGCTTGGGGGCAGAGTAGGGAGATCCGTCCAGGGCAGGTAAGGTGTATGTGGGCTGGGGAGGGAGGTGGGTGAACTGGGCTTGGGCGGCTCCTCAGGGCGGCTGGATTTGATGGGGCCCGGGTACGTGTTCCCCCCTTTATCTGTCCCAACCTGGGGGGTGGTCATGTGGATGGACCCAGGGGCTGCTCCCCCACTCCAGTCCCTGTCCCTTGCCCTACAGACCTGCCAAGGGCTGGTCTCCCTCTCCCGGCACCTCCGTGAGCCACTGGGGTTCATGATGGCTGCTGTCCCTGCTGTCTCTGCCGCTGTCTCTCACGGCCTTCAGCCTCCGCTGTATCTGCCGGCGCCATGGTGGGTGCGCGGCCAACCACACTGAGTGTTGGCCCCTCCTCGTGCTGCTTCCCCCGAACACACGTGGATCTGCACGTGCCAGAGCTGTAGCACAACGGTTCTTCGCGCAGTCATTCCTCCCATGTATCTGCTTGCATGTGCAGTTATTTAGGGGGCCTGCACCCCACCGCTGGGCCCAGGACCCAGACGGGGCCTGTCTCAGACAGGAGAGGTAGATGTGTGCCGAATCTCATGGGGTTTGGTCAAGGGGTGCGGGAGCCCATTCCGGACACGCCACCCACACCTTTGCTTTTAGGTATATATAAAGATTGAAAGCTAAGGTAACAGAATAGGGCATGCAATTGACAGGACTTTGACTAATTAGCTATGCTTTCTGTGCTACAAGTTTGTCTCTTAATTAGGTTAAAGAGATTATTAGGTTAAGCAGAAATGAGATATTTGCCTTTGTCTTTTCCTTTGAAATTCAGTTTGTGTAGCCTGAATGACATTAGATAAAACTCAGCTAATTTCAGCGGTGCATAATCCCTCACTGGTATGCCTAAGAGCATTAGAAAGGCACCAGACTGTCTTATCTTGTATGAGTGTTGGCCTTATATACTGGTAAGTTTCCAACATATTTAACCATTTCCAGTGGGAAGAATGTGTTAATTGGTTTCAGCCATGCCTTCTCTGTCCTTAAGGATAACAAATGTATTATGCTGGAAGATTTCATCACAACATTATCAAGATGCATTAAGTCTGTGAACAGATTTATATAGAGTACCCAGTGTGGTGTAGTGAATAGAGTAATGGACTAGGACTCATGAGACATGGGTTCATTTCCCTATTCTGCCATGGAAACTCACTGGGGAAATGGAATTGGTAACACCACTCCTGCAATACTTGGTCCACCTTGAAAATTGTACTATATTAGGGTTGCTATAAGCCATTTCCGAATTGACAACACAAAACAATAACAAAAATAGATTTATGTATCTTGTATAGCTGTGTCTCTGAGACACAGGGACAAACATAGATGCAGAGGACACCATGGTTTAGAGAGTGATGTGTGTGGAATTGTAGATGGTGAGATTAGAAGAACAAAGAATGGGGGGAGCTAACCATTATTTTTACATAAGTAATGGTGGTCATATGTGAAACTAAACATCTAGCTTGGTTGTTTGTATTATTAAAAACACCACATTGTACACTGCCATTGGTACTTTAATGCCATTCCAACAATGTTTGAAGTCAGTCTTTTCTTTTCTTTACTCTTCCTAGCAGCTGTGTAATCTTTTTCATGGAGCTGCTTTGGGATGATGTAATACACCACTCTTAGGACTATGCATACTCTTTAGGACTATGCATACTTGCAAACAGATGAAAAGGAATTCAGTAATTAAACATACTTTAAGACTAGAGTTAAGACTTGCTTATATTAGCTCAAGCTTCCCAGTGCCAAGCAGGCATTTAACAGGCAGGGTGTTTGATCAGAAAAGTGATTGTGTAATGTCCGACATTGTATTTGCTTGTAATTTACCCTCCATAAACCTACATTTTGCCTTGGTCTTTCAGGCTCAAACCAGATGAGGACAGAGTGCCTAAGAATTACCTTGGAGTAAGTATTTCATCAGGAAATGTGGTGGCTTAGTGGTTAAGACACTGAACTTGATGACTGGAAGGTTGGCAGGTCAGCAGTTCAAGACCCACTTTGGTGGGAAGGTAAACAGTGTTCCATGTGCTCCTGCATCTAGTCACGCCTGCCACATGTCCATGGAAATGTCTGCAGATGCAGATAGTGCTGGCTCTTTGGCTATAAACAGAGATGAGCACTGACCCCTAGAGTCAGGTACGACTGTCTTTTGAGCAAGGGTAACATTTATCTTTACCTAAGTTTTTCACCTGATGGTTTTTATTCCCATCCCTTTCCACAACTGCTCTGTTTGTCAGGCACAAAGGCAATATGCATCACCTGCTACCTCTTCTGATATATAAACATCTTCTGATCTTCTGTTTCAGAAAACATAATTTTGATTAAGCTTTTGTACAAACATGGTTGCACAGAATTGAATAGAATGGCTCATAGACACTTCTGCTCCTTTGTGTTATAACAACGAGATTTGTTTTCAAATCTTTCTCTCAGCATTTGCTTTGGAAAAAAACCAACCCATGCTGTGCCCTTGCAGAGGGCAGAGCCAAATTCCCAACATTTAGTTTCCTAGGGATTTTTTTTTTTAGGCATATGAGATGCTCAGGTTTCCTTGGCTGTGTGGTGATTTAATCCCAGGTTTGCTGGTTCAGCACTCTACCCACTTCACCACATGGAGTCTCTTAAGAAAGTCATTTCCTACTTTCCTTATCCTGTTCTGCCATTTTTAAAATCAGTGTCCCCCATATAGTCCTAAACCTGCCTGTCCATTTGACATTTGAGGATTATTACTTGTCAGGACAGAGAAGATTTACCACTAGATTACAGGTAACAACAACAAAGGTTTTGCTGTTGCATGTCATTATTTGTCTGGCTAGCACTGCCAGTGGCTCAATTGGCTAAGACGCTGACTGGGAGGCGGAAGGTCAGCAGTTCGATTCCCGAGTACTGCAGGATGGAATGAGTACTGCAGGACGTCTTTGCAGGCGCACCCCCCAATAAAGGACTCAGACACCAATGAAAGTGGATAACGGCATTGGGCCACATTTATTGATTCATGCCCTAGTCCGAATTATAAATTTCTATTGGTAATTGACCAATCATAATTCTTAAGGCAAGCAGGCCGAAGTAACACTGGTAAGGTACCACCCAAAATTGCCAACGCCAATTGCTACAATGTATCCATTTGTATCAATTTGTTTGTTGACCACAAACAAATTGTTGACCGTAGTCAATATCTAACTAATGACCCCACTCTCTGACGCGTATCCGTAAAATCACGGGGTGATGCATGCTGTCTAGCTATAGCCATCACCCCGTCGCCTAGTTCGTCGTTGACCGGACAACGTTTAACCAACTTATGCCTGTCTAGTGTTGTCCAGTCAATTGCGAACTTGCCGGATACCTGTGGGTCATAATGTTTACCTTACCAGTGCTACCTGCCACACGGAGGGGCTTCAAAGAAGGCTCGACGCCCCCCCCCCCAGACCGTCAGCTCGGTCAACAGGCCTGCTCGCCAATCACCCAACAGGAGGTCCATACCTCCTCGCGACAGATGGACCCCATCCCCTGCATACAAGTCATAACTTTGGAGGCTAATAGCGGGGTGACGACTGACCCTCCCCCAAGCCCTGTCGACAAGGAAACGCGCCACTGCCCTATTCACCATGCATCTAGCGCGGTCAAGGGCCAGGAGGTCAACACCCCCTCTGTAGGAATGGCGCGGGACCATGTCCGACCAAACAAGGGTTGTGGCGGGCCAGACGTAATGCAGGTAGGTGAGGTCCTCGCAAATCGCATGCTTCAGCGACAAGCCGGTGACCTGGCCCAAATCATTGCCCCCCCAGGTGTATGATCAGAATGTCAGGCGGGTCAGCATTCTGGCCTGAAAAAAGGAAAGGCAGCAGCTCCCGCCATAACATCCCGGGCTTACCATGCCATGTGAGACTTGCGTATGCACCCAGTCCCAGTCGGGGTCCCCACTCTGTCGCTGCAGCATAACGCGCTGCCCTGTGCACGTAGCTATGGCCCACCAGCCATACTGTCACCGGTGTAATACGACACCCCGGGTCTGTAAAGGAAAAAATGAGGGAAAGTAGGTAAGGTGACCAGGTTGGTACTCACGGCGGGAGTGGGCGCACATAAAATTGAAAACATTGCGAACCCCACCATCCCATGCTACGTATGTCAGCCCCTGAGTACCCAAAAGCCGCAGCGGTCGAGGCCACCCCTATACGGAATGAATGAGTGCCATAGCGGGCGCCTGGGAGGCCCACACTGGCCAGCGCTTTGCTCGTCACCTTCCAAAATTGAAATTTAGTAAGAGGAGACCCATCTTGGTGACAGAAAAACGGGCCATGGTGCGTGCCACGCAGTGCCAGGAATTCCTGTAGGGCACCAACCGGACAGATGTCTGCCAAAGAACACCGTAGCAGTCGCACACCACTGCCGACGCCATACTGATCGGTCTTAGAGGAACGTATCCTCAACTGAGTCCAGTCTTTGGCTACACAGACATCCTCGAGTTCCAGTGCCCTACGACTTGCATCCGCCTTAGACAGCATCACAAGCTCGCTGATGCGGAGCGCTCCAAAAAATGCCACCGTTGTGGCTGCATGGAACAGGGCTGCCTCATATGCATCAAAACAGAGGCAAGGCCAGTCCCGGGCCAACTGGGTAAGGACCCCTGGGGAAATCGGGTGGCGGTCGTCCGGGCAACGCCCGCGCTCGCGCACCCACCCCTCCAAAACATGTCTCACACGGAAGTCAGAGGTGCTGTCCACATGACCCCCCACCTTGGCCATAAAAGCCAACGCTGAAAGCTTAGATGCTATGGTGCGAGGTGCAAGGCCCTGAGAATGCAGGTAAACCATGAACCGCAGAACATGGGTTACCGGGATCGGCCAGGTTCCTGGCAATTGAAATTGAGTACAGAATGCCCTGAAAGAATTAATTGCGTGGTGATACGCCTTACGGGTGCGTGGCGCTAGCGACAGGCCAATCGCCCGGTTCACCTCTCCTTGCCAATGGTCCATATCTCCTCCGGGAGTGGCGAGGGAAATTCCTCCGCATCCGGGGCCAAGGCACGGAACCGGGAGATCTGTAGGCGGGACAAAGCGTCAGCAATATCATTATTAACCCCTGGGACATGCCTGGCCCTGAACAGTACGTTGAGGCGCAGGCTGCGCAACACAAATTGGCGCACTAGATCCATAACCCTGGGCGATTTAGAAGTCTGTGCATTTACAATGTGGACCACAGCCGCATTGTCATACCAGAAATGCACGACCGAGTTGGACCACTCCTGGCCCCATAGCATCAAAGCACCCAGGATAGGGAAAAATTCCAGATATGTGAGATCACGCAGGCGACCCGTGCCTGCCCAGGCCGGTGGCCACCCACCATAGGCCCACTTCCCATTGAAGTACATCCCATAACCCAGGGATCCCGAGGCATCAGACTGAATCTGAAATTGAGGGGAAGCCAGGAGGTCATGCCTCCAAAATGAGACCCCATTGAAGTCCCTCAGGAACTGTAACCAGACAAGCATGTCTGCCTTGATACCCCGGGTAAGCCTAACCCTATGGTGAGGCCTGGATAATCCTGCCATAGCGTCGCACAAGCGCCGGGCAAAAGCCCTGCCCGGTGCGACCACTCTGCAGGCGAAATTAAGGTGACCATGCAGCACCTGCAGTTCCCTCAGTGATGCCTTGCGCTTGGCCAACAAGTCCGAGATAAGGGCCACTATCCTTGACACCTTATCCCGCGGTAACCTAGACGCCTGCGCTATCGTGTCAATCTCCACCCCCAGGAAGACTAGCTGTGTAGATGGGCCCTCGGTCTTTTCGGGCGCTAAAGGGACACCGAGTTCCTCCATTAGCGTCTGAAATGTGTTGAGGAGACGTGTACACGTGTCCCAGCCCCGTTCACCCCCGAATAAAAAGTCATCCAGGTAATGGGCTACAGACCGGGACCCTGACCTGCGGACGAAAGCCCACTCTAGGAAGGTACTGAAACGCTCGAAAGCCGAGCATGATATGGAACAGCCAAAAGGCATGGCCTTATCAAAATAATATTCGCCCCGAAATTTGAAACCCAGCAATTCAAAGTCGCCCGGGTGCAGTGGCAAGAGGCGAAAAGCCGACTTAATGTCGCACTTAGCCAGCAGCGCACCCGGGCCACATGAGCGCACCATGCACAGCGCGTGGTCAAAAGATGTATACCTGACTGAGCAAAGGTCATCAGGGATAGCGTCGTTGACCGATCGGCCGGCTGGGTAGGACAAGTGATGGATAAGGCGAAACTCGCCTGGCGACGTCTTGGGAACCAAGCCCAGGGGCGATACCTTGAGGTTAGTGAACGGGGGTGCAGGGAAAGGGCCAGCGACCCTGCCCGCATTGACCTCCTTATTAATGCTGGCGGCAGCCACCTCCTCCCTCCCCCTAAGGGACAAAAGGTTGGGGGCATCCTGAGGAGACCTATCACCCATGAAAGGAATACGGAACCCCTGTCTAAAGCCCTGAAGAAGATAATCTGCATCCTCCCCCTTCGGGTACAATGCGAGCCAACGCTCCAGCATGTCCACATTAATTGGGGAGGGAGCCTTTCGGTGAACCAGCTCCATCTGCGGCAGTCTTGCCAGCCCACTGTCCGCCCCTCCCTCTGCCCCGCGTCCCTCCAGGCCTGGGACAGGCAGAGGCTGCATGGGGGCCCGCACAGGTGGGACACTCATGTCTGTACTTGCAATTCTTCTTATTGCATGAACCATTAGACAAGAAAGTCCAGCACAGCAGGCGGGCTGGAACCCCCTGCCCCGCCATTTGGCGGGGAACCTGTGCTGGAGCCACACGCTGGACTGCATGTCCACAATGGTATCTTTCCCCTGGCGCGGGGCGCGTGGGCGTCATGTACAGAAGCCAAAGCCTCTGGCATGGCTCATCCCACCTCATCTCAGGGTGCAGGGGAATTCGCATACGGAATTCCTCGTCATAAGCCAACCACGACGGGCCCGGAAAATCAACCATCGCCCGATAGATATTGTCCAAATACTGGACCATCGGAATTGCCAGATCCGGCCGGGCCCTCAGGTACACCGCCATGTAGATGAGGTAAGCCGGCAACCAGTTGGCCCACGTCCGTGGTGGCTTGCGACGACGTGCCTGTTCCTTATCCTTCTCATCCTGCCCCTCCCTCTCTTCCTTGGTGGGCTCCCTGTTTAGGAGTGAGAAGATATCAACATACTCCCCTCGCCATATTTTCTCTCTGGTGGCCTGTGCCAAGTGGTCACCCAGTGGCAAGGAATAGCCCGCTGTCGGCAAGGCCGAGACAGGCACAGGAGAAACTGCGGGCATCTGGAAAGGGGCTTGGACTAGCCCAGCCACCCCTAAAACATTCCCCACAGGGTAGGAAATGCTCCCCACCCCGGGGCCCTGGGTGGTGGTTGACGTCGCCTGTTGGTGCGTCAGCGGCTGTACCACCGCACCACCCATGCGAGGCCAAGGCCATTGGAAAGCCCCCCCCCCCAACGTAGCCACATGTGTAGGTGCACTAGTTTGTACCGCATACTCACATGCTGCACCCCCGCGGGCCGCCCCCACTGGGGGTTCCGGCCCACTGGGGGCGTCGGAGCTCACGACCGCCGTAGAGCTCGCCGCCGGGGCTTGACCCGCGCTGGCCTGTTGGTTGGGGAGCTGCGAGGCAGTGGCCAAAGTCGCGCCACGCGCCTCAAGCTGCTCGACCCGTCCCGTCGCCTGCCGCTGCCCAGCAGACGACACGTCAAAGTGCACCCCAAAAGGAGCCCCAGCGTGTCTGGCCCGAGCAAGGGAAGCCTCGAGTGCCGCCACGCGGGCCAGCAAGGCCTCCACACTGGCGTGGGGCCACGGGCCAGCCGGCCCGCCCGTTACGGCCGTGGGTACAGGTCCTTGCACCCCGGGGCCCAAATATGGCCATGACCCCACACCCAGGCCCGGCAGGGCTGGCGTAGGCACCTGCCAAGGGAGGGGACCACACCACCCCCCAAGGCTGGAAGGCCCTGGAGTGAGCTGCGCCTCGATAGAGGAAGGCCCAGTAGAATGAGCACCAGGAGCGGCGTCCGCCGCTTGCGGGCCGCGGGCCGCGGGCCGCAGCCCATACTGGACCCCTGCTCGGGTCCCCGGCCTCCGGCCAGGGGGTAATAGACCCCATCCCACCGGTCCCGGTGGGAGCCGGCAAAGGCGGCTGGTGGGAAGGCGCAGCCGCGGTCCTCCGACCCGGATTGCGCCTCCGAACCGCCCGAGCCGCGCTCGCGGCCGCCTTCTTCTTCGAAGGCATCTCAGTCGGACCTAAGGGAAGCCGAAAAGAGGAAGGTCAGCAGCCAAAAGGCTTCCCGATCAAGGTAAAAAGCGACGGAGTAAGAGGAAAAACTTCTCCGCTCCGTCGCTTCGCAAAATGGCAGCTCGGCTGCCTCGTGGCCACCCCTTTTATAAGGGAGCTGGCCACGCCCCTAACTACCCGGATGCCTTCGTCCTGTGGGGGGGCTCCCGCAAAGAGCGTGGCGGCCATTTTGGCGCCGCGCTTGCATTGTCTCAGCTCCTGCCAACCTAGCAGATCGAAAGCAAGAAATTGCAAGTAGATAAATAGGGACCACTTCGGTGGGAAGGTAACAGCATTCCGTGCACTCCGGTGTCTAGTCATGTCTGCCACATGAGCACGGAAACGTCTGCAGAAGCAGACAATGCTGGCTCTTTGGCTTTGAAACAGAGATGAGCACTGCACCCTAGAGTCAGATACGACTGGCTTTCGAGCAAGGGAAACCTTTACCTTTACTAGCACTGCCAGTGCAGTTTGAATGTACCTACTTGTTCCTCGCGTATTAATTACAGAGGGCATGAGCTGAAATGAGTGGCGGTGAAGCAGCTGGCAAGCCATTTTTAGATGTGCAATTACATCTACTCATGCTGTTGTTTCAAAACAGAAAATTTGTACAATAGAACTAGACTGAAGAGACACGCTTATGTTTCTTTTATTAAAGAAATTCTGGAAATGGAAGGGGGCAGGGGAATGACCCTTTCAAGCCTGTTTTTGATTGCAAAACTGATTAAAAAGTTGAGTAATTTATTTTGGCTTTGTTTGGATGGTAGGCAATTTATATCACTAAAACAATTTGATCAAGAGATCAGATTGCCTTTCAACAGAGAGCACTAGATTCAATTCACTATCTGCTCTCTGTTTACAGAATTACTTTGGAATCAGAGCGTAACAAAAACCCAACTCTAAAATGAATGAGAATTAGATGATTTCAGTAACACCTGAAATTGAACAAATAAAATAAATAATAAATAAATAAAAACACCTGCCCCAGTACTTTCAGATTAAAAATGAAGGCTTAAGAGGAAATGATGATGGGCATAATTTATACAAGTAATACCTCATACAAAGTCCGCTTCGTACAACATCGGATTCATACAACATCGCCTAATTCCTTGAAAAAAGTTGCCTCATACAAAGTCACTGCAACTTTGTATGAGGCATTAGGGTTTTTCCCAGGTTGCATTGTGCCTGGGCAGTATAAAAGGCAGGACGCATACGTGCATTGCTCTTGTGGGTTTTGCATGAGGCGAAGAGCATTTAGGAGTGGTTTTGAGCGTGATTTTGGGTTTTTTTGAATTTTTTCATCAGAATTTTTGGAAGCACTCCTGGGATTTTTGCAGCATTCTTCAGGTTCTTGGACCATTCTTTGGTACAGTGGATGATGGGACATGTTAGAATCCATTTTGTCCTTGCTTCCATCCAGTAATTGTTTACAGTAACTTGTACAAAATGGCCCGCCCTCGGCGACTAATGGATCCAGATGGATTCCAGAGGGAACTAGGGGATGTTCCTCTGGATCGGCTCCACGATTCACCCGAGGCACTTGTCGACCTGTGGAACAGGACGGCAACAGCAGCCTTGGATGAAATCGTGCCACTGCGGCCTCTCCGCGCCCGTGGGGTTAGGTCATCCCCGTAGTTCACAGATGAACTGCGGGATCTCAAACGGGCAAAGAGACGCCTAGAGCGCCGCTGGGTGAAGACCCGGGATGACTCCGATTGGACACTGGCTAGAGCTGCTATTAGGCCCTACCTAGTGGCGATGGGGGTGGTGAGGCATCAATACTTCACCACCCTTATTGCCTCCGCTGATAATCGCCCAGCCGCTCTGTTCCGGGTAACCAGGTCCCTCCTCGGTAGGGGGAGATCGGTGCCCGGTTGGCAGGGTTCGGCTGAGGACTTTGCTGACCATCTGGTGGAGAAAATCAATCGGATTCGTTCAGGACTGAGTCCCGGCGTGGATGGGGAGGGTCGGGGTGGTGGTGGTGGTGCCGGAGCACAGTCTTGCTGTACGATCTGGGATCAGTTTGATCCTGTTGTCCCTGATGAAGTGAACAGGCTCCTTGCAGCTGTACGTGCCACTACATGTCCTTTGGACCCCTGTCCCACCTGGTTGGTGAAAGCCTCCAGGGTGGGGACAGGTGGCTGGGTTGGGGCGATAATAAATGCATCCTTACGGGAGGGGGTATTTCCTGCACCATTAAAACATGCTTTGGTGCGCCCCCTCCTGAAGAAAATATCCCTTGACCCAGCTGTCCTTAACAATTACAGGCCGGTTTCCAACCTGCCCTTTTTGGGTAAGGTTTTGGAGAAGGCGGTGGCGCGCCAGCTGCAGAGTGTCCTGGAGGAAGCGGATTATCTAGACCCCTTTCAATCAGGATTCAGGCCCGGGTATGGTACGGAGACGGCATTGGTCGCACTGATGGATGATCTCTGGCGGGAGCGGGACGGGGGTTATCCATCCGTCCTTGCTCTTCTTGACCTCTCAGCGGCCTTCGATACCGTCGACCACGGTATCCTTCTGGAACGGCTCAAAGGATTGGGGATCCAGGGCACTGTGTTGTCCTGGTTTTCCTCTTTTCTGGAGGGCCGTACCCAGTCGGTGTGGTTAGAGAGTGAGAGGTCCAGCCCTAGGTCCCTCAAGTATGGGGTTCCTCAGGGCTCGGTGCTTTCTCCCCTCTTATTTAACATCTACATGAAGCCACTGGGTGAGATCATTCGTTCCCACGGGGTGCGGTACCATCAGTACGCGGATGACACCCAGTTGTATATCTCGGCCCGTGGGGACCCCAGTGATGCTGTTGAAATCCTATCCGGATGCCTGGAGGCCATTGGGGTCTGGATGGGGGCCAATGGGCTTCGGCTGAATCCCAGCAAGACAGAGTGGCTGTGGATAAGGGGCCCCGTGTTATCCAGGGAGTTACCACCTTTGGTACTGGATGGGGCTGTTTTGCCCCAGACAGACCCAGTGCGCAACTTGGGGGTCCTTCTGGATTCACGGCTGCTGCTGGAAGAACAAGTGGCGGCTGTGGCCAGGAGGGCTTTTGCCCAACTTCGGGTGATTCGCCAATTGCGCATGCTCCTGGACTGGGGCTCCTTGCTTATGGTCACCCATGCTCTGGTTACTTCCCGACTAGATTATTGTAATGCGCTCTACATGGGGCTGCCCTTAATGACCATTCGGAGGCTGCAGCTGGTCCAGAATGCGGCAGCCCGGGTGGTGATGGGATGTGGGCGATATGCCCATGCCTCACCGCTACTTCGGGAGCTGCACTGGTTACCAGTTTGTCTCCGGGTGCAATTCAAGGTGCTGGTTTTGACCTTTAAAGTCCTATATGGCAGTGGGCCAGGATACCTTAGAGACCGCATCGTCCCAAGAGTGTCTGCCCGTCCAACTAGAGTGGACCGGAGGGGCTCTCTAATGGTGCCATCAGTTAGGGGTGCACATCTGTCTAGCACCCGAAGGAGGGCCTTCTCCGTGGCCGCACCAACTCTCTGTAACCTCCTGCCAACAGATCTAAGACTTCAAAGAGAATTGCTGCCCTTCAGGAAAGGATTGAAGACCTGGCTGGCAGGGCAGGTGTGGGGCCCGAATGGGATCACGGTCCCCGCCTGCTGGCTTACGTAAAGAATTAAGAACTCTCTCTTCCTTTTTTAGAGTGGGTGAGATGGATGGGTGGGATAAGGTTTTTTTTAAGTGTTTTTATGTGTTTTTAGAATTTGTTGTAATGCCGCCCTGAGTCGGGTTCTGCCTGAGTGGGCGGCATATATAAATACGACTAAATAAATAAATAAATAAATAAATAAAATGATCGGCCGCATGGCTGCAGATTAACACTGTGCTGCATAATGGGACATGTTAACTTTTAAACCTGCACTTCATAACGTTTTCAAAAGTTAAAAACTTGTTGTATGGTTTGTCCCCTAAAATCAGGGTGGTTTGACATGTTTTTGTAATGTTTTTAGCCTTTAGACAATGATTTCTTAAAGTTCTGTCAGTTTCCTGTCTGTTTCCTTGACTTTGCCCTGAAGTCTGTGCTGTTACAGTACAATGTATCTCTATGGAAACAACATTGTACGAGGCATTGCGGCAAGGATTTGGATGTTGTATGAGGCTTCGCGGCAAGGATTTGGACGTTGTATGAGGCATTGCGGCTAGGATTTTGCATGCCTCATACAAAGTCCAAATCCATATAAAGTCCAAACTTGTAGAACCAAGTTTGGACGTTGTATGAGGTATCACTGTAGAACTCTGCAAATGTGCCTTGCTTGAAATGGCCACACTGGATATGGACATCAAATGAGAAGAGAGGATTCACTTGAGAAAGCCTTGATGCTAGGAAAGGTGGAGGGCAAAAGAAGAAGGGGGCGGCCAAAGATGAGATGGCTAGATGGTATTGTAGACACAATGGGCACAGAGCTGGGCAGGTTGAGGAGGATGGTGGAGGACAGAGGAGGTGCCTGGAAGGCAATGGTCCATGGGGTCGCAAAGGGTTGGAATCGACTGTGCGACTGAAGAACAACAACAACTGCCCCCAAATAGAGCGGGTTCAGAACAGCATTGTGATTTGAGCACCTTCAAGTAGGTGGCAAACTTCAACAGAAACAACCTTTGAGGAGATGCAGAGCAGTGCCTGATCCTCTTGGTCTCACCATCAGGATTATCAGGCTCCAATCCAGTATGTGTGTGTATGTGTTGTTCTGAGTACCATGTACAATTATCTTCCTCAAAGAGAGGTGTGTGCTCAACAATATGAACACTCATAGAACAAACAATCTGTTCTCAATCATCTCAGAGTGTAGGACACATAATAACAGACTGCATTGAGTAGGGAGTTGAACTTGATGGCTGCGTAGGCCCCTGCAAACTCAATTCCATGATTCATCAAAGGTCCTGCAACAGGCATGGAATACAGTAATAGAAGTCCTCTTCAGAACTAGTAACTAGTTGAAGAACAAGAAGGATGCATTAGGAAGAAATAGGCAGTTCTCCTGATGAAAAGATGTAAACAGAGGTTTATATTTTGAATGTATACATTTTAAATATACACTTGTGAAGTGTTTGGGGATCAAGGAGACAACGGAGGCTTGATTCATGAAGAGGCATCGGGCAAAGATAGCCCGGACGGAGTTTATTAGGAATAACAGGACAAAGACATTCCAGAGAAGAGTATGCAATATATCCTTATTGGTTACCTGCGATAACATAAGGTTACATAATTGGCTAAATATCAGCGTGCCTGCCTCGTGCACACCTTACTGATTGGTTAAGCAGCTGCGTGTTGGTTAGGTAACTACGTGCCATCCCTGGGTATAGTAGGGAGGGCTTGACAGCCTTGAGTCATGGTATCAGAGGCCCAAGCTAGAGGCCCAGGCCTAGGCACCAGGCATCTAAATTTCGGCATAAACAGATGAGGCAGGAGAACGATCACCCACGATTTATGACCATGGTTTGCCAATAGACACAGTGATCATGCTGTGAACATCCTCACATCTCCCCCTGTCTGTTTTTAAGAAGCTTATAAGCATAATAAATTTGGTCCTTGCGTGCACGAGGCAGGAAGTGAAATCCTTGCAGGCAGGTGGCTAGCAATGAAGATATGCATTGAATAAAGCAACAGGCAGTTATCAGAATGGCAAGAATAATTAAACCATACTGCAGAATGGTCCGTACCCAAGCTCCGTTGGGAAGCCAGGACCAAAGAGTGCTCCACCACGAAGGCGGAGGATTTTGCTTAATATCAGAAACAATTTTGGTTAGAGAATCCAATTGGTTTTGTACCTTGTTAGAATTATCGGATAAGTTAAAGCAACACATATTACGCACAGACTCACAACCCTGATGATGCAACATCAGCAAATAATCGATCGCGGCGCGGTTATCTAAAATGGCGTTGCTGAACTTGCTCCCTGTTCAGGAGGCTAATAGCTTGGGAAGTGTGATTAACGGCTTTTACAAATGCACAAGCAAGCTTTCCAAACTGCCTTGCATTCCCGGCTGCCAGGCCAGGCACACCAATAAGACTGATGGCCAAGGATGTGTACTCGGCCTGGGAAAGCACTTTAACAGTGCTATCGCAATCAGAGGGTAACTGCTCAGCGGCAGTACCCCGGGTGATGCGTTTGCGGGCAGGATGCTGATGGACCAGCGTAGTGCGGTTGGGCAAAGCAACAATCATATGACTAAGGCAACAAGTGGTTTTAGAGAGGTTAGCAGGAATATAGTTCCAAGTTCGTGACCCACAGGTCCAGAACCACCCAGAAGGCAACAGAATGTGCTGAAAGTTAAAATGAAGGTCCTCTGTTTCTCTCCCGGTGCAATTAAGACCGCGACCGGGCTGGAAACAGCGAGGCTTTGGCTTATGTTGAGTACAGTTCACAACCCTGGCACATTTACTAGCATTACTAACAGCTACAATAGGAGTATAGAGAGACAGGGCATCAAGGGGCAGCCTTTTGGTTGCCTTTCCCCAAAAGGGGCTAAGAGCATATTTGTTTTTGACCTTGTCATTAAAGTCGGCCATATCGTAACCCAACACTGACCTACTGATGTTTTGGGGAGTGTAGCAAATGGGAATGAGACAGGTGCTTAACAGGTGATAGGAGTCAACGCTTTGCTTAAGGCAAAACTCAGTTTGATTAGAAATGCGGGCAAGCTCATACCACAGGTTATACTCAAAGCGTTGGGACAGCTCACCTTGGACGACAAGCGCCCCTGGAAAGAGAAGCATGTAGCAACAAAGAATCATTATAGAATTAGCATTTAGACAAGCTATGATAGCAACAACAAAGTTCTCAGGAGTCTTTTCCACCCGGATCTCATCCAGCATGGACTGGGCTTCATCCGACAATGCTTTCACCTGGCCCCAGGTTATCGGCGGGTTTTGCCCCCTTCGCCTTCCCCCTCGGTTCCGTCCTCTCTCCAGGAGCTCGTGCAGGTGAAGGTTGAAATTTGGAATGGGGTTGCTGAGACCCTGATGCCATGCCATGTTTCCACGGTCGAACAAACCGGGCAGGGACCCAAAGAGGACCTTCTGGCGTAGACACGGCGGCATAGCCCCTTCCCCAGGTTATGAGGGGAAAAGGCCCTTTCCACTCCGGGTCCTGAAGGCATCTGTACTGGACCTGGGGGGCAGGCAGTACCTCAAGGTGGCGGTAGTGACGCTGAGCCCTGGATAAAAATTGAGAATTAAATTGAGATAAGTTAAGGTGGTTTAGAGTAAACAGTACACTAGCAAGCCACTCCTCCTTTTCCGGAAGTGAGAGGGGGACAGTTCCCCCTTTCCTTTCTTGGCGATCCAGTGCATCCTTCAGTGTCCTATTGGCCCGTTCGACCACGGCCTGTCCCTGAGAATTATAAGGGATGCCGAATGTGTGGACAATCTGCCAGTGGGTACAAAACTCCGCCAGGGCAGTAGAACAATAGGCGGGGCCGTTATCGGTCTTCAAACGGTCAGTTTTTCCCATGACCGCGAAGCAGCGGACAAGGTGATTGCAAACGTGTTTGACCTTTTCTCCCTTCTGGGGCGTGACCCAGATATAGCCAGAGTAGGTGTCAACACAAACATGTAAATATTTCCATGGTGCAAAAGGCGCAAAATGGGTAACATCCATCTGCCAAAGCTGGTTAGCACCCAGACCGCGAGGATTTACTCCTGCAGCAGGATTCTGGGGCTGTTGTGAACATTGTGGACACATCAAATTTGGGTTCGGGGTTCCACACTGGAGTGAGCCCATCGGCTCGATTATCTTTTTAATCTCCCGCAGGTCATGGAGCAACCGCCACTTCCCGGACTTCTTTTTGATGACAAATACCGGGGTATTGAACGGACTACTAGTCGGTTCAATGTGACCCGCATCCAGTTGTTCCTGAACGAGCTGCTTAAGCGCAGTCAACTTCTCCTGCGGAAGTGGCCATTGCTCCACCCACACGGGCTGATCGGTCTTCCACGTGAGTGGAAGAGCACAATGTTGATGGCTATTCATGAGTTATGAGGGTGGTGCCAACTTGCGCCAGCAAATCTCTCCCCCAGAAGTTGAGATCAATTTGTAAAACACAGGGCTTGATGCGAGCAATCTCAGGCCCGCCAGGTTGGAGACTGACAGATAACCACTGAGCACTTTTCCGGGAGGCCTGGCTACCACCGATGCCCCAAACTGAGGGAGCGGTTTCGGTTGGCCACAAGGGATCCCAGTGCCCAGCGGCTATCACAGAGACATCCGCCCCCGTATCCAACAATCCCTCCAACAACTTACCGTTTACCCAATACTTACGGGTCGGCTTCTGTTGTCCTATCTGCTCTCGAAGGGCGGCAACCTGTAGGTGTCTCCATCGGCCCCGGCACGGGTGGAACCAAACCCCCCTCTGCGAAGGGTGGGCTCCGCTCCCCCTGGGGTCTCATAAGAAACGATGATCAATTGTGCCCAGGAGTCCCCCTTGCGCAGTTGCAATGGGAGGTGACTCCAAAATTGTACATAAATGATGCCTGTGTAGTCTGCGTCTATCACGCCAGGAACTATCATGATGCCATCTTTGCCCGCTGATGAACGCGGCAGTACCAAACCAACGGTCCCTTTTGGCAAGGGGCCAGTAAGGTCGGCAGGCATCAGGATAAGCTCCCCAGGCAACGCAGTTGTCATGTCCTGTGTGTTAACGAGATCGAGACCAGTGCTGCCAGCAGTAGCAGCCTTGCGCTGATCGACCCATGTCCCCTTTATTTTCCCGGGGCCCGGGGAGGGCCCGGTATCTAGTTTCCCTGTGGTGAGGGGTTGACTCTGCACTGGCTAGCCCAATGGTAGCCTTTGCCACACCGGGGACACTTCTTGCTGGGGCGCCTGACATCCTTTCCACCTCCCTTATGCGCTCCCCCTCCAGGGGTGTGACAGTCTTTCTTGAAGTGGCCCGGTTTCTGACAGTTGAAACAATTGCCAGTGGGCTTGTTTCCGGCACGAAGCGCTCCAGCCAGAAGGGCCATTGCATGTGTTTGAGTGCCCAGCTCCATACAGGCTTGAATCATGTCAGGTAAACTATACTCAGGGCGGTGAATGACATTTTGCAAAATCTTCTTGCAATTGGCATTGGCCTGCTCAAAAGCCAGCCGTTTCAGGAGTTCTCCCTGGGCATCAGGGTTGTCTATCTGTCTTTGTATGGCTTCCTTCAATCTATCAATGAACTGTGAGTAGGGTTCAACGGGCTGCTGCCGTGTGGAAGTAAAGGAGCGTGTGGGTTTCCCAGAGACGGGGACCCTTTAAAAGCTCTCATGACGCACATAAAGGTGCGGTGGAAAGACTCCCGAGGGAGTTGCATCTGCTGTTGGAGGGTAGCAAATGCACCTGCTCCGTAAATCTGCTCAGGGGTGTTTTGTGGCATTCCTGCCGCCACCGCAGCCGCTCGGAATTCACTATCCCAAACAACATACTGTGAAGCAGTCAAAATCATTCGAAACAAATCCTTCCAGTCTTGGGGCAGCATCGTGTACCCATTCCCAATTCCCTCAAGCAACCCTTGCACAAAATTTGATCGGACACCAGCCTCTCTAAAAGCTTTATTAAGTTCCCTAATTATTGTATATGACAGAGCTTGCCAATGGATACGTTCCTCTGGATTCCCATCCGCCCCCACCCCCACCTCAACCGTAATGGGAAAAGCAGAAGGACTCTCTCCTTGCCACTCTTCCGCCTCCTCCAGGGACAAAACCCCATCGCTCTTGGCTCGATGTATAGCGGAGCGAACATTTCCCATCACACCGCCAGGGTAGGCAGGCGGCACCTGGGGAACCAGGCTCGGGATGGGCGGCACCAATGGTGCCGTAGGTGGTAAAATAGCGGGCAGCACTTTTGGATAAGGAGGTGGTGGGTCCTCGGGTGGATGAGTCAGAGGATTGGTCAGGGATGCCTCTGCTGGTACTAATTTCCGGACTGCCTCGTTAATTCTTTGCCAAATCAATAAATGGTGAACCGCTGCCCTAGGTTCTTCCAATAAAATTGTTCCAATTCGTTGCCAATCATCCCGTTTGAGTGATCCAATTTCTGGGTACCAAGGACATTGGCATTCGACTTCCTTAATGAAGTCTTCAAGACTATTAAGCGTGATGTCTGGATGATTTTTCCTTGATGATTTTCTGCAATTCCTTTGCATGGGTCTTTTGCCCTAAAGAAAGTTCCCGCCCCCATACTCACAATCGGGAGCTCGAAAGCTGAGGGAGCCTGAAGGCTGAGGTGCACCAGGGGGCTATTCCAGCCAGTGAGTCGGGGAGTTGGGATCTAGCAATCACGTCGCGGGTCGCCAGATGAAGTGTTTGGGGATCAAGGAGACAACGGAGGCTTGATTCATGAAGAGGCATCGGGCAAAGATAGCCCGGACGGAGTTTATTAGGAATAACAGGACAAAGACATTCCAGAGAAGAGTATGCAATATATCCTTACTGGTTACCTGCGATAACATAAGGTTACATAATTGGCTAAATATCAGCGTGCCTGCCTCGTGCACACCTTACTGATTGGTTAAGCAGCTGCGTGTTGGTTAGGTAACTACGTGCCATCCCTGGGTATAGTAGGGAGGGCTTGACAGCCTTGAGTCATGGTATCAGAGGCCCAAGCTAGAGGCCCAGGCCTAGGCACCAGGCATCTAAGTTTCGGCATAAACAGATGAGGCAGGAGAACGATCACCCACGATTTATGACCATGGTTTGCCAATAGACACAGCGATCGTGCTGTGAACATCCTTACACACTTGTATCTGAGAATGCATTTCCCTCCTTGAAGCAGGAAAGATGCCACTGGTGTGAATTTTTTTAAGGTGGATCCCAGCTTGCCATGAAGTGACACACACACTATGATCTCGGAGCCAGCTTCTGCGGCACATATGAAATGAGACATGCAGGATATAACTGTGTTGGACTGCAATGGACTGCTTCAGCCTTCAGGATATTATCAAGGTACACCTTCACAGCTAGTCCATCTGGCATGGGCTCTTCCGCCTCCTCCATGACTGTCAGGAATCAGAGTTCCTCCTCCGCTCAATTTGCCGTTGGGCCCAATATTATGGTTTCCAGTTGCATTTCCTCCACTGAGGGGACCATCACCCCACCTAAAGGGGCTCAACTGCCCTTAGCCATTGGCCCCTTTAGGGAGTCAGGTTATTTACCACTGCCCTACACTCGGCATTGAGTTGCTGGCTTGTACCATAGCGGGATGTCTGGCCAGACGTGTGTGTGTGTGTGTGCGCGCGCGCGCATGTATGTGTGTGTGTGTGCGTGTGCATGCGTATGTATGTGTGTTTGCATGCACGCGCTCACACACACACATATACACATCTCAACCCACCAACCCACCCACACCCACACCAAAAAGTTTTTGCCACACTATGATCAGTGTGCAAATGCATTCTCACACTTGTGAGATGGAAAGAGAGATTGACAGCCTAATTTGCAGTTTACCCTTAGCTCCATTTCTAGTATCTTTGGCAACAGGTTTTCTTATATGAAAATATGCAAATTCCAACCCATTGGAAAGGGAGTGTGATACCTCAGCTCTAATGAACTTAAGAAGAGAGAAGCTCTGCTTTGACTTCCACAAGGAACTAGAAACCTGCCTGCAGGTTTAGTGAAAGCTGCAGGGCTTGAAGCCTCGGACAATTTGCCATTTGTGTCCTGAAGCTGATAGCTTAGTAGACTGCTCCTGTCCAAACACCCTTGAACATTAGCTGCGGGGATGAAGAACAGAGGATGGTAGACCCTCCGGAGTTATTTTTCTGGCCCATTTTTGCTATTAGTCTAATGCAGAGTAAGTGGTTCTTACAATTTTAGTTCCAGCTCAAAGATTGTTATTTAAACTTTAGGTTTAGCAGTAGATTTTCTTTCTTGGTTTTTAATAAAAAAAGTATCATTGAAGCCCATAGAGAAGAAATCATCATATTTACTTTTAAGTTACCTTTTACAGCAAGCCATTGTGCTCAAATATTATGACTTCTGAAATAACCTCAAACAATGTTAGGTATAACATGAATTTCTATTGCTAGAAATTCAGACCATATTAAAACTCTTAAACAGTTTACTCTATAAATACTGCACATCAGAAGAACAGAAAAGTAAATTTAGATTAATATTGCTGGCTGGATTTGCCATTAATTTCCTCATTTGTTTTCCTAATTCTAGTATCCTAGTAAAGTTAACTGTCTTTGGTCTGTGAGTTCCATGTTATAGCCTGCAGGAGAGTGCAGGCCATTGGTGGGCAATTATCTAAGATGGGATGGAGGGAAACATCTGAATGGTATTGCCATGTGGTGCCTACAAATGGAATGAGCACACCATCCCTAAAGATAGTAACAAAGAGGTTGCTTATCTCTTAACTTGTGTTCCACTTTTCAGGTGAGAGCTGCTAACTTTTGTCTTCCTTGCAAATAAAAGGAACTGAAACCTATTAAAAGTTCTTTGCCATAGCCCCTGCATCTGAGACCAGGGCCTGCTACTACCAGGGTCTGATCAGTAGCAGGTTTTTCCTTCAAGGAGTAAACACATGTGTTATAGAGCAGCGGTCCCCAACCTTTTTTGCACCACAGACTAGTTTCATGCTAAACAAATTTTCCACAGACCAGTAAGTGGTGGTAGTGGGATTGAACAGTGCAAGCGCATAATAAAATATGATGAAGTGCATAATATAGTGGTACCTTGAGATATGAAATTAATTCGTTCCTTGGGGTTTTTCATATCCTGAAAAATTCATATCTCAAAGCGTGATTTCCCATAGGAATGCAATGAGAACCAAATAATGTATCTGGAGGTCAGAAAAAAGTGGTGAAAACACAGCAAAAAAATCCAAAATGCACTTTAGAATGAGTTCTGAACAGATAAAATACTTTTTTCACTTTTTTCTGACCTCTGGAATGGTTTTCAATGCATATTCAACACATTTCCAACAGTGGCCTCTAGTGGCCAGCTCTGGTAATTGCTGAACCAGTCCTTGACAATCAGCTGTTGCAGAGAAGGGGGAATTTTTGGCACTTCCTGATTTGGGGGGGGGGAGAGCTTCTGGTGGTGCCAAAATGCAATGGAATATTCCAAAAACAGAGCAGAAATGCTCCAAACACCCTCCCACCGCAATGGAAAGTGTTGGAAGATGCCAAAAAAAAAAGTGTATCCTGAAGAAGAAAAATGTATCTTGAAGCATTATTTTTCTGTGATTTCCTTTTATTTCATGAGTTTTTCATTAGTTGGGGTGTTGGTAATTCAAGGTTTTACTGCATATAATTTATTGACTTGGGCAGTGAGGTATCATACTGCACATAGGTGGGGACAGAGCCCTGTCATAGTTAAGCAACATGGATTAGGGGCCCGGCCACTTGCCTATCTGCTGTGTCTGAAGCCCGTGCTCTTGCTCCATTCACTGGGAAAACTTGTTGGAGCACTTTGACAGCAGAAGGCTGCCATTGGGGCTCCAAGCACCATCCAGAAGAAGAAATAAGAATTGTGATTAAAGACTGCAGTGGCTCAAGTGGCTAAGATGTTGACTGGGAGGCGGAAGGTCAGCAGTTCGATTCCCGAGTACTGCAGGACGGAATGAGCTCCCAGCTTTGTCCCAGCTCCTGCCAACCTAGCAGTTCGAAAGCAAGAAATTGCAAGTAGATAAATAGGGACTACTTCGGTGGGAAGGTAACAGCGCTCGGTGCGCTCCGGCATCTAGTCATGCTTGCCACATGACCACAGAAACGTCTGCAGCAGTAGACAGCGCTGGCTCATCGGCTTTGAAACAGAGATGAGCACTGAACCTAGAGTCGGATATGACTGGCTTTCAAGCAAGGGAAACCTTTACCTAAACATAACCTATTATTTTAGCACTACTAGACCCTCTACTTAGGGTGAGAGGGTTAGTGTAGTTAGTGGATTGTGTTGGGCTAGAACCTAAGAGATCTGAGTTCTCAAAATTCTCTCTTAGCCATGGAGATTCACAAGAGGGCAAGTGGCAGTGGCAAAACTGTGGTTTAAATAGCTCATATACAGGTACCTTGAAAGATCTACAGTATTAGACTTGCCATGAATTGGGTGAGACTAGATAGCAGATAACAAGACCACAGAGAAATCAGATGAATGAGGTAAACATACATTATTTAAATAATGGACTAGAGGAGAAGTTACATTTTTGAAAATGTTTCCTTGCATAAAGCATCACTCCTGCAGCAGAATGGCAGAAATGTCAACAGTGTACTTTTGGCTGGCTGGATAAATGGAAACGAAATAAATGGTGCTTGAGAATTTCCTCAGTCCAGTAGCATTCCTTTTACATTGAAAATGGCTCATAATCTAATTTAGATTCGAAATTATGTTATAAAGGTATTTTGGCATGGCGATATCTGTGGTTTGGAAGGTTCCACCAGATTTTACAAGGTTGCTCTACATCAAACATTATGTTCCTCGTTCTGTAAAGTGCTACAGAACACTGCAAAAACAAAACAAAACAAAACAAAACAAAAAAACCTTATTTTGTCTTGCTTCTGGTAGATTGCCACATATTTCAAGGATATCTGCCATATTGACTACTGAATGGCTTTTGCTTCCACATTTCCTTGGTAAATGTTCTCGGCCAAGTAAACATTATCTAGCCTTCCTTTTTACGTGTTCTCTTTCTAGTTGTTTCTACGTATGATGTGCTTACCACCTGCAAAACCTTTTTCTGACAAAGTGTGCACATCTATATAATCTGCATGTAGATTTTTTCTTTAACCCCAGTGTCCCTAGGTCTTGACAGGTGCAAAAGTTTCTCCTCATCTTCATTTGTCCATTTCTTATGCCCTGCCATTTCCTTATATATTTCTTATCTTGGTGCCGATTGGTAATCCTGACTTTGAAGGCAAACTCTGACTTGGGTCTTGGTCCAGCACATAGTCTTGGAAGTCAGGGTTCCTCATATTTTAGCTTGCCTGATGACTCTGGCCTTCCTTGATAACATTGCTATGTTCCTGCTCAATGGCAGTAGGTGTTTCACAAAAAGAATGTAACCATTTTTTTTCAAATCTGTCCCAGTTCCTTAAAATCCAGGAACCTTGTTAAACCAGGCAAAAGTCAATTGGCTTACACCAGGGGTTGCCACTCTTTTAAAGTTGGGGGCCAGGTGTTGTGTATGGAATAGTATGGAATATAACTGCTACGTTATGCCTTTAAGTTAAATGTAACTGGTTCTACAGGAAATGTATACTTAAGCCATTTGTAAAGAACACATTGTATCCAGCTGCTATTGGAATGCGAGCCTGCTACCAGAGATGGGAGCAGTGAGCATTCAACTCACATGGTACAAATTCCCTAATCATGCACAGCCGTGGGAAACCTTCCCACCACGGACACACCTGGACAAGAAGGGCGGGACTCCGGATGGCGTCACACCGACAGTAGTCAATAGGCTACCGTGCACCCAGATTCAAATGTATAGTGACTGTATAAAAGGAGTTGTATTGCTACCATTACCTCGTGTTCAAACTGTACATCATGCAATAAAGTTGTGTTAGCCAGAATACTGCTGTTTCTATCGTCTTGCTTCCCTGAACACCAAATTGGTGACGAAGGTGGGATATGGCTTCCCATGGGAACAAGATGCAACCAATCTTCGACATCAGCCAGCTGGAACAATGGGAATGGTTCAAAATGCATTTCCGCAGCACGCTGGCGATAGCTGAAATCACCGATGAGGGGAAAAAGCACGCCCAGCTCATCATGATGTTGGGGTACCACGCCGTGAAGCTCCTGGTCAACCTGGTGGCACCGAGGAAGGTGGAAGAGGTCCTAGTCAAGCACCTCCTAACAGCACTGCAGGGGCACTTTCAGCTGACCGTGTCCATCTTCACGGCCAGAGCTGCCTTCGGGAGATGGGACCAGTGCTCGGGTGAGTCTGTGGCCGATTTTGCGGCGGCCCTCCGCATGGCGGCAACCCCATGTGAGTGGGCAGACCTGGAAACTGCCCTCAGGGACCGTTTGCTCTGCAGTCTGCGGGACGAGGAGACCCAATGAAAGCTGATGACCCGTGGCCATGACCTGATGTTCCATGAGGTCCTAAAGGAAGCACAGGTGGCCGAAGCCATGAGGGCCGGAGTCAAGCTGTTCAAGTCAAGGGCCCCACCAACTGACAGGGCATCGACTCCAGTTCAAGCGGCCTGGCGGGACCATCAATCCCCAGCATCACCCTCCTCCTCGGAGGCCAGCGAGGACGAGGGCATCTGAAAGGTGCGGAAGGCAGTGACTGAGAAGCGTGGCAAAGAAAGTCGCCATTGCGATGGCTGCAGGGCGTCCCATGATTGAAGCAAGTGCCCGTTCTGGAAAGCCGAGTGCCACAACTGCGGACGGTGGGGCCACATCACCAAAGTATGCAGACGACGGCGAGGAGAGTACAAGGGCCCAGTGGAACGTCCCCCAAGGAGACTGGACGGCGTCAGCAGAGTTTCCGACAACAGCGACCCAGAAGTGCATCGCGTGTACCGGCGGGTTTGCGGCAACAGCAGTGCAGCTGTTCACAGCATGTCCTTGGGGAACCCCCATTTTTTTGTTGAGGTACTGTTGCAAGGGGTCCCAGTTAGGATGGAAATAGACTCGGGTCTTCCTACTCCATTATATCCCAGCGGGAGTTCCTGCGTATTCCCTCCAATGAGCGACCCAAACTCAAGGCATTAAAGACTCATTTGCAGTGTTGGGGGTGGGGGAATTCAAGGTACAATTTAAACACCATAGGGAGAAGCTGCCCTTAGTAGTCCTGAAAGAGGGGGGTTGCTGTCTCCTGGGAACGCAGTGGTTCAAGCCCCTGGGAATTTCAATAGAGGGTATCCATGCCGCCGGGTCCGACCCCATCCAGGATGCTTGCAATGCACACCCAGCGGTATTCGAGAAGGGGCTCAGGAAATTCAAGGGCCCCCCAGTTTCATTTGATCTGGACCCAGAAATCGGGCCCATTCGGCTCAAGCCAAGAAGGGTCCCATTCGCCCTCAAGAACAAAAAAGAGGCGGAACTGGACAAACTGGTGGGCCAGGGGTTTTTGGTTCCAGTGGACTCTGCGGGGTGGGAAACTCCTATTGTGACTGCTTTGAAACCTAAAGGGGAGGTTAGGATTTGTGCAGATTATAAATGTACGATAAATAAGGCAATCCGCCCAAATGCATACCCGGTGCCGGTTGTTAGCCACCTATTAGCCACGTTGCATGGGGGAAAAGTTTTTGCTAAGTTGGATTTGGCACAGGCATACCAACAGCTGACTGTAACTCCAGCTGCTGCCGCAGTGCAGACAATTGTGACCCACAAAGGGGCTTTTAAGGTCACGCGCCTACAGTTCGGCATAAACTCGGCCCCCGGGATTTTCCAGTCCCTCGTGGAGCAGTTGCTAAAAGGGCTCCTTGGGGTTCTCCCATATTTTGATGATGTGCTGATAACAGGGGAGAGTGTGTCGGAACTGGCTAAGAGGTTGGACAAGGTTCTGTCGATTTTCAAAAGAGTGGGGTTGAGGTTAAAAAAGAGCAAGTGTGTGTTCCTAGTGAGGGAGGTTGAGTTCCTTGGGTTTAAAATAACCCCCGATGGAGTAAAGCCCTCCGAATCCAAGGTTGCAGCTATCCAAAATGCCCCTCGCCCCACCGCAAAACCGGAGTTGCAGTCATTTCTTGGGCTCCTGAATTTCTATCATTCCTTCTTGCCAAGGAAGGCATCAGTTGCGGAGCCACTGCCTAAGTTACTTAAGAAGGATGCGGTTTGGCGGTGGGGAGATAGTCAGGAAAAGGCGTTTAAAGAATTAAAGTGGCTTCTATCCTCAGAAGCGGTCCTGACCCACTTTGACCCCAGAAAGCCCGTAGTTCTAGTCTGCGACACATCACCGGTAGGGGTGGGGGCGGTGCTGTGCCATGTGTTAGACAACGGGCGGGAAGCCCCAGTTGCGTTCTACTCCAGATCGCTTTCAAAGGCAGAGCACAACTACGTGCAAACGGACAGGGAGGCTCTCACCATAGTTGCTGGTACAAAGAAGTTCCACAACTTCCTGTATGGTCGACTGTTGTGACTGACCACAAACCCCTACTAGGCATTTTCACCACAGGCAAGTCCATGCCACAGATTCTGTCCCCCAGAATGCTCCGGTGGGCTATCTTTCTCAATGCATACCAGCACATGCTGGTCCACCGCCTTGTGAAAGACATTAGCCATGCAGATGCTCTTTCTAGGTTACCCCTGCCACAGTTAGGAGACCCTGAGTGTGAGGTGGAGCGAGATCATCAAGTGCTTCTGATCGAAGTCCCTCGACTCACCCCCGATAGTTCCCGCAGACCTTGCCAAAGCCACGGCGAAGGATAGGACCCTTTCCCTAGTGAGCTCCTGGGTTCAGAAAGGGTGGCCAACGACTTCCCCCAGGGAGGAAATCACAGCTTATGTTAGAAAAATGGATGAGCTTTCCACAGAAAGGGGCTGCCTCCTATGGGGCCAGCGGGTAGTCATTCCCGAGTCACTGAGGTTGAGAGTGCTCAAGCTACTGCATGTCAGCCACCCCGGGATCGTATGCTCTAAAGCTTTGGCCAGAAGCTACTTCTGGTGGCCCCAAATGGATGCTGACATAGAGCACATGGTCGGCAAGTGCGAGAATTGCCAAAGTTCTCGACCTGAGGAGTCCTGACTTCCCCATAGAGAATGGGACATGGCCCGAGGGCCGTGGTCTCAGGTACATGTAGATTTCGTGGGTCCCTTCAGGGGAACCCTTTCCTGCTAATAGTAGATGCTTACTCCAAGTGGTTGGAGGTGATTCCGATGTCCAGCACCTCGTCAGCTGCAACCGTAAAGCAATTGCGCAGGGTGTTTAGTTGTTTTGGGATACCAGACGTGCTTGTGAGCAACAACGCCAGTACCTTCACGTCTGTGGAATTTCGGGCATTCATTGAGAAAAACGCCATCCGGCATATCACCTCTGCTCCATTCCACCCCGCAACAAATGGCCAGGTAGAATGGCAGGTGCAAACTACAAAAGAGGCATTGCGGCGCATGGGCCCTGGGGACCTGAACCTGCAACTGTGCCAATTCCTGCTGTGCTATAGGGTGACGCCACTCACGTCAGGGCTCTCGCCTGCAGAGCTCCTCATACGCAGGAAACCTGTAATGCTTCTAACTAGGTTGGATCCCACAAGGGTGGAGGATAAAGGGAGGAACATAGAATTAGGGAATACCAAAAGTTTTGGAATAGGAGAGCCTGTTTATTGCAAGAATTACGCAGCCGCAGGGCCAGCCTGGGTCCCGGGAATAGTCATTGAGCAAACGGGGCCAGCTTCATACTGTGTGGAGACCAGCACAGGTCTACTTTGGAGAAGGCACGCCGATCAACTCAGGCATAGGGTTACCAATAGGCAGGACACAGACATGCAGCCACAGGAGTCAGCGTTAGGGTCCTCCCCCACCCGCTTGTCCCAAGGGGGAGACAAAGGGTACCCTTCGGGTACAAATGCAGATCGGCAATCCCCACCTAGGGGGGAGGGGGTTGATACAAGCCCATATCCCTTGGACACCAGGGATACTTTGGAAGAGAGTAACGAATTTGACGGGGAAGAAGAGTTTGATTTTAAGTTTCAGAACCGTTTTTCCCCCGGAGTGGTCCCCCACCCGTCTGAGCGAAAAGTGGGGTTTTTCGTTAGTCCCAGTAGCCCCTAGTTTCTCGACATTAGAGTTCACCCCTACCCCACGTTTCCAGTCAAGGGCTCCCCAGTCAGAGCCGGCGCAATCGCGAAACCCCAGTTCCCCACATTTTCAGTCAGGGACTGCACAACCGCACCAAACCACTAACGAGTCCATCCCTCCTATTGCAGGGCAAGAACCAAGAGAGCAGAGAAGCGCGAGGGCCCCCGAGCCAAGCACAGCAGCCGCATGCCCCAAACGCACATGTGGGAAACCACATTGGTTGAGGGACTTCGTCCCATCCTAGGGGGAGGGATGTTGTGTATGGAATAGTATGGAATGTAACTGCTATGTTATGCCTTTAAGTTAAATGTAACCGGTTCTACTTAAGCCATTTGTAAAGAACACATTGTATCCAGCTGCTATTGGAATGCGAGCTTGCTACCAGAGATGGAAGCAGCGAGCATTCAACTCACCTGGTACAAATTCCCCAATCATGCACAGCCGCGGGAAACCTTCCCGCCACGGACACACCTGGACAAGAAGGGCGGGACTCCGGATTATGTCACGCCGACAGTAGCCTAATTGGCTACCGCGCACCCAGATTCAAATGTATAGTGACTGTATAAAAGGAGTTGTATTGCCACCATTACCTCATGTTCGAACTGTACGTCATGCAATAAAGTTGTGTTAGCCAGAATACGGTTGCTTCTATCGTCTTGCTTCCCTGAACACCAAACCAGGTCACGCTCCTTCAGACAGTCGAGGGGGCTGGTCTGGTGGTCAGTAAATGAGTCTGCAGCTGATTCCTCACAGCTGGAATGAGGGCGGGGGCCAGATTATTTGGCACCGTGGGTCAGATCCAGGCCATAGGTTGCCTATCCTTGGCTTACACCAAAATACACTACATAAGCAAGTTGCTGTTCATTATCTACCTGCTGATATTGAGATTGGCTGTTCCTACTATGAAGAAAGACACTGTTGGGATCCACCCACTCCAGGTCAGATATCGATGGTGTCTTTCCATCAGGGTTTTCTTCCCTTTGCCAGTGTTGGCTTTCTTCTAATCCTCAAGGCAGGTGGAGCAGAATATAGTTGATTGCTGAGTTTTCTCAACTTGCTACAGTGCTATCATTGAGCTTGTCTATTTTTTCAATGGATGAAGTCTCTCCATGGACTACACTCCTGGACCCTGCTAGCACCGCTGGCTCAATTTGGGACAGCTCAAGAGTTCTGTCTATCATTGCTGTGAGCCTATATATCTGTTATCCACCATCCATGGACCCACCCTGTATTGGAGACTTGCCCTGGCATGATGATCATTATGAATCTGATGATATTTCTAAAGATATAGTATTGAGTAGGATATGCTAGGCCTAGAAAAATCTACTAATTTTCTCCTTAAGTGATCCTTGTTTTTTTATCATAAAATCAGGGGCTGTGGTGGCTGGGTGGTTAAGAATCTCACCTTTTTACCGGGAAGGCCGGCAAGTCTGCAGTTCGAGATCAGGATACTACATGATGGATTGAGTGCCCATCTCTGTCCCAGCTCTTGGGACAGAGCCTGAGCAGAATTTCTCCAGCAAAAAACCTTTCAACCCAGAATAATTTCTGACACGAAATCATCATCATAATCATAAAATTGCCGTGAATGTTGTTGCCTTTGAGAAATATTGACAAAGATGAGATAAGATCAAAGACTTATGGACTGTGTTGCCAGTTTAATTTACTACTGAAGGAGAGATAATTTAAAGAGAAACATTCAGCAAAGCCACTGGTTTAATCTGTGGCATCAAAGCAGCCTCTCCATAGTATGAGACCAGATCCTCCTCCGTCACCTCCCACAGTGCTTTCCCAACAAGATCATTCAGCAAATACGCCTGAGTTTCTCTTTGTGTGCAGACACTTGTCGCTTCTCCTTTCGGTGTGATGCATTGCCAGTGTGAGATAAAAATGCTTTCAAATAGGTTCTTTATGTAGGGCTGGGATTAGGGATGGACTGAAAGAAAAAACAATATTTTAGTTCTTAAAAACTTAATTCTCTCAGTGCATTAACTGGTCCTTTTCCCCCCTCCTGTATTCATGACATCCTCAGACAGACATTCAAAACCTTTTCTCTGAAATTCCTCTTCTTCAGGTGCCGTATCCATTCAAGATATTGTCTGTCATCACGGTGATAGTTTTCCTGTTCTTTACTCCTTGGAACAGTTCTTCCGAGGACACGCCACACCAGTCTCTCAGGTTCTTCAGCCATGAAGTCTGTCTACATCCAGGGCCTCTCTCCCAGGGATCTTCCCTCATATAGCGAGTTGGAGTATTCTATACTTTGTGTCATTCCTCATGATATGCCCAAAGTATTGGAGCTTTCTTTGTTTAATGGTCTTACATAGTTCTTGTTCTTTATCCATCTGGCACAGTACTTCTACATTAGTTTTCTGGAGTTAGGTGCAGTAAACTATCTGTTTTGGCTGCATTTAGTGTTACACTAAATTTCTTGCACACTCATGACAGGCAAACAAATTTGACTTTAGGTTGACAAAGACAGAAATAGAACTTTGCTGGAGGAGTTCTCAGGAGAAAGGGAGGCAAGTTTACAAACAGACAGCATGTTTACAATCAGAAAACAAACAAACAAATCAACTGACAATACTGTTGTTCTCAGATTTTTTAAAAATCCTCATTTCCAGTTCCAGACTAGACCAAGAGGGGGTTTGGATCTAGCACAACTCTGCCACTCTCTTTCTCCACCTCTGCTGTGTTGGCCGATCTGAGATCCAGCACCAGAAGGAGGGAGATTATGCTAACACAAAGGGGTCTTTCCCCCATCTCAAACCCACTCTGGCAGACATCTGATGAGTCTAGATGGCATTGCCTGTTGTTTGTATAGATTTGCATATTGCATTTGCGTGTGAGCATGTGTGCACTTGGAACATCATAATGCCATTGTTTCTTTAAAACAAACAAACAAACAAACAAACAAAAACCAGGACATCTCAATGATTAAATAATCTTGCTATTTTAGTACCATACTGGGTCAAACTTCACAAAGGCAAGAAACTGGGAGCTAGGGCCAGTGTTTTAACAGACGGGTTCTGGGATTGTGAAATCTTAACCTATAAATCCAAGGGTTCACCGTTGGAACTGGCTATAGGTTGCTATGCGTCGCCCTACTGACCCGCACCCACCCTTCGTGCGCACGGCCGAATTGCCTACGCAGGTCAACGAAGGATTTAAAAATCCAGCACGGGGGCCTCAGCCCCACAAACGGCAAGAAAGGGAAAGAACTTCACTTCCCAACATTCCTTGCGCTGCGCCGCACCAGAGCCAATCACGCTGAGAGGCTCTTGCACGGCGCAGCGTTCCGACACGCGCCGTAGCCAATCGAAAGAAACGCATTTTTAAAAAACCCAGCAAAAACACAAAGCACCAACCCATAACTACAAGCCCCAGCGTCCTGCGCGCCCATGCAGAACGCTGAGGAAAACGGTGCCCGGAAAGTTAAAAAGAAAAACAGCTTACAGGCAAGCAAACAGCAGCCGGCTTTCTTTTACTCTCCCGCGGCGCCTGAAGCTCCCGAATGGAGTTTCCCCTTTAACATCAGTGGGAGGGGGTGGCGATCCCCCTCTCCGCTGCCTACCCTACTGTTGGGAGGTTTGTGGGGATAAAAGGACTATATTGCCCAAACCCATCTGGAAACAAAAGATGAGGCAGAGAGGATCGATCCCCCACCACCCCTCCTTAAAAAAAACTCCGTCTTTTCTTCTCTTTAAAACCGGAGTTGTTTTAAGGAGGGGGGTTGGGGGATCGTTCCTCTCTGCCTGTTCCTCTGTGTCCAGAAGGGGAGGGCCAATATACACCTTTTATCCCCAAAAACCACCCAACACTAGGGAAGCCAGCGGGGAGGGGGATCGCAGCCCCCACCCACTGATATTAAAGGGGAAAAACGATCTACTTTCATGATTCCACAAAAACAAAGCACAACTCCGCAAAAACAAAGCACCATAACACACTACAGCTCCCCTCCCCACCACCTAGCCCACCCTTCCTAACCCCCAATGACCATGCCCCCATCCCCACCACGGGCTGGCGGAGTAGATAATCCAACGAGTCCGGCCTGCGAAAAAACCCCCAGCCTAACAACACATGGTATTTCAATGGGCCACCCAGCCACCGAGGCCGGCCCACAGAAATACCCACTCCAAAAACACAAACAACAACATTAAAAAAAGCAAAAACAATACTAAACATAAAAATTACAAGGAAAATCTTCCACAAACAATAAAAAAAAAACAAGGACAAACCCAACCCCCCACCCCCCACAAATCACAACAAAGCCACCCCTAACAAAACAGAGATCACAACTTACCAAGACCCGTGCAGCCTCACCGAGAATCAGAATTGAAATGAGAAAAGAACAGGAAGAATACACAGGCCAGGACAAAATCAACATTAAAACATTATGCAACAGCACCACCAAGTGGCCACAGGAAATATTACACTCAATGAATTCAAATTGATCTCCAACCATCTACAAAAAACATACACTTACACATTTTTAAAAAAATCTTATCCAAAGTACACCTATCACCAAAAACCACATAGGAACACATTATTTTTAAAAAATGCAATTATTGGGGAAAAAATATATCAACCTTATCTCTTTTTAAAATCCAAATTTTTTAATAACAGTTTAAAACACTACCTACGTATAAAAAACAACACATTAAAAAACATAACTAATTTAAATACACATACAACAAAAAACATCCCAAACCATTTCTCATATTTTTAAAAAAACAAAACCCCAAAAAAAGCCCGGCAACGCCGGGCAACCCTTGCTATAATACATAATTCCATGAGGTACCAGAGATAAAGCTTTTTAAAAATAGAACAAACTTTGCTACCACTTCAAGCAGTAAATAGAGCGGCACTGTCCTATTCTTCAATCCCATCAATTATTACATCTTGACACAGTCTTGTTTCTAGAGGTGTAATAGCAAAAAACAAACAAACAACAACAAAAAACAATAACAAAACAAACCCAGAACAAAACAAAAAACCCCACCATCACCACCTTTCAAAGCACTGCCATCCTCGGAAAGAATATTTCACCCACTGAATCACTCTGAGACCATGCTAAGTCTTGATTCTGTATTTGTGTTGGTAACATATGCACTTTATTATGTGGCATTATAGGCAACTTCCTGACAGACTTCTAGAAAGTTAGACAGGCAGCAAGAGTTCATATAATATTAAGGGCCAGAAGGAGGGGGATGCTGGAATCTGGATTCTATGTAAGAAGAGAGTCCACAAGTAATTCGCTGTTCCTAGAAGCAACACAGTCAGAGGAAGGATACTGGACACTCAACTGATGACCACAACCTGCTAATTTAGAGCAGATGATGGTACCAGGCCCTTGTCCTATGAAATCAGAAGTAAAGTCCCCCCAGGAACTTTCAGCAGAAACACTCCTCTTAAAATATATTTTAAGTATCCTCATTTTAACTTCTGAAAGAGGCTCCTTGAAGATTGTAGTATTTTTGAACCACAGTAGGGCACACCTTGTGCTACTGGCTGATCTTTCTCACACTAGGTCAGCTGAAAGAAACTGCAGAATGAACTCACCAAAAGGTGCCTTCATTTTGGCAGTTTCACGACTGGCCTAAACAAAGAAGAGGACGCCAAAGAAGACACCAAAGAAGAAGAAGACACCAAAGAAGAGACACCAAAGAAGAAGATGCTGAAGAAGATGATGAAGAAGAAAGTTCTGTTTCTTGCTATACTATGCTGGTAGACTGTAATAAAGATTGATTTGATTTGAGTCCCTCAGGAACACTAGACTGACTGGTAGAGGTCACTTGGATAGACTCCATGATTGTATTTTTAAAAAGGTGTTTCTAGGGATAAGAACATAGGCAGAATGCCTGGCCTGGTATATCCAGCTCTCTGTGTGTTTTCTCTTTCCTCCTGTGACTTGTCACATCCAGCAGGAAGAAAGAAATAGCCTACGGGTAGAAAAGGCAATAACAGGACATCACACATGCCAGATCCAAGCAGAATCACTTCAAAAAGAAACACCAGCCCCTTGCCGGTGGATTAAAATGCAATGAAAGACCATTTTAAAAATCAGATTTCAATGCAATTAGTTTTATTACCTATGGCTGAGAGAAAATACATTGAATGCAACTGTGACAACTCTAGCACAAACTCTAAATTGCAATGTAGTCACACCATGAAACGACTAGTGGGAAGATTGCACAGAAGCATGTCTTCCCTAATTACTGGATCAAAAATCATATTTTGGGCTGAATTTGTGACCTCAACTACTTGATTTGACCTTGTGGGCATCTTTCTGGCCCTGCTATCCTAGAAAATGCAAGTATGGTAATATATGTTACTAGCAGAGGTTGCCCGGCGTTGCCGAGTTGTTTTAAATTGTGTTGTAAGGTTTTTTTGGTTAATTTATGTAAATAAAAGGTTAGTCTGTAATTGTTTGTTTAAAATTATTTTATTTATGCACATTTTGTAATATTTTCATTTGTTAAATAGATTGTATTGTTTTCATATGATAAAGTAATAATAACTTGTACTTTTGTTTTTTTCCTAATGTATTTTTGAATATTTGTTTTAACATATATCTTATTTTTAGTAACACACATTTTCTTTTAAAATAGAATAAATATATTAAAATTTAAAATTTCAGCATAAACAATTTTAACTCAACTTTTTTTGCTATATTTAAATCATCATTTATAACTTTAACTAAATACATGTTTTTTAAAAAATTTCAGTTGATGGGTTCTTTGTCTGTTCTGTTGTTATCATAATCTGGAAAAAATAAAAATATATATTCAAATATATATGTTAATTTTTTGTTTTGGCTTATTTTGTTAATCTACTTACCTTTTTAAAAAAAGAAAAATATATTAATAACATTTTATATTTAAGCATAAACATTTTAACCCATTCGCCCCACCGCGAGCCCTTCCGAGCCCGGGTGCTACCATCCTCAGCCGGGCCAGGGAAGAGGAGGAAGACCAGCCGGGCAGGGGGAGGCCAGCCATTCACCCCACCGCGAGCCCTTCCGAGCCCGGGCACCACCATCCTCAGCCAGGCCAGGGAAGAGGAGGAAGACCAGCCGGGTGGGGGGAGGCTAGCCATTTGCCCCACTGTGAGCCCTTCTGAGCCCGGGTGCCACCATCATCAGCCGGGCCAGGGAAGAGGAGGAAGACCAGCCGGGCGGGGGGAGGCCAGCCATTCGCCCCACCGCGAGCCCTTCCGAGCCCGGGCGCCACCATCTCCAGCTGGGCCGGGGAAGAGGAGGAAGACCAACCGGGCAGGGGGAGGCCAGCCATTCACCCCACCGCGAGCCCTTCTGAGCCCGGGCGCCACCATCTCCAGCCTCCTGGCACCAACCGAGCACCGAAGGAGAGGACCAATTGGCAGAAGGGAAGAAGGCAGAGGAGGAAAACCAGGGGGCGAGACTCAGAGCCCCATGCAAAGGATAAGTAGCTGATATGCAGAAATGTTGATGACTTAATATAGTAACTCACATAAAGACTTTATGCCGACTTAATATAGCAACTGACATAGAGACTGTGTTTAAAGTGTGATAATATGCATGATAATATGTTGTTTAAAATGTTCTACACTTTTAAAACTGTGATAAACTGTATGAGGGGGGGAAATGGTGTAGAAACCGGCAAACCACGCCATAAAGCTTGCCAAGAGAACCCTATTGACCAAAACAAAAGGCAAAACAAAGGAGCAGGCTAGATGATACAGGATGCTTAACACCACAGAGTGGAGGAAGGGGAGGGACAGGAAAGGGGAGGGGAGAAATGCAATGTTACAAGGAACAATACTGCATAGGGACATGGAATGTGAGATCAATGAACCAAGGTAAACTGGAAGTGGTAAAAAATGAGATGGAAAGAATAAGCATTGACATCTTGGGCATCAGTGAGCTAAAATGGACAGGGATGGGTGAATTCAGCTCTGGAAACCATCATATCTACTATTGTGGACAAGAAAACCTTAGAAGAAATGGAGTAGCCATAATTATCAATAAAAGAGTGAGAAAAGCAGTAATGGGATATAACGTCAAAAATGACAGAATGATGTCAGTCAGAATTCAAGGCAAACCTTTCAATGTCACTGTGATCCAAATATACGCACCAACCACTGGTGTAGATGAAGCCACAATGGACCAGTTCTATGAGGACCTAGAACACCTCATAGAACAGACACCAAGAAATGATGTTCAAATTATATTAGGAGACTGGAATGCCAAAGTAGGAAATCAAAAAGTGGAGGGAATAACAGGCAAATTTGGTCTTGGAGTACAGAATGAAGCAGGGCAAAGATTGATAGAGTTCTGCCAAGAGAACGCACTGGTCATACCATACACTCTCTTCCAGCAACACAAGAGGCGACTTTACACATGGACATCACAAGATGGCCAACACCGAAACCAAATTGACTACATACTCTGCAGCCAAAGATGGAGAACCTCCATACAGTCAGCAAAAACAAGACCTGGAGCAGACTGTGGCTCAGATCACAACCTACTGATCGCAAAATTCAGGATAAGACTAAAGAAAATAGGGAAAACAAGGAGACCAGACAGATATCACCTAGAAAGTATCCCTAAAGAATACGCGGTGGAGGTGATGAACAGATATAATGGCCTAGACTCAATAGACAGAGTGCAGGAAGAATTATGGACAGAGATAAGGGACATCATGCTGGAAGCAGCAAAGAAAACCATACTAAAAGGAAAGAAGCATAAGAAAGCAAAATGGTTGTCTGATGAGGCTCTTAAAATAGCAGAGGAAAGAAGGAATGCAAAAGTCAAAAGAGAAAGGAAAAAATACAATCTTTTGAACACAGAATTTCAAAGAAAAGCAAGGAGAGATAAGGAAAACTGCCTAAAAGAACAGTGCAAAGAAATGGAGGAAAACAACAAAAGAGGCAGGAATAGAGATCTCTTCAGAAAAATCGGGGACATCAAGGGAACATTTAAAGCAAAAATGACCATGATAAGGGACAAAGACGGAAAAGGGCTAGCTGAAGCAGAAGAGATTAAGAAAAGATGGAAAGAGTACACAGAGGAACTCTACAAAAAGGACCTCAACACTCCTGATAATCACAATGATGAAAAAATTGAACTTGAGCCAGACATTCTAGAGAGCGAAGTTATAAAGGCCCTAAAGAGCACTGCAAACAAGAAAGCTAGTGGAGATGATGGTATCCCAGTGGAATTTTTCAAAGCTCTAAAAGATGATGGCATCAAATTACTGCATTCAATATGCCAGCAGATTTGGAAAACAAAACAGTGGCCACAGGATTGGAAAAGATCAGTATACGTCCCAATCCCAAAAAAGGGCAGTGCCAAAGAATGCTCAAATTATCGAACAATTGCACTCATCCCACACGCCAGCAAGGTGATGCTCAAGATAATACAGGATAGACTTCAGCAACATGTGGAGAGAGAACTACCAGAGGTGCAGGCCGGTTTCAGAAGAGGTAGGGGGACTAGAGACCACATTGCCAACATATGTTGGATCATGGAGAAAACAAAGGAATACCAGAAACAAGTTTATTTTTGTTTTATTGACTACACTAAGGCATTTGACTGTGTGGACCACAACAAGATGTGGCAAGTAATTAAAGAGATGGGAATACCAGAGCACCTCATATGTCTCCTGAGAAATCTGTACATGAACCAACAGTTAGGACAGAACACGGAATGACGGAGTGGTTTGGAATAGGAAAAGGAGTAAGACAAGGCTGCATTTTATCACCCTGCTTATTCAATCTATACACAGAGCACATAATGCGCAATGCAGGGATGGAGGAATCACAATATGGGATTAAAATTGCTGGGAGAAACATCAACAATCTGAGATATGCAGACGATACCACCCTAATGGCAGAAAGTGAGGAAGACCTAAAGAACCTCTTGATTGGGCTGAAGGAGAAGAGTCCAAAAGCTGGCCTGAGACTCAATATCAAGAAAACCAAGATAATGGCAATAGGCCCCATCAGTTCCTGGAAAATAGATGGGGAAGAAGTAGAAGCAGTGACAGATTTTACATTCTTAGGATCAAAGTTCACTGCAGATGGAGATTGCAGCCATGAAATAAAAAGGCGACTGATTCTTGGGAGACAAGCCATGAGAAACCTGGGGAACATAGTGAAAAGCAGAGACATCACATTACAAACAAAAATTAGAATAGTCAAAGCAATGGTATTCCCAGTGGTAATGTACGGATGCGAGAGCTGGACAATAAGGAAAGCTGAACGCAGAAGAATAGATGCCTTTGAAATGTGGTGTTGGAGAGTACCCTGGACAGCGAGGAGAACAAATAGCTCAATCTTAGAAGAAATCAACCCTGACTGCTCATTGGAAGGTCTAATAGTAAAGACGAAGCTAAAGTACTTTGGACATCAAATGAGAAGGGAGGATTCACTTATTTATTATTTATTTATTTATTCAATTTATATCCCGCCCACTCAACACAAGGCCAACTCTGGGCGGCTAACAACATAAAAAGTAACCCCAGGGCAACCCAAGGAGTTTACAGACAATATTCACAAATACAACAATAATCCTAAAAACAGTTAAAACAGTAAAAAAAGTTAAGACTACCCACCCCCTAAAAAGCAAGGGCTGCAGGATCGAAAAGGCACCATGGGGAAGAGTTCCTCTACACCAACCACCCCATGGTGGTTACCCTTCCACCCGCACCCCACACTTGACCTGCCAGCCAGGTTTTAAGATCCCTTCTGAAAGGTAGCAACTCCGTCCGAAGACGTAATTCTGTTGGCAGGAGGTTCCAGAGGGCCGGTGCAGACACGGAGAAGGCTCTCCTCCTTGTGCCAGAGAGGCGAGCCCCTCTGGCTGATGGAACAATTAGAGAGCCCCTCCGGTCCGCTCTGGTTGGACGGACAGACGTCCTCAGGGCGACTTGAGAAGGCCTTGATGTTGGGAAACGTGGAGGGCAAAAGAAGAAGAGGGAGGCCAAAGATGAGATGGCTAGATGGTATTGTAGACACAATGGGCACAGAACTGGGAGTGCTGAGGGGGATGGTGGAGGACAGAGGCGCCTGGAGAACAATGGTCTATAGGGTCGCAAAGGGTTGGAATCGACTGTGCGACTGAACAACAACAAACTTGTACTGTATACATTTTTTTATAAAAAAATTGTTGATGGGTTCTTTGTCTGTTCTGTTGTTTTCATAATCTGGAAAAAATAAAAATATATATTCAAATATTTATGTAATTTTTTTTATTTTTGCTTATTTTGTTAATCTACTTACCTTTACATCCTTTAGATTTCAATCTGTGTTTTATTTAGATTTTCTGTAATAATTTGTTTTAATTAATGTAATTTTGTTTTGGAATATTAATTTTTGAAATAAATATTATTGATTGTAATGATTTGTATTTTTATTTAAAAATATTTTTTCTTACCTTTGAATCTGTGTTTGGTTGTTTGTTTTCTGTTGTTGATTTAAATCTGTGGTTTCTGTAAAATAGACAAAATACATTGTTTTATTTTGTAAAATCAATTGATAAGTGATTTATTTACCTGTTGTTTGTAGATCCTGATTATTCTTAATTGTAATGAAGTGGTGAAGCATTAGCAGGGCTAATGGTTTGCTGATGTTAGTTGGGGGGTTCAGCATGAATAATAGTTGTCTTTGTATTATGAAATCAATAGGAATAATTGTTGAATGATTTTTTGGATTGTGTTCTTCTGATGTATTGTTCCTGATGTCTTCTTCTTCTTCAGTTTCTTGAATTGTGTATAAATTTTCTGTCTTGAAAGTTCTATGAGTAATTGTTTCATCTTCTGTAATTTGTTTGTTATTGATTTTTCTAATTATTTCTTCAAGTTCCTTATTATAATTTTTAAGTGTCTGCTGTGGTCTCATTTCTTTTGTTGTTTCAATTGGGTTTTCTTTCCATGGCATTGTTTCTTTTCTTTTTACAATTTGGAATTGTTTCAAAGGTAATTGTTCTATTTCACTGAGATCTCCTTGTTTTTTTTAAATTGTGCATGGTTTTTCATTTATTATTGTTACTTTATTTTATTATTATTATTATTTTTGCTGTTTTATTTTTCTAATTTGGTTCTTCTTAATGTTTTGTATTATTTGTTCAATTTCCTTATTAAGGTTTTCAGATATGTTGTTGTTATCCTTTTTAATTGGTTGCTGTTCTTTAATTTCCTTTCTTCTAACTATTTGGTTTTCTTTGCATTCAATATCTTTTATTTTACTGTCATCTTTTGGTTTCTTATTTGAAATGGTGTATTGTTGTTGATTTATTATTTTTGTTTCATTTTGGTGTTCTCTTTGTCTAATATCTTTGTTATTAATTTTTTCAATTATTTCTTCAAGTTGCTTATTTCTAATTTCAGATATATTGTTTTGTTTTTCATTTTTAATGCTTTTATTTGATTGTATTTGTTTTTCAATTAATGGTTTTTTTTTGCATATTGTGTTTTTCTTTTAAATTTTCTCCTGTTTCTTGCATTTTTATTATAGGTTGTTTCATTTCTTCTTCCTCTGAATTGGCTAGTTCATTATATATAACTTCGAATTCATTAGTTTTCAGTATGGTATATTCATTTATTTTTGTATATATATGTTTTGTCTAAATTATAATTTACATCTGTTGTCTCTACATTTCTTGTTGTTCTTACCTTACTTTGGTCTGTATTTGGAATGATGTGCAGAGTTCTGATTGCAAATTCGTTATCTTCCGTTTCTTTTTTTTGGTTTGTTTCTCCTGGTCTTTTTTCGTTTTCGTTCTCCCTTATTCTGTACCCTCGTCTGCATAGGGTCCGTTTTATTGGTTGCATTTTTGAATTTTATTTATTTTGTCTTTGAATATTATTAATTTATTTTCTTTGTAAGTCCGGTTGATGTGTTTACCGCCCCTTTCTAATGCTCCCCTCAGGGTTTCTGCATCTTTCGTCCCCTGTTTATATTAGGATGGGTTTTTTAAAGATATTCTCGCGTGAGTTTGCAAGCGTACGTTTTTTGCGTTTCTTTAGTCTATTTGCGTAGAAGTCATTGGCTTGCTGTTTGCACATTGCGTAAGTGTGGCTATAGTTTCGTTTTCCCATTTTCGTGGATTTACAGCATGTACTTTGTTTATGGAAGAATATTTGCCTGACCCTTGAAAGCGTTTTGGTGTACAGGTGAATCTTCTGTAAACGACTGTGGATGGTAACTTTGTTCTTAGTTCGGTAAGCTTGAATATTTCTTCCAATTAACTGTTATGTTTTTGAGTAATGTAATAACAGCGATCTTAAACTTTCTTTTTCTTTACTTAAAATTTACGTATTTGTGCTGTTTACTGTTTAGATTTAATGTGTTGCGTATTATTTTGATTGTTGCAGCACTTGTTGATGCACAATATTTTTTGTTTGATTGTTGCAAGTATGAATAAATTTTCTGCTGAAACCACTCTATAACACGCAACATATAATTGTGCATGAGAAAAACATGGCTTTCAATATGAACGCCACAATGTTGCAGTGTCTGACCTTGTGATTTATTTATGGTTATTGTGAATGCTAGTCGTATAGGGAATTGTAGTCTTTTAAATGGTATTGTTTGATCAGTTGGAATCAATGGAATATGTGGAACGCAAACTAATTCCCCTGCTCCTTTTCCTGTAATAATTGTTGCTTCTATTACATTTGGCATGAGGTTTTTCACACACAGTCTAGTGCCATTACATAACTTTGGTGGGTTTAAATTTCTAAGTAAAATAATTGGTGCTCCTTCTTTCAGAAGTAGTTGGTGAGAAGGCATTCCTGGTAGTTCTAGTGAGTTTAAAAATTCAGTAGGAAAATTAACAGCATCATCTTTGTCTAACACTGTATCAATAGATTTGTATACAGTAGGTTGGTCTGGTAACATGTCAAGAATGTCCTGATTTATACTGTTAACAACCTCATTCATTGCTTCTAAGATAGCTCTTTCTTTAAGCCATTCATGATGTTGATAATTGTCATTAATGTTTGAGTATACTGAATTTATAAGTTCAAATGCAGATGTTACCATGGTGCAGAAATAATTTGGAAATTCAATGTTATTTTTCTTCATTTTTTGGTACTTTTCCATCACCTATTTGTAGAAGAAAGTTAGTAAAGAGTTGAGTGTTTGCATTTTGTCTAACTCTCATGTTTTCTGTTAAGGTAATGGTTTGAACATTTTCCCATAAATATGATTGGTTGATACACGCATTGATTTGATCTGCAGGTATAGATTTTGGTATTACTGGGAGTGTTTGTCTGAAATCTCCACAAAGAAGTAGTAGAAGTCCACCCATTATTTTTTCACTTTCTCTTATGTCTTTAAGAGTTATGTGTAAGGCTTCAATAGATTTTTTACGTGCCATCGTACATTCATCCCAGACAATATTTTTTGCTTCTTTTAGCACTTTTGCACGTGCACTACCTTTTGTTATATTACATGTTGGGGTTTCCTGTTTAGCTATGTCGAGTGGTATTTGGAGAGCAGAATGAGCAGTTCTTCCACCTTCCATTAATGTTGCTGCTATTCCTGATGATGCTATCGCTAATACAACATTTCCTTGTGAATGTATTTCTGCTAGAATTAAGTTTGTGAGGAAAGTTTTTCCCATTCCTCCAGAAGCTTGTTGGAAAATTATTCCTCCATCTTCTATTCTTAGTTGTGTAATTATTTTATCTTAGGCAGATTTCTGTTCATCATTAAGCAGTGGTTTGTTTTGATTTATGTATTCTTTTAATCTTTCAATGTCATAGTTTGTTTCCCTTATATAATCTGCATTTAAGGCATCTCCTTGATTGCATCTTGGTGCTGGTAGGCCAAGTGCTTCCAGTGTTTTATTACTCATGTGTATGCATTTGTCTTCAATTTCAGTTAATGCCATGTTGTATATGTCTGCTCCATACTCAATGTTTAATGTGGGATGTTCTTTTCTGGCTTTAATTAGCATATCTTCACTTAGTGGGTTTTTAAAAATTTCCCACAAATTTAGTGGGTTTGATGGACTACATGAAGTGAGTATTATTGCTAGTAAAGTTCTCATTTGGTATGGCATAGAAATCATTGCTGCTTCTTGCAAAGTTGTTTCCCAATGTTGATCAGCTTCTAACAAACCCATGTGCTGACAAACTTCTCTGTATGTTTCCATCAGTTTTCCATCCACTGTTTCGAGTTCTTGAAAAGATGTTGCTCCAGGTATTGTATGGAGCAGCATTCTCAGATAGAAGCATTCTGTATTATTTGGATGAACAGTGTATAGTCTGCCTATTGCATCACTTTCAAAAATGTTGTGTTCAGGTACATAAGTGCCAGTTTTTCTGTGGCAGAATTGTTTCTTAGTTTTATTCCAGGTGTAATATTTTGCCACATCATGATATAGTATGGTTTTGGCAAATTCATCTTTCTGGCATAGTTTTAAAAAAGCAGTTAAAGTTGTTTCTTGAGGATTTTCTGCAACACTTGTTGCTGTTTCGGGAGTATACTCTTTGGCCATTTTCTAGGTGTACAATTAGATGTAGTACAGTTGGATGTCTATCATGTATGTGGAAGCCTAGAATACGCCAAAAACCCTCATTAGTACTAATGTACCTTCTACATTGATACTGTAAAATCTCATCATTTTTGTTGGTGTTTCTGATATCATAAATGGCCATGTCACTGCCTTTATTTATATATTTGCACACATACTTTATTGATTTAACACTATTACAATATTCAACATTAATGTATGCTTTGAATATTTTTGATAGTAGAGGACAGTATGGCACTATCCTGGTGTTGTCTACTACTATTTCTCCTTGTGTTTTGATTTTTAATTTAGTTGTGTTCCCTCCATCCTCAAGAGAATGCCATCTGTATTGTGGGTATCCATCTTCTGAAGTTTGTGTTTCTTTCAGTAATGCAGATTTTATCAGTAATGCAGATTTTATCTTTCATTCATGGTGTTTGTGGGTTAGGGAGACCACAAGGTCCATGAATCATGTTTTTCTTAACAATGGCATGTAGTTCAATGTCTTCATTTTCATTGGGTATTTCAGCAGATATTGTTTTATCAATTTCAGTGGGATGTATTTTGGTTTTTAGCCATATCAAGTTGTGAGAATGTGGCAGCCCATGTTTCTGCCATTCAATCGTATACATCCAACAATTACATTCACCAAATATATGATTTTTTGTAATAAGATTAATTAATTGTGTTTGTTTTTGTCTGAACACTCTTGAAATTAAGTAATGTCTGTCATTAGCTGTTTCATCTTTTCTGAGGTAATTTTTTTTATCTCAGGCTATGTTAGGTTACATGTAAATGTTATACAGTGATACCTCATACAACGTCCAAACTTGGTTCCACAAGTTTGGACTTTATACGAATTTGGACTTTGTATGAGGCATGCAAAATCCTAGCCACGATGCCTCATACAACAACCAAATCCTTGCCGCGATGCCTCATACAACATCATTTCCATAGAGATACATTGTACTGTCTCAGCACAGACTTCAGGGCAAAGTCAAGGAAACAGTCAGGAAACTGACAGAACTTTAAGAAATCATTGTCTAAAGGCTAAATACATTACAAAAACATGTCAAAATCCAAAATCGTGCTCAAAACCACTCCTAAACACTCTTCGCCTCGTGCAAAACCCACAGGAGCAATGCACGCATGCTTCCTGCCTTTTATACTGCCCATGCATAATGCAACCTGGGAAAACACGAATGCCTCATACAAAGTAGCAGCGACTTTGTATGAGGCAACTTTTTCCAAGGAGTTAGACAATGTTATATGAATTTGATGTTGTACGAAGCGGACTTTGTATGAGGTATTACTGTAAATAAGTCTGGTCTTCCATGTTTCCTTACATAGGTCATAGCATCCTGTGTATATTCATGCATATGCCTTGGGCTTCCAGTATATGTTACTGGCAGGATGAGCAGTGTTCCAATGTTTGTTAGGTTTCCATCTTGAGCCACAGCATCCTTTAAATGTATGTACTGTTCTGCTCTGAGTGATTTTTGGTTTGTTCTAATGTACAGTAGTCTTTCACTCTCTATTTTTGCATACATATCCACAACAAACTGATTTAACAATTTTCTACAGTGGATTATGTAGTTTTGTTCTTCATTTCTAACCATTAGAATGTAGGAGTAGTAGTCCATGGCTGAATTTTTTTTCTCAGTTTCCTTTCCTGTTTTTGGATCAATGCATTTCTAATTAAAATGATATCCATCCTCACCATATGGGAAAAGTATGGGATACTGAAGAGCATCATAGGAGCGATGTGTGTCTGGTATACGTTGCAGTTTTTTGTCATGTCGTTTAAGTATTATATCTCTGGGATGGAAAGTATCTCCACAAATGAGTGCTGCAACTTCATTTGTCTCTGGCGCATTGAATCGCCGTATATGTTCTCCTGTTGGAGTTTTGTCTGTAGCTATGACAATTTGGTATTCATTTGTTGGCATGTTTTGCATTGCATTTTCGAAATTGCGGATGAGATTATTGTGTTGATGTAACATTCTTTGTATTCTTAGTACAATATGTTGTTTTGTTCCTTCAATGTATGTACATCATTGTGCTGTTTCTTTTTCCTCATCTCCCATGAAATAAATTTGCAGGAACTTTGGCTGTTCTTCTGATAGTGGTAGTAGTGAACCAATATTGTGGTAAATCTGCCCTTGAATTGTGAATGTTAGATTGAATCCTTTGTGCTGTATAATGGCTGTGGCTCCAAATGAAGTCATTTGAAAACATGAGTTGTACTTTCGAATATTCTTTAAGAAATGTTTAGAATCTGCTGTTACTCCACTTGTATAATTTATCAGTTCTTGTATTTGCTGTTGAATTCTAATTTTACCTTCTTTACAACATAGTGACTGGGTTTCTGTTTTGAAATTTTTGGCTTGGCAGAATTGGCAAAGTGTGTCTAGATTATCAATATGTAAGTTAGCATTTTCTGAATAATTAGTTTCTGGATCATAGGAGAAGGCAGCCATTTTTAATGTTAATTTCTTAGCTTTACTTTTCTCTTTTCGTAATGCTCCTGTCTTTCTATTCTGTTCTAATCTCATATCATGTTCTGTTCTAATCTCATTAACATGGTCTCATGTTCCTGAGAAGATGTTTGTTCTCTCTTTTCTGCATATTTCTTTTTTGCATTTATTAAGTTGTTTTTCCCTTTCTTGTGATGTTTCTTGTGTTTTGTCTAGTTTTCTTTTCCATCTTTTGCGTGTTCTTTCTCCTGTATGTACACTTTTTTTAGGCATTATGTTTTTCAATTTCAACAAATAAAATATATATTAAAATATTGTTGTTGTTGTTGTTGTTGTTCAGTCGCACAGTCGACTCCGACCCTTTGCGACCCCATGGACCATTTTCCTCCAGGCGGCTCTGTCCTCCACCATCCCCCTCAGCCCTCCCAGCTCTGTGCCCATTGTGTCTACAATGCCATCTAGCCATCTCTTCCTTGGCCTTCCCCTTCTTCTTTTGCCCTCCACCTTTCCCAACATCAATGCCTTCTCAAGTGAATCCTCCCTTCTCATTTGATGTCCAAAGTACTTTAGCTTCATCTTTACTATTTGACCTTCCAATGAGCAGTCAGGGTTAATTTCTTCTAAGATTGACCTATTTGTTCTCCTCGCTGTCCAAGGGACTCTCAAAACCCTCCTCCAACACCACATTTCAAAGGCATCTATTCTTCTGCGTTCAGCCTTCCTAATTGTCCAGCTCTCACATCCATACATTACTACTGGGAAAACCATTGCTTTGACTATTCTAATTTTTGTTTGCAATGTGATGTCTCTGCTTTTCACTATGTTGCCCAGGTTTCTCATTGCTTGTCTCCCAAGAATCAGTCGCCTTTTTATTTCATGGCTACAATCCCCATCTGCAGTGATCTTTGATCCTAAGAAAATAAAATCTGTCACTGCTTCTACTTCTTCCCCGTCTATTTTCCAGGAACTGATTGGGCCTGTTGCCATTATCTTGGTTTTCTTGATATTGAGTCTCAAGCCAGCTTTTGCACTTTCCTCCTTCAGCCCAATCAAGAGATTTTTTAGGTCTTCCTCACTTTCTGCCATTAGGGTGGTATTGTCTGCATATCTCAGATTATTGATGTTTCTCCCAGCGATTTTAATCCCATATTGTGATTCCTCCATCCCTGCACTGCGCATTATGTGCTCTGTGTATAGGTTGAATAAGCATGGTGACAAAATGCAGCCTTGTCTTACTCCTTTTCCTATTCCAAACCATTCTGTCATTCCGTGTTCTGTCCTAACTGTTGCTTCTTGGTTCATGTACAGATTTCTCAGGAGGCATATGAGGTGCTCTGGAATTCCCATCTCTTTAATTACTTGCCACATCTTGTTGTGGTCCACACAGTCAAATGCCTTGGTGTAGTCAATAAAACAAAAGTAAACTTGTTTCTGGTATTCCTTTGTTTTCTCCATGATCCAGCGTATGTTGGCAATGTGGTCTCTAGTCCCCCTGCCTCTTCTGAAACCCGCCTGCACCTCTGGTAATTCTCTCTCCACATGCTGCTTAAGTCTATCCTGTATTATCTTGAGCATCACCTTGCTGGCATGTGGGATGAGCGCGATTGTTCGATAATTTGAACATTCTTTGGCATTGCCCTTTTTTGGGATTGGGACGTATACTGATCTTTTCCAATCCTGTGGCCACTGTTTTGTTTTCCAAATCTGCTGGCATATTGAATGCAGTAATTTGACGCCATCATCTTTTAGCGCTTTGAAAAATTCAACTGGGATACCATCATCTCCACTAGCTTTGTTGTTTGCAGTGCTCTTTAGGGCCTTTATGACTTCGCTCTCCAGGATGTCTGGCTCAAGTTCAATTTCTTCATCATTGTGATTAACAGGAGTGTTGAGGTCCTTTTTGTAAAGTTCCTCTGTGTACTCTTTCCATCTTTTCTTAATTTCTTCTGCATCCGCTAGCTCCTTTCCGTCTTTGTCCCTTATCATGGTCATTTTTGCTTTAAATGTTCCCTTGATTTCGCCGATTTTTTTGAAAAGATCTCTGGTTCTGCCTCTTTTGTTGTTTTCCTCCATTTCTCTGCACTGTTCTTTTAGGTAGTTTTCCTTATCTCTCCTTGCTTTTCTTTGAAATTCTGTGTTCAAATGATTGTATTTTTTCCTTTCTCCTTTGACTTTGGCGTTCCTTCTTTCCTCTGCTATTTTAAGAGCCTCATCAGACAACCACTTTGCTTTCTTACTCTTCTTTTCTTTTGGTATGGTTTTCTTTGCTGCTTCCTGCATGATGTCCCTCATCTCCGTCCATAATTCTTCTGGTACTCTGTCTACCGAGTCTAAGCCATTAAATCTGTTCATCACCTCCACCGCGTATTCTTTAGGGATGCTGTCTAGGTGATATCTTTCTGGTCTCTGTGTTTTCCCTATTTTCTTTAGTCTAAGCCTGAATTTTGCAATCAGTAGGTTGTGATCTGAGCCACAGTCTGCTCCAGGTCTTGTTTTTGCTGACTGTATGGAGGTTCTCCATCTTTGGCTGCAGAGTATGTAGTCAATTTGGTTTCGGTGTTGGCCATCTGGTGATGTCCATGTGTAAAGTCGCCTCTTGTGTTGCTGGAAGAGAGTGTTTGCTATGACCAGTGCGTTCTCTTGGCAGAACTCTATCAATCGTTGCCCTGCTTCATTCTGTACTCCAAGACCAAATTTGCCTGTTATTCCCTCCACTTTTTGATTTCCTACTTTGGCATTCCAGTCTCCTAATATAATTTGGACATCATTTCTTGGTGTCTGTTCTATGAGGTGTTGTAAGCCCTCATAGAACTGGTCCATTGTGGCTTCATCTGCACCAGTGGTTGGTGCGTATATTTGGATCACAGTGACATTGAAAGGTTTGCCTTGTATTCTGACTGACATCATTCTGTCATTTTTAAGGTTGTATCCCATTACTGCTTTTCTCACTCTTTTATTGACAATTATGGCTACTCCATTTCTTCTAAGGTTTTCTTGCCCACAGTAGTAGATATGATGGTTTCCAGAGCTGAATTCACCCATCCCTGTCCATTTGAGCTCACTGATGCCTAAGATATCAATGCTTATTCTTTCCATCTCATTTTTTACCACTTCCAGTTTACCTTGGTTCATTGATCTCACATTCCATGTCCCTATGCAGTATTGTTCCTTACAACATTGCATTTCCCCTCCCCCTTTCCTGTCCCTCCCCTTCCTCCCCTCTGTGGTGTTAAGCATCCTGTATCACCTAGCCTGCCCCTTTGTTTTGCCTTTTGTTTTGGTCAATAGGGTTCTCTTGGCAAGATTTGTGGCGTGGTTTGCCGGTGTCTATGCCATTTTTCCCTCCTCATACATTTTATCACAGTTTTTTTAAAAGTTTAAAACATTTTAGACAACATATTATCATGCATATTATCACATTTTATACACAGTCTCTATGTCAGTTTCTGTATTTAGTCAGTATAAAGTCTCTATGTCAGTTTCTATATTAAGTCTTCTACATCTGCATATCAGTTTGAACTATATATATATATATATATATATATATATATATATATATATATATATATATATATATATATATATATATATATATATATATATATATATATATATATATATATATATATATATATATATATATATATATATATATATATATATATATATATATATATATATATATATATATATATATATATATATATATATATATATATATATATATATATATATATATATATATATCGGACGCCGGACTCTGGGGCTCTGCGCTCCTCTCCCCGGCCCGGCCGGTCGGTGGGGAGTGAGAACAGCTGGGGATGGACTGCGCCTTCAAAAGCGCTGCCGCCACCACCACCCCCAACATCGGATGCCGGACTCTGGGGCTCCGCGCTCCTCCCCCCGGCCCGGCCGGTCGGTGGGGAGTGAGAACAGCTGGGGATGGACTGCGCCTTCAAAAGCGCTGCCTTTGCCGCGTTTCCCCGCTGCCTCCAACATCGGCGCGGGGAGGGAACAAGCTGCACCTCTGGACGTCGGTCCCTCTCCCCTGGCCCTGCCTGGCTAGAGGATAAAAAGGAACGCCCACATCGCCGGAGGACGCCCGCCGCAAACGGGACCTTTGCTGCGTTTCCCCGCTGCCTCTAACACCGGTGCGAGGATGGAAGCAGTTGTTTCCTGAGGTCCCTCCCCGGTCTGGCATTGGCCGCGGGGAAGTTAGAGCACCGCTGGAAGGGGTCGCTTCCCGGGGCCTGTATTTAGCACTTTGTATTTAATTTTTTAGTTCATGATTTGAACTGTAACTTGTATTTTGTAACTGTATTAATATGTGTTCTCTATTCGGTGATACTGTATTTTGAATTGTATTTTGTATATATATATATATATATATATATATATATATATATATATATATATATATATATATATATATATATATATATATATATATATATATATATATATATATATATATATATATATATATATATATATATATATATATATATATATATATAATTAATTAATTAATTAATTAATTAATTAATTAATTAATTAATTAATTAATTAATTAATTAATTAATTAATTCAATATTAAAATATTTGTTGTATATTGTTGTTGTAACTTGTAAATGGTTTACTAATTTGGCAAAGAGGCAATAATGCACTTTTCTGTAAATATGATTTTTGTGCAAAGTATTTTGTTAATGAATTAGTTTTTTCACATGAGGTAATAATGCACTTTTGTGTTACTATCGTTTATGTAGAATACTTTGTTTTTTAAACTTGTACTATGGTCCCTCATTTTTGGTGAAAATCTTCTGTGTTCAGTCAGTAGTTTATTGTATTTATCTCATACCAATTTATTGTAATCTCTTCATGAGACAATTTTTTTATCAGTGGAAATATTTTTACTCTCTTAATAATTAGTAATTAATTTTGCATTACTGTAATGTTAAGTTTTGTACTCTTTTCTCATTGTTCTCAGTCAATAATTATTGGTCCATTAGTTAAATGTCGTTTTTTGAATTGTCTTCAAGTCCTGCAGCATATGAAGTAGAATATCTTTGTGAAAATATTTTTTTTCTTTATGTATGCTGCACTACATAGTGGAGTCTGCTCCGTAATTTATTCAGGCACTATTGTGCATTATTGTGACGATTATTTCTTCCATTAAATGTGTTTGGTTTTGAAATTTCTTCAATAACCTTAAGATATACTTTGAATTTTTGTGAAATACGTATAATATGATTGCAAAGGTACGTTGTTTTCAGTTTATGTGCTGATATACAACATAGAGTATGCTCTGTAAATATTTTTAGGTGCAATTTAACATAACCGTGACAGGTTATTTCAGCTCAAAACTGTGAGGGGTTCGTGATGCGGCGCCTTTTATGGGTTTTTCCCGTGCTTCTCCCAATGTTTGATGCGTTTGCACCATTCATCGTGATTGGCTGCATTGCTGTAATCGCGTAGGATGCTGGGATTTGTAGTGTAATTTGTTCTGTCAACATTCGGTCGCCGTTTTTTTTAAAATTTAATTTTAAATTACGTTACGTATGCGTTGTGTATGTATTACGTGGATTAATGAGCAGAAACGCGGTATTTATTTTTCGTGTTTTCATACAGAGAAAAGGGTTTTTTTCAGACAGTTTATCCTACATTCTATGCGCTATATTAGCTGACATGCTATAGCCACAAAGGATGCTGGGACATGAAGTTTAATTTGTGATTTTACCGATCCTACATTGTAATATTTTCTACCGCTTTATTTTGATTGGCCATGGCGCGTTTCCCAATGTTTTTTTTTGCTCGCGCCTCTCAGCCTGATCGGCTCTGGTGTGGTGCGGCTCAAAGAATGTTGGGAATTGAAGTCCTTTTTCTTTGTTTGCGTTTGTGGGGCTCCTGCCTCACTGGCGCATTCTCAACCTGACAGTTACATGCGGACCGGGTTCGGGCAGGTGCAGGAGGCTTGGTATGGGCTAGTATGGCCGGGTGCCGGAGCCTTTGTCACATTCCAATGGTTAACGCTTGGATCTATAGGTATAGATACCTAGTTCCACCTCACAGCTGCCATATTGCTTTAAGACAGGGATTCTCAACCAGCAGCCCATGGGCTGGATGCGGTCCATGGCACCATTTCCTGTGGGCCCCCACCACCTCCATCACACCAGGAAGTGCCATGTAGTGGAGGAAGGGCAAAATGGGCATCCGGCCCCCAAAACTGTCTGAGGAAACATGACCTGGCCCCCAGGCCCCAGCTTAAAAAGGTTGAGAACTCCCCCTTTAAGATCATTGCTGGATTCTTAAGGCGACTTCACTTAAAGAGCTACTTTCCCCCACCCCTCCCACCCATCTTGAAAATGTGGCCTCAAATGTGAAAACAGCAGTTTCTGACAATGACAAGTGTGTTGATTTGGGAATGAGCTCATGCAGAGTGCTGACAAAACGTTTTGCTTTGGCTTCCTTTGACAATGACAAACAACCTCCGAACAAACCAGGGGGCTCTTCTGTAGATCAGTCAGAAATGCTGGCTCTTAGAGTCCTTTAGCAAGTTCAGGCTGTTGGACTGCATTTCTCCCCCATTGTGGTCTTCTTTTATTTGGTCAGGACACTCTGGTTTCATTGGGTTTAGGCTTTTTGTTTTCACTAGGACTATAGGTGACAGAAGGGAGCAAAGATCACTAATGAAAGAAAGGCCCCAAATCAGAGAAACTAAATTATATTTTACCTCCCTTCGGAACCAAATTCTTACACTTATTTCAAGGGGGACTTTGATACAAAATGAAATATAAGATTATGTTAAATTGCAGAGTAAGGTCATCTGGGGATTTAGATAGCCATCAGTGGCATTCAATTCTAAATCATATACATTTCAAATTAACGTCTTCTAAATGGACTTTTTCATTAAGTTAACTTCTAATTTGATTGGATTTGCTAGTCACGGCAATATTGTGAATTCTTATACAAAGATGTATTTCCAAATCTGACACACATATGCACACTTGTTATTTTATTATAGGAGTTGTGGGTTGAAGGAAGGGTTCATGCTAGTGGAGACTTTAAGGAGGGTGAAACTACTTCTATCTTTTAAAAATAAAATAAATAAGTTACCAACTCTATTAGGCTACTGTATTTCTTCCTGCTGGATGGGATAAGCTGTGAGAGGCAAGAGGAAGCAAATTCAGGGTTGGATGAACTTGGTTAAGTATTTTGTCCATGTTCTTCTCCCCAGAAATAAATAAAGGCACTCATCCACCCAAGACCAGTTCCTGCTGGTTGAGCTGTTTCAAGTGTAGAGTCATGCCATTTCAGGCATGGATGGAAATAATTTATCCTGCTTACAGTCTTTGAAACATGTCAGAGTAGGCCACCATGGCTTTCGTCTTTTCTGAAGTGAACGCAGATGCAGCACCTCAGTTTGCAATGACTCTTGCTCTAGACTAGTGATGGCTAAACCTTGGCACTCCAGGTGCTCTTGGACTGCAATTACCAGAAGTCCAAGTCAGCACTCTTGGCGATCAGGGCTTCTGGGAATTGAAGTTCCAGAACACCTGGAGTGCCAAGGTTCACCACTACTGTGGGGGCACTGCTCTCCCTGCCCTAATTGCAATTTGCCTCCACAGAGACTGTTTGCAATAATTCACATTTTGGGAGACAAGTTGTAGTGGGAATGTTGGAAGGAGGGAGCTTGCAGTACTCTGATCCTCAGCACTGATTGGAGTGAGGAGCATCTTTTGGATTGGGAGCAGTGGTGGGCTCCAAAAAATGTTACTGCCACACTGTGGGCGTGGTATGGTGGGCGTGGCCAGGGGAAAAGCCCTGCGTTGCACCCGAATTAGGACTATTTTATTTCAAAACTTGGAAGGGCATGGCCAGCCAGAATTTCTGCTACCAGTTCTGGCAAACTGGTGTGAACCTGCTGATGCTGATGGTTTCAATTTTGGTGCTTAAAAAGGCTGCAGATTCCTATTGTATTAGTAGTTTGATGGGGTACACAGAAAGAGCCTCCTCGAAAATTGTGGTATTTTTTAACCATAATCGAGTGTATCCAGGGCAACTGCAACGCTGTGCTGGCTAATCTTTCTTACCCTACGTCAGGCAAAAGGAATTAATTCACCAAAAGGTGCCTTCATTTTGACAGTTTCATGCCTGCCTTAGACGAAGAAGAAGAAGAAGAAGAAGAAGAAGAAGAAGAAGAAGAAGAAGAAGAAGAAGAAGAAGAAGAAGAAGAAGAAGAAGAAGAAGTTTGATGCTATTTTAATAGCTATAGATACCTTCTATGGCATGGGCTCCCAAACTATGGCCCGTGGGCAGGACCCACACCATAAAAAGGTTGGCCACCCCTGCCCTATGGAGTCATTGCATTTGTAGTTTGGTGAAGGACTTAGCCAAGAAAGCTATAATTCAAGGGAATGTATTAGCCCTATAACAGAGAATTAAAATAACCCATTAAGCTGATGGAGCTATAATGTAGTTAATGTAGCATTGTGGCCAAATTGCACAACTCTTTGCATATAAAATTACTAATATTTGTGCCAACATAGATGCAACATCTTAGGCTCATCTGGATATGTAACTTTGGCCTCTGGTTCTAAAGTTATAAAACATACCTTTCAATTTGTTCTGCTTGAAGATGAGAATAAGACCCCCTGAAGAAGTGAGATGCTCATCTACCATTACTCCTTGGATGGGACCACGAAATGACAAGGTCTTTCAGACTCTTGACAGCACTCCCTCACTGGGTTGTACTCAGTTTGGTGAGACACAAGTTGATTAGATTTTTGTCAGATATAGATATTTTGCTTCTTTCTTTGGTTTTTGGGATCCTTTCCAGTGTTTTAATGCAATTTACCTGAGGTTGGTTCCAAACTCTCTTAAGTGCTAACAAAGAATTCAAAGTGTGCGTGTGTGTGATCCTTATATCTCACATGCTCTCTTTTCTTCTTCATTCTCTTTTTTAAACTGATGGCAAGAAATTATTATTAAGAAGAGTTTGTAATGTATAATTGATATTTTGCAAGTATCTGAAAACTTGGAGCAATTAGGCCCAAGGTACAACATTACTTATTCATCACCATCTGGGAGTTTAAAACTCGGTAAGCCCTGATCTGTTTATGTTACTCTGGAAAGCATTTTTAGCACTGAAAGGCTGCACTGTACTGCAGAAGATAAATATTTAATCATGTATGTGCTTAATGTAGCTGAGTCACGGAATGTGCATGTTCTGTGGCCAGGGCAGAATGGCATGCAGATAAAGCACAGTGAAAAGAAGGTCACTGCACACTGTTTTGAAAGAAATTGTGCTTTTTTGCTTTTTGCTTTGTCTCTCCATTGATTAGTGATTCTGGTAATCACCAGCGCAAGAGTCTTATTCAGCTAGAGAATGGGTTATCCGTAAAATATAGATTCAATTTGTAGCAAAAGATTGCTGAATTTTGATGACACCAGTGTCAGCAGTCTAGATGGTCTACAGGATATCCTCTTGTGCTCCCTACCATTCACAAAGAGACAAACCTGACTTCTTTCATTCATGAGCTAACACTTCTCACCCAAACCAGTTCTCAGGGCTGTTTTTCAACTAGTTTTCTAGGTATTGATTGCTTGGTGGGGCAAAATAATCAAAATGCCTAGAAGAAATTTTTATATGTGTGCACTCAAATACATGCCTGTGCAGTTGGAAGGTATTGGAATGTTAATTCTCAAGAAATTTACATGAATTAGGAGTGCTTTTGCCCCTGGAACCCAACGTACACCACTCCCAACTGTCTATATAGAGAAAGAAATCTCCACCAAGTTATTTCAGGGCCAATGTTCTTTTGTGCTCAGGAGTGGAGTGCGCAACACATCCAAATTTCAAAAGAAGGCTATGAATACTTGTTGCAAAACTTCATTTCAAGGGTATGCAATGTGGGTCTTTCTTAGCAAAATGATATTTATTAGGGACTTACTTGAAGCTCTGGGAATGAAGTAAAATGGCTTACATTTGAGTAGCTGATTGTTTTTGCCTTTTGGATTAAAAAAAAGAGTCAAGTTCAATCCCCCCCTTGTGTATTTGCTTAATTACTGCTCTACATCAAGATGAATGGAGGAGCAAATATTGTCAGTTATTCTCTCAGCTTCCTGAATACCAGAATTTATGACAATCTTTGCTGCTCCATGATGACAGCCTTCCATGTTATCTACCTCAGAAAAACTAATTGTGAATATTATGCCCTTCAGCAGTCTCTTTTATTAAAATCCTAACTACATCAAGACACCCAGTCTTGCCCAGAAGCTTACTAATGGTGGGGTCTCTTTAAATATTTCATGATTGAGACCTTCAAAATCCCTTGGGGTGATACTATCATGCTAATTAAGTACAGTAATACCTCATACAAAGTCCGCTTCATACAACATCGGATTCATACAACATCGCCTAATTCCTTGAAAAAAGTTGCCTCATACAAAGTCATGTGACGTTGTATGAGGCATTGGGGTTTTTCCAGGTTGCATTGTGCCTGGACAGTATAAAAGGCAGGACACATGCGTGCATTGCTCTTGTGGGTTTTGCATGAGGCAAAGAGTGTTTAGGAGTGGTTTTGAGCGCGATTTTGGATATTTTTGATTTTTTTCATCAGAATTTTCAGAAGCATTCCTGGGATTTTTGCAGCATTCTTCAGGTTCTTGGACAATCAGGGTTGTTTGACAAGTTTTTGTAATGTTTTTAGCCTTTAGACAATGATTTCTTAAAGTTCTGTCAGTTTCCTGTCTGTTTCGTTGACTTTGCCCTGAAGTCTGGGCTGTTACAGTACAATGTATCTCTATGGAAATGACGTTGTATGAGGCATCGCGGCAAGGATTTAGACGTTGTATGAGGCATCGTGGCTAGGATTTTGCATGCCTCATACAAAGTCCAAATCCGTATAAAGTCCAAATTTGTGGAACCAAGTTTGGACGTTGTATGAGGTATCACTGTATATATTTTTATATGTGTTAACATATTCCTTTACAAAGCAATGCATACAAAAGCATAAGCAGAGCCATCTTGGAATTAAGAAGGCCTCTCTAGTTGAAAGTTGTTTACTGCTAAACCTGCTGTAGAACACACCCACAAGGGTCTTATGTGAAGTAAGCAGACATGTTTGCCAATGTACATGTTAGGATGTACAGTACGTCTTTACATATTGTGTGTTAGAATGTTTAACATCAAGATAAAGGTGAAAATGCCTAATGCCCTTGGAGTGACCATCTGGACCGGAGAACATGTGTGTGGAGCTTCATGAAAGAACATAAGGCTAGCTATATGTCTTATCTGGTTCCTTGGATCTAATGGAACCAAGAGACCATACATACAGTACAGTATATGCATTAATATGTACCATGATCATGTGTAATTGTATTATGTTATGCTTTGACAGAAAAACTTAGATAAAATTCTCTTTTTCCATTTCAAAACCTCTCTGGCTGATTTATTATCATAATATCTGTTTACTTCTTGGAGAGTTGGAGTGACAGGGGGACCCCACATGCAACCTGAAGACTGCACACTGCCAAAACCATGTTTGCTGTTGACAAACAAGAACTAATTGTATTGCACTGTTTATAGTAGCTCCTCCAGTGGCTTAGTGGTTAAGAAGCTGAGCATGGAGACTGGAAGGTTGGGTTTCTATACCTGAGGGCTGCACTTCGGGACATGAAAGAAGCCTCATCCGGGCGTCCCGTGAGCAGAGTTTCTCCAGCAAAAATCCTTTCAATCCAGAGTAATTTCTGACATGAAATTATTATATAGCAGTGGTTCTCAACCTTTTTTAAGTCGGGGGCCGGGTCACGCTCCCTCAAACAGTTGGCAAGCTGATGCCAATACTGGAATCAGCCACAGACTCATTTACAGCTGTTGTAAACATGTAAATGAGTCTGCGGCTGTTGTAAATGCATTTACAGCAGCCGTAAATGAGTCCACAACTGTCATAAATGCGTTTATGATGGCCATAAATGACCCCATGGCTGATTCCGCCGCCGCCAGCTGGAGCAAGGGAGGGGACCAGGTTATTTGGTGCCATGGGCCAGATCCAGCCCATGGGTCATAGGTTGAGAACCCCTGGTTTATATCATTAATTTGGCAAAAAGAGAGAATCATATATTATGCATTTAATCTATAATTAAAAGTATAATTAATCTATAATTAAAGCCATGGTTTGGCCTAGTTGCCACTACTGGCTGAACTAATTTAAAAGTACCAGAGAAGATATGTCATTTCAAATGGGTTTTGAAAGAGTTTTGATTTGGGCGTTTTAAAGGTTTGGAAGATGCTTGTTAGAAAAATAGCTACACCTTTTCTTTGAAAAGTAAGGAAATCTCAAATCTCTCATCCATAATTCTATTATATAGAAAATGTAAGTGAGTTAAAATGCAGTGGGAATATGCCTAGGAAAAAATTAGGGCAGGTAACTGGTATGAAAGATAACCACCCATACAAACTGTTCAAAATGAAGATGGATTATTTTTTAAAAAAGGATTCTTCTGCAAGAATACAGTTTTCTGCTTCATGTGGAGTACTGAATATGTATCTGTATATATTATAAAACATTGTTCTCAAATACAGTTCCTTTTTCTTCCTTCAGGAATTTCATTCAATCAGCTAAAGGGTGCTGGGAATAGATTACACAAGAACTATAGGGAAATATGGAGGTTTCCAAAAAGAATGTCTAAGATTTATGAATAGCTATTAATAAAGAAGGGACTGCAGTGATTTGGTGGTTAAGATGCTGAACTTGACAGCAGGCCAGCTGTTCAAGACCCGAGTGCTGCACGATGGAGTGAACTCCCATCTCTGTCCCAGCTCCTGCCAACCTAGTGATTTGAAAGCAAGAAATTGCAAGTAGATATATAGGTACCGCTTCAGCAGGAAAGGTAACAGTATTCTGTGCACTCCGGCATCTAGTCATGCCTGCCATATGACCATGGGGATGTGTGCAGACATCTTTTTCTGTAAATGGAGATGAGCACTGTACACTAGAGACAGATACGATTGGCTTTTGAGCAAGGAATACCTTTACCTTATTAATAAAGAGGAAGAACTACATCTGAGGCTCCAAGAGGATGTTACAACCTGTTTAAAGTAAGCAGATGTATGGAAGAAAGGTTTGGTCCTTCTGCTGAAGTAGGCTGTTTTTGTATGCAGTTCTGTTCCTCTGAACTGTTTGCAATCCCAAGAGCCATCTTATTGTGCATGGACTGTTCTGCTTCCCAAAACATGGCAGACTGCAATTAGATAAAGAAGAAAGTTAATAAAATAGAAGTCCAGGTTGCAGGCAGTGTTTCAGCCCTGGGCTTTTTACAAGTTGCGAGAATGAAAATAGCAGCCTAGTCAGCAGCTGCTAAGCACAGGCAGCCAACCCACTTGTGAGTGGACTCTGTTTCAAGGATGTAACCTGAAAAGTCTCGCGTTGCTATCTTGAGAGAAAGCTGGAAACATCTGGAAACTTCAGTCTGCGGAAGTTCCAGGCACTTTTACTGCTTCTTAGCTTTCAGAGTTGAGGAAGTTGTGCTGCCAAATGCTGAAGGCAGGAGACCAAACACAGTAGGCGAGATCTTTGGGCCGGAGGCAGCAGAAGAATGTATGGTCAGGGTGACAAGAGGGGGATGGCAAACTGGTGTGGTGGCAAGGGTGGTGTGGTAGCAAGAAAAAGCATATGCTCTACCTGCACAAATGCCTTGACCCTTCAAAAGTCAAATACAAAGCTTCAGACTTGAGTGGTTCCTTTAGTGTCTGTTACACAATAGCCTGCAGCACAGATGAAAGTGAATAAAAAGACATTCTGACCCCAAATAAGTTCTATTATTATACTTGATTTAAGAACGGAAATGAAGTGCCTCCAACCTTTACAGAAACACTGTTACACAGCTCTGCCTGTCATTTTAGTTCTTAATAAGGAGACACACATAGCCTGTCTGATTTTTTTTCTCTCTGTTTTTCCATCTGCACATTTGTCAGTTCCCAGCTGCACAGATTTTCTTCCAGCATCTCATTTTGTGTCCAACTGCACTCAAAAAACAAAAAGAAAGCCCTGCAGCAAAGCCTAGTCACAACTTGCCATCACATATTTGAGCAGGTGGTTAAAGGATATCTTAGTACAGGAAATAAGGCAGTTGAATGTGTGGAAAAGAAAGTCGAAAGGGACTGTGAGAAACATTGCATTGGTGTTTGTCGCACTTTTGGGAAAGAATTTGCTAACCTGAGGATATTTTATTCATTTTTAAACGATATTAATCTACCAGAATGACAGGTTTCACACTCCTTTACTAATCCTGGCACAGAGCGAAGGGAGAGGAAGAGGACATAAGGAGGAGACACCACACAGAGAAATTCATTGTGGACCTGTTTTGAGTTAGGCAAGAAGTTAAATATAATGAAGCCCCAAAAGATACCACCCAAAAGATGGTTCAAAATTTCCCTTCCCCAACATGCACCCTTGTAGAACTGCAATTTTGTAACTTAGCCTGGAATCATAGAATCTTAAAATAAGTTGGAAGGTGCCTTTAGGCCATTGAATCCAACCCCCCTGCTCAATGTTCTTGTTCAATTGCACAGTTCAAGTCCGACCCTTTGCACCCCATGGATCACAGCACACCAGGCTCCTCTGTCATCTGCCATCCTTCAGAGCCCACCCAGATCCACATCCACCGCTTCAACGATGCTGTCTAACCGTCTCATCCTGTGCTGCTCCCTTCTCCTTTTGCCTTTGACCTTTCCTAGCATCAGGGTTTTCTCCATTGAGTCCTCTCTTCTCATTTGGTGGCCAAAGTACTTGAGCTTCAGCTTCAGTATTTGTCTTTCCAAGGAGCAGGCAGGGATGATTCCCTGCACAATGCAGAAAACCAAATCAAAGTAGATCTGACAAATGTTTGCCCAGTTTTCTCTTAAATGCTTCCAGCATTGGCAATGGGCTCCATTGTCACCCTGTTCTTTATGACTATCTTTCAAGTACTGTATTCGAAAAGTGCTATCATACCCCAGTCTACTTTTTGCTAGGTTAAACATGCCCAGTTCCTTAAGTCTCTCTTCATAGGGTTTGGTTTTTTGCCAACTGATCATCCTTGTTGCCCTCTTCTGAACTTATTCCAGTTTTCTGGCATCCTTTTTAAACTATAGTGACCAGAACTGGACATAGTACTCTAGATGTGGTCAAGTTAGTGCTGAATAGAAGGGAAATAGTGTTGAATATATTAATGGAACCCCACAATGTAGTGGGTTAATGTAAATTGTGTTCATATCTAGCCAATAGGAAGAGTTCTCTGTTTTTCCTGCCTGTAGGGTTATCTGACCTGATTAGACTGCTTGCTATTCGGTTTTCTGTCAGATAGCGTTCAGTGTCTCTGAAATATTTTTCAGTTGTCGTGTTAATATTCTCTCCTCTCTCTCACTCTTTAATGTTTTCCTTACAAGCAAAGTGTACAGTATTTGTTTAAATGATTGAACAGAACTGTTTATCAAGAAATGCAACTGTTTATTCTTCTATTTCAAGAAAGGAACTGTAAGTAAAGAATTGTTATTAAACCTCAAGATGTGTGGAGAATTTTTTATTTACTGGGCTAGAATGGGAGTCTAAGATTTTTGGAGAACTTGCTTACTGTAACTATTTTTGTTTAAACCTGCCCCGCCTACTGGTGCTGCTGCTGCATATATCTTTTTAAAAAGTCAATAATTAGTACTTCACGGGTTTTGGAGACTATACTTCTGTTAATGCAGCCTAAAACAGTTTTGGCCTTTTTTGCAGGCACATCACACTTCTGACTCATATACAGCTTGTGATCTATAACAATTCTAAGATCTTTCTCGCTCATAGTGTTATCGAGCTAAGTATCTCCCATCTTGTAATTGTGGATTTGGATCCCCCCCTCCCCGTTAAATTTCATTCTGTTGTTTTTAACCCAGTGTTCAAGCCCATTCTGTTACTGTCTTTCAAAGAATTATCTATTCCACCTAATTCTGTATCATTCACACATTTGCTAAGTATTCCCTGCACTCCCTCTTCCAAGTATTTAATGAAAATGTTGAGAAGCCTTGAGGTACCCCTCTTGTTACTCCCTCTCCATTTGAGAATGAGTCATTAATAAGCAGTCTCTGAGTACAATTCTGTAACTAACTCTGTATCCACCTTGTGCTATCCAGGGGACACTAGTTAAGTTACTAATCATAATATTATAGGGCCCTTTGTCAAAGGCTTTGGTGAAGCCAAGATATATTATGTTGCAATGAGACACAGGAGGCGGCCGTGTGGCGAAGTCCAGCCCTGACCGGAGTCGGGAGCAAGTATTTATTCCCTGCCTAGGGGCAAAGACGCGTATCTAAGATAATCGCGCGATCCCCTGTACAGAAGGCTTGCGTGCATGGTACTCTCATAAACACCATGATCAGATTACTGGTCTATGGAACTCCCTGCCAGAAGAAGTGGTGACAGCTGTCAGTCTTGACAGCTTTAAGAAAGGATTAGACAAGTTCATGGAGGACAAGGGTATCAATGGCTATAATTATGGATACTTAAGGACAACCTCGGGGTTGGAGAGATAGGCAGGATATCTCTGAATGCCATTTCCAGGGAATCCTAAGCAGGTGAAGGCATCTGCTTGGGAATAATACCCTGAAGGAAATGGTGAGCCACTGTGTGAGACAGAATGCTGGACTGGATGGGCTGTGGCCTGTTCCAGCAAGGCTGTTCTTATGTTCTTATGAGGTGCGATTAATTGCTTTGGCTAATGCGCACGCTAGTTGGCCGATTTGGCACATGTTGCCTACCATTAGCCACGGTACCCCCACTATGCTGACAGCTAAGGAAACGTACTCTGCCTTACTGAGTAGGGAGATGTCGCTGTCACATGTCTCGTCCAGTTGTACTGCTCCCCGCTTAGGCCGTTCGGGCTTTCAGGTCACCATATCCCTCTCCAGGAGAACCAAAGTCATGCAACTCACACAACAGTATGAGTCTGACAGATTGGCCGGTATGTAGTTCCATGTCCTTTGATTGCATGTAAAGAACCAACCCAAAGGCAAAATGATGTGGGCATACACATAACTGTCTCTGGTTTGGCACATTTCCAAGTCTCTTTCCTTGGGTTCAGGCAACGGTGGTGTGGGTCTTTAGCTGTGGAACAACCCACCATCCTGGCACTAGTGGTGTTTTGGCTGATGGCCACCCATGGTGTGTAAAGGGTGATCGCATCGGCCAGCAAAGTCCTTGTCACCTGAGTACCCCAGTTTGCATAAGTCCCATAGGTGATCTTGTGGTGGTGGTGGAGTGACCGCAACCACTCAGTGTCCCTGGCTTGATCTCCTGGTGCTTGGCACACCGAAATCAGGCAAGTACTCAAAAGAGATGCAGTGTCCATGGTTTGTTGCAGGCAAAAGTCAGATTGGTTGACAAGTCCGGCTAATTTCTCCCAAATATTATACTGCATTCTGGCTGTCAAGTCCCCACTAGATGTTTGGACTCCTCCTCCCACTAGCAAGAGAAAGATCATGACGATCATCAGTGAATTGTAGGTGATTTGAGCTAGCACCGCAACCACCATGTTTTGTGGGGGTGGGCTCCGTGTTCTGCTCCCTTAGAATGGACAAAGCGTCATCACACAGGGTCTTGGCCATCCCCCAGGTCACTCTCGGTTCTGGTCTTGCTCTGGGTCATCTGCTCCGCCTCCATCCCGTCATCAGGCTCACTCCTTCCATCTCGGGCAGGGGGTTCTGTGTCGCTCTGGCCCACGCCATGCTCGAAATGCAGTTTCACGCAACAACCTGCAGGAGACATAATCGATGCGTGTCCTCTCCCCCATGTTATTAGCAGTGCCGGACCCCTCCAGGAGAGGTCTGGCGGTACCCTGAAGCAGACCATAGGTCACGGGAGGGTCTCCTGCCGCCTGAAGTGCTTCTTCTGAGGAGTGCTGTCCGAAAAAATGCTGAGACAATTGTATGTGAATAATGCTTTGTGCAGGCATTGTGTGCCTGGCCCTGATTTTTGGAGGTGACTATCTCCTCCCTTCTCATTTGTTTTTCAATGTAGGACTTTAACGTCCGGTTTTTATGAGGTCTGGTTTGCCCATGACCGCAAAGCAGGTTAAAAGATGGAGCTCAACGTGAGCAGTGGTTTCTCCTTTCTGGGCTGTAGCCCAGGCAAATTGTGAATAAATGTCGATGGAGACATGCATGTACTGCCATCTCCCAAATTCTGGGACGTGCATTATGTCCAGCTGCCAAATCTGGTTAGATCCCATCCCTCGTGGGTTGATCCCCCACGAGGGCCCCCCGGCACCCCCGCACACTGCAGGCAGGAGTGCACAATACCCTGTGCTTGTGAAAATGGAAGGTTAAATTGCCGTGCTTACGCCTTGGCGTTCTGGTGAAAAAATGCATGCCTTTGTATGGGGGTCGTAAAGATGCCTGCTACTAATTTCGGGTGGATTTCCCTAATGGCCGCATTAGCCCTGTTGTTCCCCCCTGAGATGGGTCCAAGCAAATCCTGGTGGCTCCTAATGTGGGCTACATACAGGGGCTCCCAGTGATGCCATAGGTGAAATTGCATGGTCAAAAATTGGCTCAAAAGATTCTTGTCAATGGCAGGAGTAATGTAGGCTCCCAGGAAGTTGTGGACCTAATCCTTAATATACTGACTGTCTGTGATGATGTTTAGTGACTCCCTAGCAAATGTCTTTAAAGCGAGGTTTCATGCTGCCAATTCCGCTCTCTGTGCTGATTTTTGCGGAAGTGTCAGCAGCATTTTCCAAATTGCCCCCTCTTACCAAGTGAGAACTCCGTACACTCTTCTCCCATCCCATCCTGGCTCCCTGAATGGGGATCATGGACAGCATGCCCTGTAACCTGATGGTCTGAGTCTAAAGTGAGACAAGTCTGGGGTCCTTAGGCAAGTGGAATGCCAGGTTCCCCGCGAACCCTTCTAATGCTATGGGTAGGGTGTCTCCCAACTGCATCAACTGCTGCATCTGCTCTTTATGAATCACTGTGGCTACCAACTCTTGTGGGGAAACGATGTTCCTGGATGTGGTGTTGGGTAAATACACCCACTCCATGATCTTTGTCCCCCTGTCTGAGTCTATGCCTAGTGCTCCTGTTCCCTAGAATCTGTTGTGGCTTTATGAGAGTGACTATATCTTGAATGTTGATTTTTGGCAGCACTGGAGCTGCGAAGGTCTCTTTTTAAAAAGGGCTGTGGATAGAAAAAAGGTTATTCAGCTTAAAGGCTACTGCTTTGTAAGCATGCCATGGGAGACTGGAACTTCCCATTCAGAGCTATGATTAAAATAACATGATTAAAATTTCATATTTGTTGAGGTCCATATTTCACCAATCTGAAACAAATCTTATTAAACTGAGAAAATATTCAAGCAACGTTATGCAATATAGCATGGAACCTGCCTTAATGTAAGAAAAAAGGCAAAGCTGGTTAGATTTCTGTTTATCTTATCAACCTGTAGATAAAGAATTGATGCTGTGCTTCTCCATGGCAATTAAAGCACTCCTGGATTAGATAAGGGGAAAACCCCATTCAAAGAAAAAGTCATGATTATTCATACCAGAGAATGACCGAGGCTGTTTTAGTAACCTATAGAAAGCTAGAAGAATGCTGTTAGGAATATAGCAAGCTATTAGCCTTCTTTTGCTTATGGATGAAAGATAAGCTATTCAAACAAAGCATACCACTATTTTACCTAGGCATACTATTACACTCAAAACACTATTTCATGCAGACGGGATTACTTTTACCAGGTTATATTTCCAGGACAGGGGAATTCTGGCTCGCGAAACCAAATTTCCTCCTTCCTTATTATATTTTTAATTTAATTTAATTTTAATTTAATAGTCATATTTATATATGCCGCCCACTCAGGCAGAACCTGACTCAGGGCGCCATTACAACAAGTTCTAAAAACACATAAAAACACTTTAAAAGACCCATATCCCACCCACTTTAAAAGACCCATATCCCACCCACCCATCTCACCCACTATAAAAAAGAAGAGAGAGTTCTTAATTGTTTACATATTGTCCCTTCCCTTCAACCCATTGGCCAGATGAGTTAAAAGGAAAGGAGAAAACCATTTTTCAGACATTAACCGTATGTCTGTGGCTTTTCTTTTCCCCAATGCCAATTAGTACCTTAGCCTGATACTGTAGAGAAAACAGTTATAGAAAACCAATTTGCACCTTTTGAATTCCCACTTAGCTTATAATGGACGAACTTAATCTCTGAATTCTGTGTTCTATTGCATCTTTAAGGAAAAAAGAGGGTTATTTCTGGTGAATACAATCCAATTAGACTTCTTCAGCAGAACTTAAAGGAGTCTGCCATCTTCCTTTGTTCCCCACCCCTTCTTCCTCTTCTGTCCCTGACACACTCTATCATTTTAAGCTCCTGACTTGTTGCTAAGAAGGCAGGCAAGGAACAAAGGACCTTTTATCCACCACTCTTTCTCATACTTTCTTTAGCCTGCTGCTTGAATGGAAAGAATCAGGGCTGGGGTTACTTTCTCCCTCCCATTGAAAACCATGTATCTAAACCATGAACAGTTAACAGTCACCATTCTTATTACTTCTAGAACACAATTCTTAACATTTTACTTTTAGTGTTGCAACATTATAACACAATCATGCAAATATACAACAACTCTGTCACTTGCTACATTCATACTGGTACACCACCTTTCATTCATTACACATTCAAACTTATGCATTCAAACCTTAGATATCCACATTCCTTCCTTGGGGATATTCCCCCAATGCTTTGTTCTACTCCTGATGAAATGGTTCCTCCCTGTCAGATTTCTTAGGGCTGTTCTCAGGTGGCTTTTACAGATAACAACCACTCTGGGCTTCTTGCTTAGAAGTTAGTTTCATTGCCATTTCACAGGCTGCCTGTTTACTGGCAAACACCTGGCAATAATTCCTGTCCTAGATTCGTTATTAGGGCTGTGCTTGACTCTTTCCAAGGCATCTATTAAACCATTCTCTAGTGTCCCTATCTAATCCCTACAGTGCGCAAGCTCTGAAATCCTTTCTCTGTAATGGCTTTGCGGATCTCTGCAAGCAACTTGTATGGAATAGGTGCATAGACGGCGGTCTGTTTGCCCAAAAGTGAGTACGCCTCTATGTGGACTGGACATAACAACTGAAGTTCAACCAGTTCTCCTGCCGACAATTCCCCCTTGCATAGTTCTGCCTCTATTATCTGCTGGAAAGGACTCTTGACAGCCCTGGGAGCGTCTGCGCTTCCTAGGCTTCCACCCATCCCCGCGGCCCCCACAGCGGCCATGGAGGGGGAGTCCTCCAAGCCCCCATGCTTGACTTTGATGGTCGGGTAGAGACGTGGTGGGGCTGATGGTTCTGAATAGGCTGGGGGATTGTCGGTCTCTACCTGGGCTGGACTCATGGCCGTAATTATTTGCTGACATTTGCTCCAAGGCCCTGTGATTTTTGGTGGTGCTCGGGGGTTCCTCCTTCAGACACCCCCCTACTCTTTCCCATACCTCTGGATCCATTGTACCTGCCTCTGGGTAGAACAAGCAATGCTCCCCCATGTGTGCTACTAGGTCCGTTAGCTCCGTTTTCCTCAACTCTACTTTGTGCTGCTTGGCCAGGTCTTTGAGCTCCCTAATGTGAGCTTGCTGCCTAATGGATGAATAGGTCCAGTAGCTCCCTATCTAATGAATGAGTAAGCCCCCATACTACCTGAAAGGGTCCCCGAAGTTGCCTTCGTAGGATGATTTGGTGCGCTGGAGGTAGTAAGGCAGGGTGCGCGCACAGGACGGTGTCCGTCGGGTATCGGTTGGTCAGGATTGCAGCGGCGGTTCTCTACCATGGGTCGTTGGGTCTGCCTTCACTGCTTAGGATCGTGTCTCGGCTTGCTTCCGATCACGTCGGGTCTGCCCTTGCTTTCTATCACGTCAGGGTCACCATATGTTGCAATGAGATGTGGGAGGCAGCTGTGTGGCGAAGACCAGTCCTGACTGGAGTCGGGAGCAAGTATTTATTCCCTGCCTAGGGGTGAAGACGCGTATCTAAGATAATCGCGCCATCCCCTGTACAGAAGGTTTGCGTGCATGGTACTCTCATGAACCCTGTGATCAGAAGGCTACTCTTGAGGTTAGTGGAAAACTCACACTTAATTGCCTTGGGCTGGCAAAACCCATTGTTCCTGCCCTAATCTCGGGGTCTATGTGGATTGACCCCGGGCACCTAGTCTTGTCCCTTGTTTGCCCCTGTCTGCTTGCCTAACTCTATTTGCCCCCAGCCTGGGCCTATGTTTATTTCTAGCCTGCCCGCTTATCTCCCAATTTCCTCTCCAGCCGAGCACGGCCCCAATTAATTGGGGGACTGGCATGTGGGTCTGTGGACACTGGGCGCACCCCTCGGGAGAGGTTTAATATCCAATTAATGTGGGCAACCAACAATATTATGTCTACAGCAGGATTTGTTCTTGACAAATCCATGTTGGCTTCTAGTTATTACTAATTGTTTTCAGAGTGACCACTTCTTCCACCAAACCATCTCTATTGCTTAGAATCAAGTCAAGGATAGTGGCTCCTTTAGTTTCTTCCTCTATGTTTCGTACAAGAAACATATCAGCCAAACAAACTAGGAAATTCTTGAAAGGGCCATATTTGGCGGAATACACTTTTTCCATGACATGCATCTGCACTGCACCATGGCCAGTTGCTGATTGTGTGTTGTCTCTCTCTCCAAATGCTATTGCGAGCAGATGGGAAACCCCAGGCAAGTTTCCTGTATGTCATGTGCAGCAGTTAGGCACAGATTTCCTGGCATAATAGAGGTTGTTTCTGTTAAGTTATTTGTAGCAACAGCACAGCAAAATGGGGCAGGTTTTAGGCAACGCTATGTTTGACTGCAAGTCTCCCAGTTCACCCAGCTAATAAACACACTCGAGAGAAAGAAAAATATCATTTACTCACAAAATGAGGTCAGGAGATATATGTTCTCAGGAGTCTTGGTGAAGATGGTTTAGAAAGAAGTAATATAAAGTCTTTCTTCCATCCATGAGGCCTTGAAGATGGCTGGAGCTCAAAAGGACATCTTTCCTCTTCCTAACCTGAAAGCAATAGAGAGAAGGGCAGAACAAAACAAAGACCCCGAGACATCCAAATACAGTCAGGTGGCCTATGAGGCAGGAAAGAACCTTTCTAATTGTAATTACAGGCAAACAATGCAAAACAACTTTGTTTAGGTCAAGCTAATCTTTCCTGTCTCTCTGGTTACTGCATGCTGGGGTTGCACTACAGTAGAATACTCAACAGATTTACTTATTTCTTACATTTACCTGTATATTCTGCCCATCTGGCACATTTTCCCACTCTAGGAGCAGCAGGACCAGTGCTCTTACAGAGGTAACGGCAGGCAAAAATGTGTTAAGTGCAATTTTGTCTAACATGGGCAGACTGAAAGTAGCACCATTGCAAAAAAAAAGAAAAGAAGCTGAACCACTGATCTAGCACATCTAGTCACATACATACATACATACATACATACATACATACACACACACATACATACATACATACATACATACATACATACATACATACATACATACATACATACATACATACATACATACATACATACATACATACATACATACATACATACATACATACATACATACATACATCTTTATTGGCATTGCAACAGCACTACAAGTGCCAGTGGTATTAAAAATGGCTAGACAATGAGGAGTGGTTGTTGAGTCTGGCACAAGAAGTACTCTAACCAGCAGGATCAGGTTAAACTCAGTGATTCTTTATTCAGCTCACAACTCGGACTGGGGACTACGTACAGGGGTGGCTTCTATATATACAGTGATTTGACCATTCCAAACAAGATACATTTAGGTGGGTTTCCAGAGGACAAACAAAGTTCAACATTTCCCACTTTGACATACATTTGAATTTCACACCTTTAGAAATGGTGCACATCTGCGCTTCTGCTTTGGCACGGTTTGTCTTTTGAACCTGAATTAGGCTGTGGACACAACATCCCTCTCCCCCCCTAGTGAGGAACATAATTTCTCCCCAATGTTTGGGCGGATCGCAGGTCCATTTGAGGTGCCTGAGAATCTCAGGTCTTGGAGCTGGCTCTGTGTGAACCCTGACTGGTTCTTCAGCTGTCAGTAAACTGGGTGCAGCCTCTGTTGCTGCTTCTGCCCCGAATACCTCTGGAGGAGTCCAAGGTGAAGGGGAAACTGGTGTGGAGGGCAGTGACTCACTGAAGAGCTCTAACTCAAAATCCTGCTCATTGGTAGCAGTGGTTTCCCTTTGTGACCCCCTATCTGGGCTTACGTTCCAACCTGGCACCAATGGCTGAATTTGGTCAGTGTGCCTACTCCACATGGTACTATCGTCCAGTTGGACCCTGTATGACACTGAACCTGTCTGTTCTAAGACCTCACCTTCCAACCATGGGGATCCGGGCGCATAATTCCGGCAATGGACTGGCTGCCCAACTGCAAAACCCTTTGCATTAGCAACGTCAATATTGACACCCCTGTCCTCAAGATGGTGGGGATCCAAGTGGTCCAAGACCATAGACAATTTCCTCTTCATTAAGAGGTCGGCTGGGGACAGCCCTGATGCCAGGGGGATGATCCTGTGGGACAGTAAGAACTGGCATAGTTGCAATTCTAAGTCTCCAGCCCCCATATGATTAAGAGCGTCTTTGACAATTCGGATCTGTCTTTCGATCTGTCTGTTAGTCGCGAGGTGGAAGGGTGTAGGAGTAATATGACTGATACTATTACGGAAAGGAAATCTTGAAACTCTGCTGACATGAAGGTCGATGCGTTATCAGACACAACGATGTTGGGTAAACCAAAAGTACAAAACTCACCTTAACTTGTGAATTGTGATCGCAGAGGAAGTCCCGGATATGGGGACGATTTCCAACCTCTTGGAAAATGAATCTACGATAAGTAGAAATGTGGATCCCCTGAAAGGACCAGCAAAGTCAATGTGGACTCATGACCTCTTGTGGTGTCCCACTCTCTGCTGGGAAGATGTGACTCCTCTGGCCTGGAGGCTTGACATTCTCTACAACGCCTGACCCATGCCTCAATGTCGAGGTCTAATGTGGGCCAACAGAAGTAGCTATATGCTAGCGCCTTCGACCGGACAATCCCCGGGTGGCTAACATGTAGTGTATGAAGAACCTTGTTCCATAGTACTGATGGAACGACCACTCTGTGTCCCCATACCAAGCACCTTCACTCTAGTGACAGCTCATTATGTTTATTGTAAAACACCTCGAACTCTTCAGAGACTGGTGGCGATGGCCACCCTTCTGAACTCACATTACAAACTTTGACAGGAGGGGATCCTTCCTTGTTTCAGCCGTAATGTCCACAGAAGACACTGGCGGGGAGTCTAATACCGCTAACATGAGGACCTGATGGTCTGTTTCAATCTTACCCACAATTGCTACTGGGGACCAGGACAGTGTGTCCGCATTACTGATGTTGGCACCTGGGTGATGCTGTAGGTCAAACTGGTACACCTCTAGGAACATTGCCCAGCACAGCATACGTGGGGACAGGATTTGAGGCATAGGTTTGTGTGGCAAAAAGATGCCTAGCAATGGCTTATGATCTGTGATGATCATGAAAGACCTCCCGTAGATGAAATCGTGAAATTTCTTAGTACCGGTGATTATTGCCAGTGCTTCCCTGTCGATCTGAGTGTAATTTTTCTCAACCACAGATCAGGAATAATAAGCGACAGGCACTTCTTTCCCTCCCCCCAGGCCGTGGCACAGCACAGCCCCTATCCCCACAGGCGATGCATCACATACCAGGATAAGGGGCTTCTGGGGGTCATAATGCGTAAGAACAGCATCAGACATTAGGAGTTTATTGACCTCATGGAACGCTTTGTCCTGAGAAGGAGCACACTGTCTCACAGATTGTTTCTTTAGTAACTGGTGCAGTGGCTCGGCTATGGTGGCCTTTCAAGGAAGAAACGAATGATAGAAATTCAGGAGCCCTAAAAAGGCTTGAAGTTCAGTTTTTGAAGTCAGATGGGGAGTGTTCTATACAGCTTTCACCTTGGTGTCAGAGGGTTTGACGCCTTCAGGGGTGATTTTGAAACCCAAGAACTCAACCTCCCGGGCAAAAAAACAATATTTGTCTTTTTTCACACGTAACCCCACATTTTGAAAATGCTCCAACACTTTACTAAGTCCTCCCCAACAATCAATACATCATCGAAATAAGGTAGCACCCCCAGTAGACCCTTCAGCAACCTTTCAACCAGAGCCTGGAAAATGCCAGGTGCAGCATTGACACCGAATTGTAGGCATTTAACATGAAATGCACCTTGTGGGTGGTAATGGTCTGACACAGAGCTGACTCGGGGGTGACAGGCAATTGTTGGTATGCCTGAGCCAAGTTCAATTTGGCAAAACACTTTCCACCATGGAGGGTGGCTAGTAGGTGGCTGGCCACTGGAACAGGATAAGAGTTAGTGTATATAGCTTTATTAATTGTTCATTTATAGTCTGCACAGATGCGGATGTCCCCATTAGCCTTGAGTGCGGTGATGATGGGGGTCTCCCATGGAGCGGAGTCCACTGGCTCAAGAATGCTCTGAACAACCAGTTTGTCAAGTTCTGCATCACTCTGGTCTTTGAGAGCAAAAGGCACCCATCGAGGCTTCATATGAATGGACTGGACAGTCAGATCCAGCTCGAAGTTAACAGGGGGCCCTTTGAACATACCCAGTCCCATACGAAAAACATCAGGTTAGCATTCACAAGCAGCTTGAATGAGGTCAGCCTGCACCCCATGAATCCCTAAAAATGCAATCCCCAGGGGCCTAAACCACTGTACCCCAAAAAGATTATTCCTTCACCATGACCAGTGGAAGCTTGGCCGAAATGCCTTTGAAGCGCACGTCAAATGTGCCGATCCCTAGGACAGGAATGTGCCAGCCCTGCACATCGCTCAACTGGACTTGAAGAGCCTGCAACTTCAGGCGGACAGCAGGGGGAATTTGCAGAAATTCTATCTGTGAAATAATGGAGTACGACGTACCCGAGTTGATCTCCATCTTGAGGTCAAGTATCCCGTATTGCCCGGGAAAACCCTGTAATTTAGCCCCTCTTCCTGCCATCACGTATGTTTTTTATAATCTCCTGTATTTTTAAAAAAATCCAGGGGGCGTGTAAATCTCCCGTATATGATTGTATTGTTATTATAGCTTTATTCATGAAGTATGTGCCTCATACCAGAGCCAGAGTGGAGGAGTGTTGGGCTCCCCCTGGTGGAGGAAAAACCACCCCCTAGGCACTCCTCTTAGAATGACTGCTTCCCCTCATGGGGAACAAGGCAGCAGGCCAGCCTTACTGTAATAATTCTATTTTAAATCTCTTTCCTCATTCTCTGCTGCGACAGCATTTCATATTATGGTGATTTTTCATGGAACTGTTTTTTACACTTTAACCACTTAATTGTCTACTGTCTTAGTCTTATGTACTTCAATTTCATTTTTAAAAACTCTCTCATACCTGTCAAGTATCCCGTTTTGCCTAGGAAAACCCCATAATTTAGAGCCCCTAATCCCACCACCACGTTTTTTTTTGGTAATTTCCCATATTTTTAAAAAAAATTCAGGGGCATGCAAACCCCTATATTATTAAGTTACAGTAATACCTCATACAAAGTCCACTTCATACAACATCAAATTCATACAACATCGCCGAATTTCTTGAAAAAAGTTACCTCATACAAAGTCGCTTGACTTTGTATGAGGCATTCAGTTTTTCCCAAGTTGCATTGTGCCTGGGTAGTATAAAAGACAGGACGCAAGCATGCATTGCTCAAAGAGTGTTTAGGAGTGGTTTTGAGCGTGGTTTTGGATTTATTTTGAATTTTTCATCAGAATTTTTAGAAGCATTCCTGGGATTTTTGCAGCATTCTTTAGGTTCTTGGACAATCATGGTTGTTTGACATGTTTTTGTAATGTATTTAGCCTTTAGACAATGTTTTCTTAAAGTTCTGTCAGTTTCCTGTCTGTTTCCTTGACTTTGCCCTGAAGTCTGTGCTGTTACAGTTCAATGTATCTCTATGGAAATGATGTTGTATGAGGCATCGCAGCAAGGGTTTGGATGTTGTATGAGGCATCGTGGCTAGGATTTTGCATGCCTCATACAAAGTCCAAATCCGTATAAAGTCCAAACTTATGGAACCAAGTTTGGATGTTGTATGAGGTATCACTGTATATCTTTATGAGGTGTGCAGCTCATACCATAGAAGAGGAGTGTTGGGTTCCCCCTGGTGGAGGAAGAACCACCCAATAAGCACAACTGCTTCCCCTCATGGGGAAAATTGCAGTTAGCAAGCCAAGCTTACTAATAATTTTATTCTACATTTCTCCCTACTCTCTCCCCCCCCCCTATTCGACTGCATTTCATATTATGGTGATTTTTCATAGAACTGAAATCACTTAATTGTCTACTGTCTTAGCCTTGTGTACCTCAATTTCATTTTTTAAAACTCTGTGTTTAAGGCAGGACCATCAAAATATCCTCTTTATGTTGTATGCAAATATACTTGAAGCCGATTGGCTCATTGACTTCCCTTTAACACCTTATTTCCCAGGAGAGAGAGGGCTTCAAGTATATTTGCATACAATATAAACAGCATACTTCCATGATTTTTTTTAAAATACAGAGTTTTAAAAAATGAAATTGAGGCACAAAATGCTAAGACAGGAGACAATTAACTGATTAAAATGTGAAAAACAGTTCCATGAAAAATCAGCATAATATGAAATGCAGTCGAATAGGGGGGAGATTAGGGGGGGGATATAGAATAGAATTGTTTAAGTAAGCTTGGCTTGCTGGCTGCCTTTTTCCCTGTGAGGGGAAGCAGTTGTGCCTATGGGGTGGTTCTTCCTCCACCAGGAGAACTCAACATTCCGCTGTGGTTCCTCATCTTCTAGGCTCTTGGATGTGCCTAGATTTTGGGAAGAAGGGGGTATGGCCTGGGAGAGAAGGGCATAGCATAAATTTTCCCTTATTTTCATGTCCAAAACCCGACAGGTATGAACTCCGTGTTTAAGGCATGACCATGGAAATCTCCTCTTTATGTTGTATGCAAATATACTTGAAACTGATTGGCTCATTGTCTCTTCTCTCTCCTGGGAAAGAGGGTGTTAAAGGGAAGAGACAATGAGCCAATCGGCTTCAAGTATATTTGCATACAACATAAAGAGGATATTTCGATGGTCCTGCCTTAAACACAGAGCTTTAAAAAATGAAATTGAGGCACACAAGGCTAAGACAGTAGACAATTAAGTGATTAAAGTGTAAAAAACAGTTCCATGAAAAATCACCATAATACAAAATGCTGTTGCAGCAGAGAATGTTGAAAGAGATTTAAAATAGAATAATTACAGTAATGCTGGCTTGTGGGGGCTGGCTTGTTGCCTTATTCCCCATGAAGGACATCAGTGGTGCTAAGGGGAGTGGGGGAGTGCCTAGGGGGTGATTCTTCCTCCACCGGGGGGGGGGGGAATCCCACCAGCGATGACCCTTGTCACCTGGTTGACCCTCCGAGCATTGATGGCATACTTTTGCAATGTGTCTTCCTACCGCACTTGTGGCACTCTGCAGTCTTGAAAGGGCATTGGGTGCATAGGTGTCTGCTCCTGCAGCCTTGACACGGAGCGCCGCCACCTCTGGAGTACTTTGCAGGCTTCTGCTGCACTTTTCCGATGTCGTCCCTTTCCTCGCTGTCATCTGAGGATGATGATGGACTGGCACATCATTTTTTCTGGATGGCTGAATCTTTGTGGGCAGGCGCCGCTGGCCTGGATTGGAAGAATTTCACCCCAGCATCTGCAGTTTCGGATGTCAGCATGTCCCTCTTCACTAGCCTACATTGGGCTGCTTCGTCTCTGAGGCCCAGGAGAAGTTGGTCCCGGAGAGCCTCATCTACGTTGTGCCACTGGCATGGCACAGCAGCATGGTGGAGGGCCGCAGCGTACTCGGTGACCGATTCCCCCACCTTCTAGTCTCAGCAGTAGAATGCCAGTCTTGCTGGAAAGATTGAAACCTTCGGCTTGAAGTGGTTCTGGAGGATGGCAAGAATGTCTGCTAGTGGAGTGTCCTTCAGGGCCCGTGGCAGCAGCAGGTGCATGATCAGCTCTATCATGGGCAATGCGCAACAGGCCAGGAGCGATGCCTTCTTCGATCTTCTCCGCAACTGAAGTTCTCGAACTGAATCTCGTACATGGGCCATCTCTCTGGGTTGGAGATGTCGAATGGCATGAAGCAGGATGCAGCGGCAGTCATTCCGCCTTCATCGCCAATGTTGAGTCCGGCACAAGAAGCACTCTAACCAGCAGGATCGGGTTAAACTCAGTGATTCTTTATTCAGCTCATAACTCGGACTGGGGTCTATGTACAGGGGTGGCCTCTCTATATATAGTGATTTGACTGTTACAAAATAAGATACATTTAGGTGGGCTTCCAGAAGACAAGCAAAGTTCAACATTTCCCGCTTTGACATCTAGTTGAATTTCACACCTTTAGAAATGGTGCGCGTCTGCTCTTCCGCTTTGGCGTGGTTTGTCTTTTGAATCTGAATCAGGCTTTGGACACAACAGTGGTACAGTTAAAAAATGGAAAACCAAGGATCATCATCTCTTGCCATATCTAGTCCAGTACACATTTTCACTCCAATAACCTCCCTTTGGGTTTTGGCCAGAGCATTAGCCATGTCTAATGTAGACGAAGCAAATTAGATCTGCTAGATCTCAATCTACCACAGTCTTCAGAGCCCATGTTTAATTTTTCTGCAACATAGAAAAGGCATACTGAAGCAAGGTAACATTAAGATTATGGCTGGAAGCAGAGGAAAGTTTTTTTAAAAGAACACACATGATGACAGGTTGAGGCTATCTATAGCTGAGCAGTAGTAAGATGGTGCTCTTGCTCCATTCATCTTTTTAAAAAGTCACTTTCCAAGCCCTCGTGCCCCACAACCCTGCAAAAAGGATTGCCTATGCCAAAATTATGACTCATTATTGCATATAATCACATTAAGGTTGCTTGATTGTCTTTTGGCACAACTTCATCGATGTGCACATGTGGAGTTGGAATACCTAGATGGAATAAAATACATCTGATCTGAAAACTGTTCCAGTTCTAAAATTAATTTTAGAAATCCTTCTGGGATTGAATGGAAATTAACCAAGGGAAATCCATTCCCTGTCACTTCTGTTGAAAATATTTAATAGCCTTTGCATTGTCTATATTTAGCATTTTATGTAACAAAAGTCTTATGCATTTGCTTATCAGAAGAGCACATATGCAGGTGCTTAGCTGTGCGGTATAAGCTTTAATAGCTAGGAAAATTAAAGGAATTTTTGAAAGGACTTCGAATGCATTCCTAACAGCTTCACAACAGGAGTTGGAATTTAAATTGATACTGAATTTTTTTTTCTACAATAGACTGTAGGTTGAAAGGACAGGCTCCATTAAAGCACACTAGCGTTCCAGTCTTAGCACCAGATGTAACAAATCCCTCTTAGCCTTGCTGGGATTTGCTGGATTTTCAATCAGGAAATGCACAGTGTGGTTATCAGGGCGAGGACTAGGCAATTGCTGTTCAATGTTCTTGCCACATATTTTATTTGTTCAGGGCTTTAGTATTTTATATTAAAGATAAAGGCAGTTATACTATGCCTGATACTGTACATAGTTATGCTTAGCCGATTCTTCTGTGAGAACCATATGATTAATTTAATTAATTTAATTTAATTTAATTTAATTTTAATTTAATTATCACATTTATATACCGCCCACTCGGCCAAAGCCAACTCAGGGTGGTTCACAACAAGAATTAAAAGCACATGTTAAAAACAATTAAAACAGTTAAAACAGTTAAGACTACCCACCGCCGAAAACAAGGGCTGCAGGATCCAAAGGCACCATAGGGAAGAGTTCTTCTACACCAACTACCCCATGGTGGTTACCCTTCCACCTGTGCCCCAGACTTGACCCGCCAGCCAGGTTTTAAGATCCTTTCTGAAAGGCAGCAACTCCGTCCGGAGGCGTAATTCTGTTGGCAGGAGGTTCCAGAGAGCCGGTGCATACACGGAGAAGGCTCTCCTCCTTGTGCCAGAGAGGCGAGCCCCTCTGGCTGATGGAACAATTAGAGAGCCCCTCCGGTCTGCTCTGGTTGGACGGACAGACGTCCTCAGGGCGATGCGGTCTCTTAGGTAACCTGGCCCACTACCATATAGGGCTTTAAAGGTCAAAACCAGCACCTTGAATTGCACCCGGAGACAGACTGGCAGCCAGTGCAGCTCCCGGAGCAGTGGTGAAGCACGGGCATAACGCCCACACCCCATCACCACCCGGGCAGCCGCATTTTGGACCAGCTGTAGCCTCCAAATGGTCGTCAAGGGCAGCCCCATGTAGAGCGCATTGCAATAATCCAGTCTTGAGGTAACCAGAGCATGGGTGACCATGAGCAAGGAGTCCCGGTCCAGGAGTGGGCGCAACTGGCGAATCACCCGAAGTTGGGCGAAAGCCCTCCTGGTCACAGCCGCCACCTGTTCTTCTAGCAGTAGCCGTGAATCCAGGAGGACCCCCAAGTTGCACACCGGGTCTGTCTGTGGCAGAATAGCCCCATCCAGAACCAACAATGGTAGCTCCCGGGTTAACGCAGGACCCCCTATCCATAGCCACTCAGTCTTGCTGGGATTCAGTTGTAGCCCGTTAGCCCCCATCCAGACCCCCACAGCTTCCAGGCATCTGGAAAGGACTTTGACGGCATCACTGGGGTCCCCATGGGGCGAGATGTACAACTGAGTGTCATCCGCGTACTGATGGTACCGCACCCCATGGGAACGAATGATCTCACCCAGCGGTTTCATGTAGATGTTAAATAGGAGAGGAGAGAGCACCGAGCCCTGAGGAACCCCCCATTTGAGGGGCCTAGGACTGGACTTCTCACTCTCCAACCACACCGACTGGGACCGACCCCTCAGAAATGAGGAAAACCAGGACCACACAGTACCCTGGATTCCCAAACCTCGGAGCCATTCCAGAAGGATACCGTGGTCGACGGTATCGAAAGCTGCTGAGAGGTCAAGAAGAGCAAGGACGGATGGGTGACCACCGTCCCGCTCCCGCCAGAGATCATCCATCAGCGCGACCAATGCCGTCTCGGTACCATATCCAGGCCTGAATCCTGACTGAAAGGGGTCCAGGTAATCCGCTTCATCCAGTACCCCCTGCAGCCGATACGCCACTGCCTTCTCCAACACCTTCCCTAAAAAGGGGAGGTTTGAGACAGGCCTATAGTTAGTTAGGACAGCTGGGTCGAGGGAGGATTTCTTCAGGAGGGGGCACACCAAAGCATGTTTTAAAGGTGCAGGAAACACCCCCTCCCGCAGTGATGCATTGATCACAGCCCCAACCCAGCCACCTGTCACTGCCTTGGAGGTTTTCACCAACCAGGTGGGACAGGGGTCCAATGGGCAGGTAGTGGCGCGCACAGCTGCAAGGAGCCTGTCCACTTCATCAGGGGCAACTGGATCAAACTGGTCCCAGATGGTATGGCCAGACTGTGCTCCAGCTCCCTCCGGACTCTCCCCATCCACGCCAGGATTAAACCCAGAGCGAATCCGATCGATTTTCTCCACTAGATGGTCAGCAAAGTCCTCAGCCGACCCCTGCCAACCAGGCACCGAGGTCCCCCTACCAAGGAGAGACCTGGTAACCCGGAACAGGGTGGCTGGGTGATTATCAGCGGAGGCAATAAGGGTGGTGAAGTATTGCCGTCTCACCACCTCCATCGCCACTAGATAGGCCCTAATAGCGGCTCTAGCTAGTGACCAATCGGAGTCTCTCCGGGTCTTCACCCAGCGGCGCTCTAGGCGTCTCTTTGCCCGTTTGAGCTCCCGCAGTTCATCTGTGAACCACGGAGATGACCTAGCTCCATGAGCTCTGAGAGGCCGTAGTGGTGCGATTTCATCCAAGGCCGCTGTTGTATATGATAATATATTGTGCTAGGAAAGTACCATAAAATTAATATTTCCGCTATCCTCGAATCTCCACTTTTTTAGATTCTTTGCTCAACATTCTGATTCTAAAGTTTTAGTAATTTGTTGTTGCTCATTTGTGCATTGGTGTAAATAAGAATACTGTTCAGTAAAACCCCGGCATACGACTGCCCTGGGTTACGTTTGCTGTGGGTTATGACCTCACATTTAATTTTAAAAATTCCCAAGGTTACAACTGATTTTCGGTTTATGATCGGAAATTGTGCTACAATATTTTACATAAGAACATAAGAACACAAGAACAGCCTTGCTGGAACAGGCCACAGCCCATCCAGTCCAGCATTCTGTCTCACACAGTGGCTCACCATTTCCTTCAGGGTATTCCCAAGGAGATGCCTTCACCTGCTTAGGATTCCCTGGAAATGGCATTGAGAGATATCCTGCCTATCTCTCCAACCCGGAGGTTGTCCTTAGGTAGCCATAATTATAGCCATTGATAGCCTTGTCCTCCATGAACTTGTCTAATCCTTTCTTAAAGCTGTCAAGACTGACAGCTGTCACCACTTCTTCTGGCAGGGAGTTCCATAGACCAGTAATCCTCTGGGTGAAAAAGTACTTTCTCTTATTTGTTTGAGAACTAGTACCCAAAAGTTTCATGGAGTGTCCCCTAGTTCTAGTGTTGTGCGATAGGGAAAACAGTTTTTCCTTATCCACTTTGTCCACACCGTGCATGATTTTATAAACTTCAATCAGGTCACCTCTTAGACGCCGTCGTTCAAGAGTGAAAAGGCCCAACCGTTGCAGCCTCAGATGGTAAGGAAGGGGTTCCAGTCCCCTAATCATTCTGGTTGCCCTCCTCTGTACTTTCTCCAACTCCATAATATCCTTCTGGAGGTATGGCGACCAGAACTGTACACAGTATTCCAGATGGGGCCTCACCATAGATTTATAAAGAGGCAAAATGACACTTGCTGACTTATTTTCTATACCCTTCCTAATGATCCCTAACATTGAGTTTGCTTTTTTCACTGCTGAGGCACACTGGGTTGACACCTTCATTGAGCTGTCCACCAGGACACCAAGGTCCCTTTCCTGGTTTGTCGCAGAGAGTTCAGACCCCATCAGTTTATAAATGTAATTGGGGTTTTTTGCCCCAACATGCATCACTCTGCACTTACTGATGTTGAAGCTCATTTGCCACTGTTTTGCCCACTCCCCCAGTGTCAAGAGATCCCTCTGGAGCTCTTCACAATCTCTCACAGTTTTCACTACCCTGTATAATTTAGTATCGTCAGCAAATTTGGCTACCTTGCTTTTTACTCCTACCTCTAGATCATTTATGAAGAGGTTGAAAAGCAGGGGTCCCAGTACTGAACCTTGGGGGACCCCACTCTTTACTTCCCTCCACTTGGAGAAGTGTCCATTTAGTGCTACCCTCTGTTTCCTGTCCCTTAGCCAGTTGCTGATCCAGGACAAGACCTGTCCCTTTATTCCATGACTGGTAAGTTTATTCAAGAGCCTTTGGTGTGGGACCTTGTCAAAAGCCTTCTGAAAGTCCAGATAAACAATGTCAACTGGATCCCCCTTATCCACATGCTTGTTGACACTCTCAAAAAATTCCAACAGATTAGTGAGGCATGATTTGCCCTTGCAAAAGCCATGTTGGCTCTCCTTTAGCAGCGCCTCCTCTTCTATGTACCTATTAATTCTATCTTTTAGGATGGTTTCCATCACTTTATCTGGGACACATGTCAAACTGACAGGCCGGTAATTTCCTGGATCACCCCTGGATCCTTTTTTGAAAATTGGTGTTACATTCGCTACCTTCCAGTCATCAGGCACAAACCCTGATTTGAGGGAAATATTATATATTTTGGCTAGGAGATCAGCAATTTCATCTTTAAGTTCCCTGAGAACTCGTGGATGGATGCCATCTGGTCCTGGTGATTTGTTAGTGTTTAGTTTAACAAGACATGCAAGGACCTCCTCCCTGGTTATTTCTATCTTGCTTAATTCTTCGGTTTCCCTCCCTACGAAGATAGGTTCTGTTTTGGGCATGTGGTCTCTATCTTCTTCAGTGAATACTGAAGCAAAGAATTCATTGAGTCTCTCTGCAATCTCTGTTTCCTCTTTAATAACCCCTTGCCTTCCATTGTCATCTAATGGTCCAATGGCCTTCCTAGTTGGGTTCTTACTTCTAATGTACTTAAAGAAGTCTTTGTTATTCCTCTGAGTATTTTTAGCTATACGCTCCTCAAAGTCTTGCTTTGCTTTCCTGATTGTTGCCTTGCATTTGTTCTGCCAGAATTTATGTTTCTGCCTGCTGTCCTCATTTGGACAAGCCTTCCATCTTCTAAATGAGCTTTTCTTGCTCTTGATCACTTCCCGAACAGCTCCTGTAAGCCACATTGGAGTCCTCTTGGACCTGGCAGTGCCCTTTTTCCTTTTGGGTATGCATTCCAATTGGGCCTCTGTTATTGTTTTTGTAAACAGCCTCCATGCCTCTTGGAGTGTTTGGACTCTCTCAATTTTCCCTTTCAGCTTCTTTTTTACTAGTTTCCTCAACTTTGGGAAATTTCCTTTTTGAAAATTTAAGGTCTCTGTGTTAGATTTTATCAGTGACTTGCGGTCTATGTTCAAGTTAAACATAATTGAGTTGTGGTCACTGTTCCCTATTGGATCAGTCACATTAACATCTTGCACCAGATCCTGAGTATTACTCAGGATCAAGTCAAGGATTCTTGTACCTCTAGTTGGGTCTTCAACCATCTGTCCCAGGGAACAATCATTGAGCATATCTAGGAACTTTATCTCTTTATCATGTGCTGAACAACAGTTCACCCAGTCTATGTGAGGGTAATTGAAGTCCCCCATTATAACCAGGCTTCCCTTCCTGGATGCCTCCTTTACAACATTCTCCAACTGCCAGTCTCCCTCAAGAGTTTGGGTCGGAGGCCGATAGTATATGCCTACTGTTAGACCATCCTTGTGGCCTGGTACTCTTACCCACAGAGCTTCTAATGGTGACTCTAAATCACCTAGATATTCCAATTCATAAGATTTTATCACTTCTTTGACATACAAGGCTACACCACCTCCCATTTGCCCCTTCCTATCCTTCCTGTACAGTTTGTAGCCTGGGATAACTGTATCCCATTGGTTATCATCCGTCCACCAGGTTTCAGTGATACCAATAATATCAATATTCTTATCTATTGCTAAGTATTCCAGCTCCCCTATTTTGTTCCGGAGGCTTCTGGCATTTGTATACAAGCATTTATATATGCATTTCTGACACAGTCTTTTGTGTCCAGTTGCATTGTTAGACTGCCTCTTGCATCCTTCTGCTAGAATGCTAGTGACTAGCTCCTTGCTCTGCTCAGTAATTTTTGCATCCTCCTCACTACTCAAGTACACACTTTCCCGAACCGGATGCTGCCCAGCTCCTGTCGGCTTTCCCCCAGTTATCAGTTTAAAAGCTGCTCTGCAGCCTTTTTGATGTTGAGTGCCAGCAATCTGGTCCCATCATGGTTTAAATGCAACCCATCCCTCCTGAACAGATTTGGCTTGTCCCAAAATGTTCTCCAGTTCCTGACAAATCTGAAGCCCTCCTCTCGACACCACCGCCTCATCCACGCATTGAGGCTTCTGAGCTCTGCCTGCCTGGTAGGTCCTGCGCGAGGGACAGGCAGCACTTCTGAAAATGCTACCTTGGAAGTCCGGGACTTCAATCTTCTTCCTAACAACCTAAATTTGGCTTCCAGGACAGACCGCTTGGCCTTCCCAACATCATTAGTACCAACGTGTACCATGACAACTGGCTCGTTCCCAGTTCTCTCTAACAATCTATCTAGATTTCTTGTGATGTCTGCAACTTTTGCACCTGGCAGGCAAGTCACCATATGGTTATCATGTGCATCACAAATCCATTTCTCTGTATTTCTAATTATTGAATCGCCTAGTACAAGGAGCCTCTCTCCTGCAATCTGTTCATCTACATGCACCTCATCAACCATATTAAGGGAGAGAACCTCAGTTTGTTCCTGATGTTCATCTTCCTGGATCTCATCAAGTGTGATGAAGGAGAGATCATCAGGTGGAACCAGCTGTTCCTCTGTGTGTTCCTCGTCAGGTGTGATAAGGGAAAGAGCCTCAAATTTATTCTGTAATTTCAGACTCTCAGAGTGATCCCCTACTCTTCTCCTCCTTTGAGTCACATTCCTCCAACCATCTCCCTCCTGAGTTAGTGAAGGGCCTTCTCCCTCAGAACTGTGCCCTGTCTCTTCTTTGTCCAGCATAGTCTGCTCCGCTCTGTCCAAGAACAGCTCAAGCTCCTTAATTTGTTGGTGGTTAGATATGCGGGCCTCTAGCTGCTGGACCTTCTCTTCTAGTAGTGCAACCAGCTTGCACTTGCTGCAAGTGTAGTTCTCCATGTGCTTTGGCAAGAACACAAACATGGCACAAGAATTGCAGGTAACTACAGCTGTTCCCTCAGAATCCATTTTAACAAGTGCAGTATTCTGGGCCTCAAAAATGTACACGTTTACTACCTTTCTACCTAGTAAGACTATATTCTTCTTATGTTCCCAGTTTGTAATCTCGCGCGCCGTTAGGCGCGTGGGCCTCTAAAGCAGCTCTACTCCAACTGCAAAACTTACCAGTGCTCACTTCCTTTGTTTGGCTCTCCTCAGCAGCAGCTCTGCTTAAGAGCACATGCAGAGTCAAAATGGCTGACTCTGAAAGAGCTCAGAGCTTTTAAAGGCTCTAAGATGGTAGCGATCTCCCTACCTTTGATGTATGCAGATTGATACAGAATAGGCAGCATCACAGAGCCAAAGGCATCTTTATTGCAAGGTATGCAATCTGAACATGAGGTAATGGCGGAGACGTAGCTCCTTATATATGCTTACAGTACATTTTAATTTAGCTACACGGTTGACCATTGGCTGAGGTATTCGTGACGTCACTGAGACATAGGGTCTACCTTACAAGGGTTTACCTGTGGCGGGAATCTTTCCCGCGGGAGCATATGGTTGGTTATTTTGTACTATGTGATCCGAGCAATTGCAGCTGCCTCTGATATCCTCTAGATATCCTCTATCATGTCAGCTGTTCTACATTGAGTTACATTGTAATCATTCACAGTTACATTCTTAAAGGTACGGAACTCCATACACAACACTACCTTTTCCATGTCATTTGGGGACCTTATCCAATGATGATGATGGCACCTCCGCAGCAGTAAGCACTGCATTGTGACTTTGGGTGGAGGGGGCAGTGGCCATTTTGAATCCTAACATGGTGGTGGTGGCCATTTTAGGGTTCAGGACTACATCCCCCAAAAGTCTTGGCAAGCATTTTGGAGTTCAAAATGGCCACCTCCACCATATATAGCTCCCAGAACACACACACACACGTCTGTGACTATGATGGTTGGGAGATTCTGGCAAGTGTAGTAGCCGATTAGAAAACAGAGATGCTAAAATCTTCGAAGGGGTAAAATGACACATTTTAACAAATAGACTGGCAGAACAGAGCCTACATTTTTCTAGACATACAGAGCCTGAACATCCAATAATAATCAAAGGTTCAAAAAGCAATCACATTTATATACCACCCCATAGCGCTTAGTGTACTCTCTGGGCGGTTCACAAGTTAATTAGCATTTCACCCCCAACATGCTGGGTACTCATTTTACTGACCTTGGAAGGATGGAAGGCTCAGTCAACCTTAAGCCCTGGGTCAGGATCGAACTTACAACCTTTTGGTTGCAGTACAGAAGTTGAAACTACTGCGCCAAGTTGTTTGAACTTTTTGTATCTTCTGATGACCTGGAATATGACAGTGCTTTTCAAAAACATGAGGTGTGGCTGATTGGCTCAGAGTCTTGGACATACCTTAACTTGGCCATGTGATCTAAAAACTTTGCCCCCCCCCCACGTCCCTGTATTTTACAGCTCAATTTTCATATTACCTAATTAACACCTTCTGCTTGTACTTTTATAGATAACAAAATGCACACAATTTGTCTCATGATAGATTTCAGTCAGACAGATTAATTTGTCAATACAATTGGCTCAGAAAGAATGTCTGTCAATGATGATCTTCATTAACAAATAAATAAAGCCACCCTTCCATGGTATACTCTTCAGATCTTGATCTCCTGAATGCAATGCTTGCACAACGAAGTAGGTGTATCTCTTTATGCCGCTGAAATTATTACCAACTATTTAAATGTATCAATATTATGCCTATAAATCCAAGCTAGTTTCATTTTACGTGCGAGAACAAAGAAGTGTGCTATTTTTCTTATCACTAGATGACAAGAAATTTCTTTCTGGCATCAGATAGGTTTCTCTATTTATATAAACGGTTCAAATTGCAGTTTACTGCCATAACTGCTGCTGTGATGCACAGATGCTTAAATATCTGAGGCATCAGACAGATAATTCGTATCAGTCATTCTATGTTTGCTGGATGTGCTTTGCTTCGTGGAAACAAAAGATGCTTAGTTTGTGCAGATGTTTTACTCAGAATGCATGAGGGGAAAGAGGCTCTTGTCTCCTTCTCATGCTAGAGGAAGTCAGGAGGTTCTGAATAGTTTATATTCCCAAGTCAAAATTGTTCTAACAAGCCGAGTCAGTCAGTTTAATCAAGAAGAAGTAATTCTGTGAGAAACGTTCACATCTCTAATCAACACTTGCACTTAAAGACAAATGTTGAGCAAAAAAGAATAATAATTCACATTTATGCATGAACAAATGCAGGTCAGGAGAACTAAATCTGATTTTTGTGTGTTTTTTTAATACACTAAGGAGAAAGGGGCTGCAGTGGCTTAAGTGGCTAAGATGCTGACTGGAAGGCAGCAGGTCAGCAGTTCGTTACCCTAGTACTGCAGGACGGAATGAACTCCCATTTTTGTCCCAGTTCCTGCCAACCTAGCAGTTCAAAAGCAAGAAATTGCAAGTAGATAAGTAGAGGCCACTTTGATGGGAAGGTAAACAGCATTCCATGTGCCCTGGCATCTAGTCATGCCTGCTACATGACCATGGAAATGTCTGGAGTACAATGTCAGTCAGGGTAAAAGAACATAATTTTAAAATGCTTTGGAGATGGTATCTGACCCCAGTATGATTACATCAGATAGATAAAAATAAAAGCCCAATGTGTTGGAGATGTCAAAGTAAATTGGGAATATATGAGCATATGTGGTGGAGTTGTAAAGTGGTAAATGAATTTTTGGGGGAAATAGAGAGATTTCCAGAATTTTGGAGGAGAACATAAAGCTGGGACCAGCTACAGCCTTGCTGACAGATTGCAAGCGCGGCGCCAAAATGGCCGCCGCGCCCTTTGCGGGCCCCCCCCCACAGGACAGAGAATCCGGGTAGTTAGGGGCGTGGCCACCTCCCTTATAAAAGGGGTGGCCACGAGGCAGCCGCGCTGCCATTTTGCCTCAGCGACGGAGCGGAGAAGTTTTTTCCCCTGCGCCTCCGTCGCTCGTTGCTATTGCCGGGAAGCCTTTTGGGTCGATTTTGCCTAGCTAGCTTCCCTTTTTGCTCGAGATGCCTTCCAAAAAGAAGGCTGCTGCGAATTCAGCTCGGGCTGTTAGGAGACGCAACCCAGGTCGGAGGACCGCGGTGCCGCCTCCTCAACAGCCGCCTTTGCCATCCCCGGCCGGGGCTAGTGGCTTGGGGTCTATTGCTCCTTGGCCCGTTCAGAGTGCGGGCGCGGAGGGCGCTCCGGCCCGCGGCCCGCGAGCGGTGGACACCGCTCCTCCTTCCGCCCAACCTGTTGGGCCGACTACTTCTGGACCCCAGCCTCTCCCGGGGCCCTCTAGCCTCGGGGGGTGGCCTGGTGCCCCGCCTTGGCAGGTCTCATCACCAGCCCTACCGGGCTTCGGCCCTGGCCAATGGCCATATCTGGGCCATGGGGTGCAGGGACCTGTACCCATGCAAGGGTTAAGTGGGCCGGCCGGCTCTTTGCCCATGGTTACTGTAGACACCTTGCTGGCCCGTATTGCGGCCTTAGAGGAGTCTTTGGCTCGTGCCAGTCAGGCAGGTGCCCCTTTCGGGGTACCTTTGGAGGCGCTATCGGCAGCAGGACAACGGCCGGCGGGGAGGGTCGAGCTGCTGCAGGCGGGTGGCGCGCCTCCGGCCACTGCCTCGCAGCTCCCCAGCCAGCAACCTGGCGCGGGTCAAGCCCCGGTGATGAGCTCTACATCGGTCGTGAGCTCCGACGCCCCCAGTGGGCCGGAACCCCCGTTGGGGGCGGCCCGCGGGGGTGCAGCGTGTGAGTATATGGTGCAAACGAGTACATCCACACACATTCCCAATATGGGGGGGACCTTTCAGTGGCCTTGGCCTCGCGCGGGTGGTGCAGGGGCTACGCCGCTGGCGACCCACCCGGCGACAACTACTGCCACCATGCCCGCTGGGGTGGGCATTGGTTCTTACACTGCTGGGAACGTACTGGGGGTGGCAGGGTTAACTCATGCCCCTTTGGTTAGGCCAGCTATCCCCTTTTCGGCTTTGCCGACGGCAGGGTATTCCCTGCCATTGGGTGATCACTTGGCGCAGGCTACCAGAGAAAAGATATGGCGAGGGGAGTACGTGGATATCTTCTCACTCCTGAACAGAGAGCCCACTAAGGAAGAAAGGGAGGGTCAGGATGAGAAGGACAAGGAGCAGGCACGCCGCCGTAAGCCGCCGCGTACCTGGGCTAACTGGCTCCCCGCTTATTTGATATACATGGCGGTGTATTTGAGGACGCGGCCGGATCTAGCTATTCCCATGGTCCAATATTTGGACAACATATACAGGGCAATGGTAGATTTCCCGGGCCCCTCATGGCTAGCGTATGATGAGGAATTCCGTATGAGGATTCCCTTGCACCCCGAGATGAGATGGGATGAGCCGTGTCAGAGACTGTGGCTCTTGTATATGACACCCACACGTCCTGCCCCGGGGGATAGGTATCATTGTGGACATGCGGTCCAGCGAGCAGCTCCAGCGCAGGTTACCCGCCAAATGGCGGGGCAGGGGGTTCCAGCCCGCCTGCTGTGCTGGACTTTCTCGTCCAATGGCTCCTGCAGTCGGAAGAACTGCAGATATAAGCACGAGTGTCCCACATGTTCTGGTCCCCATGCAGCCTCTGCTTGTCCCAAGCCTGGGGGGGTGCGAGGCAGAGGGAGGGGTGGACAGTGGGCTGGCAAGCCTGCCACGGATGGAACTAGTTCTCCGAAAGGCCCCCTCCCCAATTAAGGTGGACATGCTGGAGCGCTGGCTCGCATCGTACCCAAGGGGGGAGGACAGGGAGTACCTTATCCAAGGTTTTAAGCAGGGATTTCGTATCCCTTTTATGGGTGATAGATCTCCTCAGGATGCTCCCAACCTTTTATCCCTCGGAGGAAGGGAGGAGGTAGCCGAGGCCAGCATTAAAAAGGAGTTAGACGCGGGCAGGGTCGCCGGACCTTTTCCCGTACCCCCTTTTCCCAACCTGAAGGTTTCACCATTGGGTTTGGTTCCTAAAAAGTCCCTAGGTGAGTTTCGCCTTATTCATCATTTGTCCTACCCAGCCGGCCGATCGGTCAACGATGCGATACCTGATGACCTTTGTTCGGTCAGGTACACATCGTTCGACCATGCGCTGCGCATGGTGCGCTCGTGTGGCCCGGGTGCCTTGCTGGCCAAGTGCGACATTAAGTCAGCTTTTCGCCTCTTGCCGGTGCACCCGGGCGACTTTGAATTGCTGGGTTTTAAATTTAAAGGGGAGTATTATTTTGATAAGGCCATGCCTTTTGGCTGCTCCATATCATGCTCGGCTTTCGAGCGTTTTAGTACCTTCCTAGAGTGGGCTTTCGTCCGCAGGTCAGGGTCCCGGTCTGTAGCCCATTACCTGGATGACTTTTTATTCGGGGGTGAACGGGGCTGGGACACGTGTGCACGTCTCCTCAATACATTTCAGACGCTAATGCAGGAACTGGGTGTCCCTTTAGCGCCCGAAAAGACCGAGGGCCCGTCGACCAAACTAGTATTCCTGGGGGTTGAGATTGATACAGTAGTACAGGCTTCTAGGTTACCGGGTGATAAGGTGTCTAGGATAGTGACCCTTATCTCGGAATTGCTGGCCAAGCGTAAGGCATCCCTGAGGGAACTGCAGGTGCTACACGGGCACCTCAATTTTGCCTGCAGGGTGGTCGCACCGGGCAGGGCTTTTGCCCGGCGCTTATGCGACGCCATGGCAGGGTTATCCAGGCCCCACCACAGAGTCAGGCTTACCCGGGGTATCAAGGCAGACATGTTTGTCTGGTTGCAATTCCTGAGGGAGTTTAATGGGGTCTCATTTTGGAGGTCTGACCTCCTGGCATCCCCCAATTTCCAGATCCAGTCTGATGCCTCAGGATCCCTGGGTTATGGGATGTACTTCAATGGGAAGTGGGCCTATGGTGGGTGGCCACCGGCATGGGCAGGCACAGGTCGCCTGCGGGATCTCACATACCTGGAATTTTTTCCCATTCTGGGGGCTTTGATGCTATGGGGCGAACAGTGGGCTAATTCGGTGGTGCATTTCTGGTGCGACAATGCTGCCGTGGTGCACATTGTCAATGCACAGACTTCTAAATCGCCCAGGGTCATGGACCTAGTGCGCCATTTTGTGCTGCGCTGCCTGCGCCTCAACGTCATGTTCAGGGCCAGGCATGTCCCAGGGGTTAATAATGATATTGCTGACGCTTTGTCCCGCCTGCAGATCTCCCGGTTCCGCGCCTTGGCCCCGGATGCGGAGGAATTTCCCTCGCCACTCCCGGACGAGATGTGGACTATTGGCAAGGAGAGGTGAACCGGGCGATTGGCCTGTCACTAGCGCCACGCACGCGTAAGGCGTATCAACAAGCTTTCAATTTGTATAAGGCTTTTGCTACTCGATTTCAATGGCCAGAGACCTGGCCCATCCCGGTGGACCATGTTCTGCGGTTCATGGTTCACCTGCATGCACAGGGCCTTGCACCTCGCACCATAGCATCCAAGCTCTCGGCGTTGGCTTTTATGGCCAAAGTAGGGGGTCATGTGGATACCACCTCTGACTTCCGTGTGAGACACGTTTTGGAGGGGTGGGTGCGCGAGCGCGGGCGTTGCCCGGACGACCGGCACCCTATTTCCCCAGGGGTTCTTACCCAGTTGGCCCGGGGCTGGCCAGGCCTCTGTTTTGATCATTATGAGGCAGCCCTTTTTCATGCAGCCACAACGGTGGCATTTTTTGGAGCGCTCCGCATCAGCGAACTCGTGATGCTGTCTAAGGCGGATGCAAGTGGTAGGGCACTGGAACTCGGAGATGTATATGTTGCCAAAGACTGGGCCCAGTTGAGGATTCGCTCCTCCAAAACAGATCAGCATGGCGTAGGCAGTGGAATAAGACTGCTACGGTGTTCTTTGGCAGACATCTGTCCGGTTGGTGCCCTACAGGAATACCTGGCACTGCGTGGCTGGCACCATGGCCCGCTTTTCTGTCACCAAGATGGGTCTCCCCTTACTAAATTTCAGTTTTGGAAGGTGACAGCTAGAGCCCTCACCAGGGTGGGACTACCAGGTGCCCGTTATGGCACACATTCGTTCCGTATTGGCGCAGCCTCTACTGCAGCTGCTTTTGGGTACTCTGGGGCTGACATACGCAGCATGGGGAGGTGGGGCTCACAATGTTTTCAGTTTTATGTGCGCCCACTCCCGCCATGAGTACCAATCCAGTCACCTTACCTTCCTTTTTCTCACTTTTCTTACAGACCCTGGGTGTCGTATTACACCGGTGACAGTATGGCTGGTGGGCCACAGCTATGTGCTCAGGGCAGCGCGTTACGCTGCGGCGACAGAGTGGGGACCCCGACTGGGACTGGGTAACCACGCCAGTCTCTCATGGCACGGTAAGCCTGGGATGTTATGGCGGGAGCTGCGGCCTTTCCTTTTTTCTGGCCTGGGGGCTGACCCGCCTGACATTCTAATCATCCACTTGGGGGGCAATGATTTGGGCCAGGTCACCGGCTTATCGCTCAAGCATGCGATTTGCGAGGACCTCGCCTACTTGCATTATGTCTGGCCTGCCACGGCCCTGGTTTGGTCCGACATTGTTCCGCGCCACTCTTATAGAGGGGGCGTTAACCTCCTGGCCCTTGACCGAGCTAGGCGCGCGGTCAATAAGGCAGTGGCGCGGTTTCTCACCACCAGGGCTTGGGGACGGGTTAGTCATCACCCCGATATTAGTCTGCAAAATTGTGACTTGTATGCAGGGGATGGGGTCCATCTGTCGCGAGGAGGTATGGACCTCCTGTTGGGTGACTGGCGAGCAGGCCTGTTGACCGAGCTGACGGTCTGGGGGGGGGCGTCAGGTCTTCTGTGAAGCCCCTCCGTGTGGCGGGTAGCACTGGTAAGGTAAACAGTATGACCCACAAGTATCCGGCAGGTTCGCAATTGACTGGACAACACTAGACAGGAATAAAGTAGTTAAACGTTGTCCGGTCAACGACGAATCAGGCGATGGGGTGATGATGATTGCTAACCAGCATGCATCACCCCTGTGATTTCACGGATACGCGTCAGAGGGTGGGGTCATGAGTTAGTTATTGACTACGGTCAACAATTTGTTTGTTGTTAACAAACAAATTGATACAATTTGATACATTGTAACCAATTGCCGTTGGCAATTTTGGGGTGGTACCTTACCAGTGTTACTTCGGCCTGCTTGCCTTAGGAATTATGATTGGTCGTTTTACCAATACAAATTTATAATTCGGACTAGGGCATTGAATCAATAAATGTGGCCCTTTGCTGTTATCCACTTTCAATGTTGTCTGTGTCCGTTATTGGGGGGGTGCGCCTGCAATGCAAGCGCGGCGCCAAAATGGCCGCCGCGCCCTTTGCGGGCCCCCCCCCACAGGACAGAGAATCCGGGTAGTTAGGGGCGTGGCCACCTCCCTTATAAAAGGGGTGGCCACGAGGCAGCCGCGCTGCCATTTTGCCTCAGCGACGGAGCGGAGAAGTTTTTCCCTCCACCCCCTCCCTAGTTAACAGTGTGATCATGGTCGCTTCGGGGCCGGGTGGGAATTTTTGGTTGGGACCCACATTGGCTTCGGGTCCTGGCTTTTTTGCCCATCCCACACTGTTGCTATGGTTTGATATAGGGGTCTTTCTTCGTTCCTACTGTTGACTTTGGTCACATGGGCGGGTAGCACTGGTAAGGTAAACAGTATGACCCACAAGTATCCGGCAGGTTCGCAATTGACTGGACAACACTAGACAGGAATAAAGTAGTTAAACGTTGTCCGGTCAACGACGAATCAGGCGATGGGGTGATGATGATTGCTAACCAGCATGCATCACCCCTGTGATTTCACGGATACGCGTCAGAGGGTGGGGTCATGAGTTAGTTATTGACTACGGTCAACAATTTGTTTGTTGTTAACAAACAAATTGATACAATTTGATACATTGTAACCAATTGCCGTTGGCAATTTTGGGGTGGTACCTTACCAGTGTTACTTCGGCCTGCTTGCCTTAGGAATTATGATTGGTCGTTTTACCAATACAAATTTATAATTCGGACTAGGGCATTGAATCAATAAATGTGGCCCTTTGCTGTTATCCACTTTCAATGTTGTCTGTGTCCGTTATTGGGGGGGTGCGCCTGCAAACAGAAAACATGAGTTTAGGAAAGGATAAAAAAGAGTTGTTTTCAATATGTTTGACAATTGGAAGACAATGTATAGCGAGAAAGTGGAAGAGAGATCTGACATTGAAGATAGAAGATTAGTATAGGGAAATTTGGGAGATAGTTTTGAATGACAAGTTAACCTGGGAGCTGAACAAAAAAAGGGGGATAGTAAAGAAAAATTGATTTTTGCAAATTTGGCATCTGTGGAATCCGCCAGCAAAGGAGGTGACCGAAGCAAGCCAGTATAGTTTTTGGAAACAGTGAATAAATGAATGACACCGCATCCTCCAGGGCAATGTACAGTCACATCGGGTGAATTAGTATTTCTGTTTAGATTTTATCAAGATGGTCAAGAAAAGAACAAATAGGGCATATAGGAACTCAAGTATTTTTAATACTATTTGGATTTTAGAAAGGAGAGTCAATAAATTGATAAGTAAGATAAGGTAGATTGAAATTAAACTGATTAATTAAACCTATTACTCTATTGATAATTATTAGTTGATCAAGGAAGGAATGTAATGTGGAATAGTATAATCAAGATGTATTACCGTATTTTCTGGCGTATAAGACGACTGGGCGTATAAGACGACCCCCAACTTTTCCAGTTAAAATATAGAGTTTGGAATATACTTGCCGTATAAGACTACTTCTCTTCCAATGCACACCAAATAAAAATTAACCCACACTCAACCCGAAGACGCGCAGCCCTCCGAGTCGAATGGGCAGGTTCTGGTGGAGAGCCAATCCACACTCACGTTCTCCTCCTCGAGGTACAGGAAGATGTGTGCAGCTTGCTTCCCCTTGCTTCATACTCCACGCACAGAGCAGGGACTCGGCCGCGGCACCCCCCACCATATGCGCCGGACATATGAAGCAAGGGGAAACAAGTTGCAGTTAAGTACCTGTCATATAAGACGACCCCTGACTTTGGCACAGATTTTTTGGGGTTAAAAAGTAGTCTTATACGCCAGGAAATACAGTATTTGTATCTTATTATTCTCAGTATATATGGCTATCCGGCTATCTTATCTTTATATTCTTTTCCACCCAATGTATCTACTATTTTTGTAATGTATATGCATTTTTTTTAATATACTTATTTTGTATTTTTAAAACACAATAAAAATTAATTAAAGAAAAGGAAACATCTGCAGAAGCAGACAAGGCTGGCTCTTCGGCTATTAAACAGTGATGAGCACTGAACCCTAGAGTCGGATAAGACTGGCTTTTGAGCAAGGGTGACCTTTACCTTTTAATTAAGGAGAAAATTGAATTATGGTTGGGCAAGACTGGAAAGTGTCTGACTCTACGAGGCAGTGCTCATTTGTTCAAGACAAGATTTTGTGCCAAGTATTGATTCTTGAAGGTGAGTTAAAAAAAACACAGCAGGCTGTATTACATAGCTGTTGATTGGATAGTATGCTCTACTTCTCAGACATACAGGACACAGTATCTGCATAATGCCCCCACACATGCACACATGACCTTCTTTTGAAACTAGACAGGGAAAGGGCAAATCAAAAACATGGAGACCACCATCGGGGACTTGGGGTTAAAATTTAGCTTATCCGGTAGGTTGCCCCAATTGTAGACAACTCAAAATCAGCTAGGAATTTGTCATCTTACTGTGCTGGTTGAGTAACCTGATGAGGTAAAGAAAAGACATAAGAACATAAGAACAGCCTTGCTGGAACAGGCCATAGCCCATCCAGTCCAGCATTCTGTCTCACACAGTGGCTCACTATTTCCTTCAGGGTATTATTCCCAAGCAGATGCCTTCACCTGCTTAGGATTCCCTGGAAATGGCATTCAGAGATATCCTGCCTATCTCTCCAACCCCGAGGTTGTCCTTAAGTATCCATAATTATAGCCATTGATACCCTTGTCCTCCATGAACGTGTCTAATCCTTTCTTAAAGCTGTCAAGACTGACAGCTGTCACCACTTCTTCTGGCAGGGAGTTCCATAGACCAGTAATCCTCTGGGTGAAAAAGTACTTTCTCTTATTTGTTTGAGAATAGTACCCAAAAGTTTCATGGAGTGTCCCCTAGTTCTAGTGTTATGCGATAGGGAAAACAGTTTTTCCTTATCTACTTTGTCCACACAGTGCATGATTTTATAAACTTCAATCAGGTCACCTCTTAGACACCGTCGTTCAAGAGTGAAAAGGCCCAACCATTGCAGCCTCAGATGGTAAGGAAGGTGTTCCAGTCCCCTAATCATTTTGGTTGCCCTCCTCTGCACTTTCTCCAACTCCATAATATCCTTCTGGAGATATGGCGACCAGAACTGTACACAGTATTCCAGATGGGGCCTCACCATAGATTTATAAAGAGACAAAATGACACTTGCTGACTTATTTTCTATACCCTTCCTAATGATCCCTAGCATTGAGTTTGCTTTTTTCACTGCTGAGGCACACTGGGTTGACACCTTCATTGAGTTGTCCACCAGGACACCAAGATCCCTTTCCTGGTTTGTCGCAGAGAGTTCAGAACCCATCAGTTTATAAATGTAATTGGGTTTTTTTGCCCCAACATGCATCACTCTGCACTTACTAATGTTGAAGCTCATTTGCCACTGTTTTGCCCACTCCCCCAGTGCCAAGAGATCCCTCTGGAGCTCCTCACAATCTCTCACAGTTTTCACTACCCTGTATAATTTAGTGTCGTCAGCAAATTTGGCTACCTTGCTTTTTACTCCTACCTCTAGATCATTAATGAAGAGGTTGAAAAGCAGGGGTCCCAGTACTGAACCTTGGGGGACCCCACTTTTTACTTCCGTCCACTTGGAGAAGTGTCCATTTAGTGCTACCCTCTTTTTCCTGTCCTTTAGCCAGTTGCTGATCCAGGACAAGACCTGTCCCTTTATCCCATGACTGGTAAGTTTATTCAAGAGCCTTTGGTGCGGGACCTTGTCAAAAGCCTTCTGAAAGTCCACATAAACAATGTCAACTGGATCCCCCTTATCCACATGCTTGTTGACACTCTCAAAAAATTCCAACAGATTAGTGAGGCATGATTTGCCCTTGCAAAAGCCATGTTGGCTCTCCTTTAGCAGCGCCTTCTCTTCTATGTGCCTATTAATTCTATCTTTTAGATGAAGACATGAAGGAGTTGGGATGGGAAGGAGAATGAAACAGTCTGTGAATTGGGCAAAAAAGGGAAGGAAGGAAGAAGGACAAGAAAGAAAGCAATGGAAGGTTGGCAGCTCAACCAAGCAGTACTGGATGCAATAGCCAGGAGAGAAAGAGCTACAAGGCAAAAAAAAAAGATTTTTTTAAAAAATAACTGACATATCACATCAGCCATATGCTTAAAGGAGAAAAAATTACCACCTGCTTTCTGTTGAGCATGGGAAGTGATTAATTTGCCAATATCTGGATGTGGCATGTGTAATAAATCATTTTACAATATGGGCAAATTGACACTAGAGTGATCTAGGCAACTGCACATCAAGGAAACATGTTTATTTGGAATGATCCTTAATCATTCCAAATGAACAGCAGGCTTCAACCCTGGACCAATCTGTTCTTCTTTCATGTCTAGGCCAGACATGAAACTGCCAAAATGAAGGCACCTTTTGATGAGTTCATTCTGCAGTTCATTTCGCTTGACCTAATGTGAAAAAGATTAGCCAGCAACACAAGGTTGCCATTACCAGGGTAAGCCAGACTGTGGTTCAAAATTACCATAATCTTTGAGGAGGCTCTTTCTTTGTACTCTGGCCAATCTGTGATGGATTGGTCTTGCATTAGGGATGATTTGGAATTCCAAAAGAGGGAGGTAATGGAAGAACAAAGTCCTAGCTTGAGTATATCCTGCTTGACTCCTTCTGTGCACTCCCCATGCAAAGAAGACGAGGAAAGAGTCACAATAGCTCCACAGCCAAAGCAGTAGTTGGAGTACATTTCAGCTGATATTGATGGTGATAGGACCAGTAACATCAAGGTTATGACTGTACCTCCTGATTTCATCCTGCCTGTGGGTGGTCAGAGGGAGATATGTAGCCAGCTTTCTTAAAATGGTTCCCAAGTTCTGATCTAGAAATACTGCAAAGCTCAGTACAGTAGTTTCATAAGATACAATAGAAGACCAAGATGAGGAAGAACAATCTTTGCTAGCCCCAGGCACTCCTCCTTGTCCATCTGGATTTGGGTCTGAAATAAGAGTGTGGGTTCTTGGAGGTTAAAATACAAGCAAGGACAATTTGTGACAGTGCACAACATCATTCTGGTCCAAGGGCCACATCTCTTAAGACATCAGCCTTGGTTTGTAGTTTCATAGTTTTTTTTAAAAAAATGTGGATAAATGTGACCCTTCTTCAACCAATAGGTTCTGAGTTTCTGCTGAGAGAATCAATCTTGATAGTAATATATAGTGATATGCATACAGAGACTGTATCTGAATTCTTAGTCAAGCTTTCTCTACAAAACTGGCAACAATTTTACCCACTTTCCAATGAGGATGCATAATGGATGTGAGAGCTGAGTAGGAGTTCTGCTTTATTTATTAACAAATCAACTGTATGCCAAGCACTTCATATTAGTAGACAGAACTCATCTTTCAAAAGATTAACTCTCTCACATATAATTTTTAAGCATTCTTCTCGCAGCAAAAATGTCTCACTCATCCCTTTATGTGTCATAATTGGGGAATATGGGGTTGGAATGCCCATATCCAGTTATTTCAGGAATGTGTCAAAATTAATCAATGCTACCTCCTCCCAGGTCTCACATGAGTCAACAAAACAACTTTAAACTTCCTGCTTCTGAGATGCAGAACTAGCAGGAATCATTGACAGTCACAACACTGTTCACCATCTTCTACTTTCCTCTCCAACATGGACATCGTGGGGTAGATATATTAGTTTTTCCTGCAAATCCACATTGATAATAGATCTTCAACAGTGTTCAGATTTAATTCACCTTGGATAAGTTCCACTTTGATTTGGACATCTCCTAAATCGTCAGAATCACTACGAATTGGCTAAGGATTGGCTTGAAGCCAAAGCATACACTAATCCCCAGATATCAGGGAAGCTATGTAGAGCTATGAATTAATTTCATGCCTGGCCTCAATGTAATAAAACCAGATAAAGTTATACTACAGCTAAAACATGTTCCAGCTGCCTCCATTTGGCAATTGAATTTTAATATCACTCAAATGCAGTAATTTCCAGGTGTTTCCTAAATTTCGTTAATAACAGAATAAGAGCTCAAGCTTTTATTTTGTAGGCATGATAAAAGATCTGTCTGGCCAGACATCCTGCTACAGTAACAGAGTAGACTGTACAGCCAGTGACTCAACACTGAGTGTTGGGTGGCAGTAAATAAAGGACCAGCAGCTATGGGTGGAGGAGCCCCTTTAGGTGGGGTGATGGTCCCCTTAGTGGAGGAAATGCCATTGGAAACCATCATATTGGGCCCAAGGGCAAAATGAGCGGAGGAGAAACTCTGATTCCCAACAGTCATGAAGGCAGAAGAGGCCATGCCAGATGAACTGGCTGTGAAGGCGCGCCTTGATAATATCCTCAAGGCTACAGCAGTCCATTGCAGTCCCAGTGTTAAATCCTGCATGTCTCATCTCATATGTGCTGCAAGAGATGGCTCTGTGATCGTAGTGTGCAGTTACTTCATGGCAAGCTGGGATCCACCTTAAACAAATTCACATCATTGGCATTTTTCCTGCTTCAGGAAAAAATGCATTCTCACATATGTGTTGCAGCCGACAACGATGAAAAAGATAACAAGTGAAAATATGAAAGTGTTTCATAGACATAAACCATGCTACAATAAATAAAAAAATGATATGATTTGATAGATTTATCAAAATGTGTAACCTTTTTTTCAGATGTATGAAACGTTATGTAGAATTTCAGACAGACGCACTCATGCACACACATTTTGGAGAGGTCGGAAGAACTGCAATTGGAGAAAAATTAAAGGCAAAAAGTATCTATGATCATGTTTATGTTAGCAATAGCCATTTTCCCAAAACAGTTGTTCTTCACAACCTAAATATCCTGGCACTGGGTAAGCCAATTAGCACATGGCTGGGTGTGATAAGAAACTTTCATTCAGATGCAAGTTTGCTGATAAGAGACTGGAACTTTTTGATAAACTGCAATTCAGTAGCCTCAACATTTCCCACTTGAAGGTCAGTCACTAAATGCTATAAAATGCAAGTTGAATTGAAAGTCTTGTTCACTTCAGAATGCAGGCAGCCAATTGTGAACCAGCCCCCCCCCCTTCCCAGATGGGACTTGCAAGACTCAGGGTGTGAGAAAACACTTCTGGCTATCACATACTGAGCCACCTAAAACTAACTAGTCCATAGCAATATATGTAGTGAGAGACAATGTGCTGTATCAGATAATGTTGGATCAGAACTCAGAAGACCTGGGTTCAAATTCTTGCTTGGCAATGAAAACTCACTGGGGAGAGTGGGACTAGTAAAACCACACCCTAAATATCCCCATATCTTAAACATCCTATCTCAATGGTGGCAAACCTATGGCATGCATGCCAGAGGTGGCACTCAGAACCCTTTCTGTTGGCACATGCACCATCGCCCTAACACAGAGTTCTGCTCAGCAGCCCAATGGGATTCCTCTCTCCTTCCCCCCAGCACAGAGTTTGATCTGCCCAGCAGGCCAATGGGAGCACTTCCTCCCTCCCTTCAGCACAGAGTTTGCCCTGCCCCTATGTTTGGGCACTCGGTCACTAAAAGTTTCGCCATCGCTGTTCTATCTGGACTGGCATAATTTGGAAGCAACTTGACTATGCATAACAACAATGGAAGTAGTAAACCTAGCAGTATTTGGTAAGTTCATCAGTAGTGGATAGGGCAAAAATGCACTAAGGCAATTACCAAAATCCACTAGCCGGCAATGGGTACGTTAGGACCAACTGGAAAACGGTTGACCAGATTTCACTGTTTACAGAGTTTCATCAGTCAAGAAGATGATGGAGCAGGAAGAGGAAAAGGCTAACTTGACTTTGAAATAATGAAGTGGATTTGTTCAGAGTCTTAAAATAGAATTAAGGGGAAATGACTGAAGGGAAAAACTTGGCTCATAGTAACAGTCACCCCAGATGACAAACACAGTTACTTTTAATAATGCAGTAATTGCTGTATTTTAGACAAGAGAGGAGTTTCCTCAGAATAGGCATGCCCAGAAATTTTGGTCTTTTGACAGAATTGTCTGCCCTTACTTACTATTTGAATGAACAAAGAAAGATTCTCCTGATAAATGTCTCACTGGAATGTGCTTAGGTTCTAGTAATGTACAGGCTGGTTCTGAAAAATCCAGATGTCATGCTGTAGTGCGTTTTGTATTAAAGACATCAATAAACTTATGTTTTGATAGCTTTGTATTAAATTGCCTAGATTTCTATCACATTTGTGCCTGAACATCCATTAACATTTTGAACATTTGTTTAAAATTTAAATAGTTGTTATGTACAATCAAGTCACCTCTACTTCTGAATGAATCTCCAAAAATCTAAATATTTCATTCTGGATCAAAATCACAGAAGGAATTAAGCATTGCTGGTCCTTGTGCTGCCTAAGTGAGCTCACTTTGATTATTCTGAGCACTACAAATTCTACAATGCAATGCATTTGACAACAAACAACCTTGCAAAATTCTTCTGGAAGCTTCTTGGAAATTCAGATAAAATCTATTCTATTCTGAATTAGAAGATCTGAGTGGTTTCTCAAGGTGTGATGGCATATTCAAAACAAGGCATCTCTAATTTCACATTTATAGCTTCTCTCTCTCTCTCTATCTCACACACACACACACACTCACTCACTCACTTTGGTGTTCAGGGAATCAAGACAATAGAAGCAGCCGTACAAGGCTTAACACATCTTTATTGTATGGCATACAGAACGAACACGAGGTAATGGTGGTGATACAGCTCCTTTTATACAGCAACTATACATTTGAATGTGGCTACACGGTAGCCTATTGACTACTGTTGGCATGACGTCATCTGGAGCCACGCCCTTCTTGTCCAGGTGTGTCTGTGGCGGGAATGTTTCCCGCGGCTGGAGATGGTTGGGGAATTTGTACCATGTGAGCTGAATGCTCGCTGCTTCCATCTCTGGTAGCAAGCTCACATTCTCATGCAGCTGAGATACATTGTGTTCTTTATGGTTTGCTTAAGGATACATTCAACTAAAAGGCATACTGTGGTAGTTACTTTCCATACACAACACTCACTCACTCACAGAGATACATAGAAACGCACACACAGAGTTATACCTTTGGGTGTGCAGCTTTGTTCCTTTTGGTTGTGCAAGGTGTTGAATGATTTGTTTTTTGGGGTGTCAAGTATACCTGTTAGAACACATTGAAACAACAATTTAGAGAGATATCTTCAGATGATAAATCAACATCATACTTAAGAGTGGTCTGTGGCTTGGGTGTGATCACTAGCGGCAGTGTGGGGGAGTGGTGGGGGGCTTGGGGGGTGGTCCTGCTACCGCTGGTGGTGATGGTGGGGAGTGGTGGGGGCTCGGAGTGGTCCTGCCGCTGTTGCCGGGACAGTCCTGAGCCCCCCACCACTCCCTCCCAGCCCACAGCTGCTTCCACCACCACCTATATGGCCCACCAACAGTCTGAAGGGGTGTGATCGGCTTAAAAAGGTTGAGGACCCCTGTCCTACAAACTGACTCTTTTTTCCATCAGTTAATACTTTTCACCCAAAACACAATTACAGACTGACATTCCTACTGAAAGTGGTAGTAGTAGTGTTTGTATAGTGTTCACTTACACAGTAATTTTACAAAGAAAGAAAGAAAATGCAAGATAAAATTATAGAGGTAAACTAGGCTATACATATTTATTGCCAGGGACTGGCAGCACCTTTGGTGTGTCCCTTTATTGCCTCCATTCCCATGCAGGTAGAACTTTTGTTTTAAAAAATGTAATTTACTACACTTTGGATTATGTGCAATGTGACCCCTTCTGGCTTCCCACATGCTGAGACTGCCTGGGACAGCTAGCAAAGATATAAGAGAAAAGTGATTCTGTCCCTTCTTCTGAGGAGAGTTGCACAATTTTTGAGAAGCAGTTGTGTCTCTACGCTTTTTCACCTTCCCTATCAAAAATCAATGCAGGAATTGGTTTCAACTGGCCTCTCTAGGGAGCAACTGAGGTGGAAGATGTCTACTTATTATACAGTGGAAAGCCACTACTGTGGCTTGTCCTAGATGGAGAAATGTCTCCAAGATGGTTTATACCAGTGGTTCTGTTATGTATATTAACTGTGTTTTCTGACAGGAGCAGAATGTATCTTTTCTCATGTATCTATTCTTATGCAAATAAGTGGATTGAAAAATGTGCACACTCTGTTAGCCAATGGGCGTGTTGTATTATTGTTACTGTTACTGTTACTGTTTATAGTGTATATAAGTCCGAGTTTTGCCCCAGCCAAACTGTGTTCAAACCCCACTAATAAAGAGCTGAATTTCACTACTTCATTCGTTTGCTTCTTCATTTTTTGAACATGAAACTGGCGACGAAGGTGGGATGGCATCCCCACATGGCAACAACAACAGCCCATTCGACCCAGCGCATCCAGAGAAATGGGCAACATACGAACGCCGGTCCCGGCACGCAATGGCCTCGCAGAAGATCACCGACGGAAACCAGAAGCACTCCTGTTTCCTCGCTCAGTGCAGTTCTGAGATGCTTGAGCTGGCAACCCACCTTGTTCTCCCAAGGGATGTGAATGTGGTGCCGCTTGCAGAAATCATGTCCGCACTGAGGAAACACCTGCAGCTAGAGGTCTCGATCTTCCCAGCCAGGGTGGCCTTCCACAGAAGAGAGCAGCGACCCGGTGAATCCATTGCAGACTACGCCGCCACGCTGCGCATTGCTGCCGCCACGTGCAAGTGGGGCAACATTGAAGAAGCACTCCGGGACTGTCTGCTGGCCAGCATGAGGGATGAAGATGCTCAATGTTGTCTCATGATCAGAAAGACACTAACCTTCACGTATGACCTAGAAGAGGCAGTAGCGTCTGAGGCGCACAGTCTGGGATAAAGCTTTTCTGGCATCGCCACTCCACCACCAGTGCCACCGACTCAGCTGTGCAAGCTCAGCAAAGTTCACCTTCATCCTCCTCAGCATTGCCTGGTTCCACCTCTTCATCAGAGTCCAGCGACGCAGAGGGAAAAGTCCAAGCAGTCCGACGAAAGCACCGAGAGCACTGTGATGATCGGGAGAAGAAATTCCTTTGCAAGCATGATGGCTGCGGACCCCGGCACTGCAGAATGCCACAACTGCGGGCGATGAGGGCACATTGCTAAGGTATGCCGACAGCGAAAGCAAAGACCTCCGGTGCCTGTGCCCAAGAAGAGTCATCATCATAACATGTCCATCGCCAAAGTGTCACCCGAGCCTGAGCTATGCCAAGTGGGCATCATCTGCGAGCGTTTCTTCGCAGACTTGAGCCTGCAGGATGTCCCCTTCAAGATGGAGGTGGATTCAGGTACTACCTTTTCCATAATGCCACAGCTGGAGTTTTTGAGAATTCCCCCTGCCTCTCAGCTCAAGCTTAAATCCTTTAAAACTTCCCTCTGGGATGTGCAAGGTTGCCTGATTCTGGTCCTGGGGGTGGGTAATTTCTTGGTTAAATTCAAAAACATTCGCACCTCCTTGCCATTGGTTGTAGTTAAGCAGGGCACTAACTGTCTTATTGGGACCAAATGGCTTAGGACCTTGGGAATCCGGCTTTCTGGCATCCACGCAATAAACTCTGACCCAATCCGGGACGTTTGTGCTGCACATCCTGAGGTATTCAAAAAGGGTTTAGGTTTATACAAAGGACCCCCTGTGGACTTTGAGCTTGACCCAACCATCCCGCCCATCCGGATGTAGCTACGCAGGGTACCCTTTGCTTTAAAGGAGAAGATAGAAGCCGAGCTGGACAAACTAGTGAGGCAGGGCATCATAGTGCTGGTGGACTCCGCAGAGTGGAAGACACCAATTGTGACTGCTTTGAAAAGTAACGGGGAGGTCAGGATATGCGCTGACTACAAGTGTACCATCAATAAAGCTATTCTCCCGAATGCATATCCTGTGCCTGTGGTAAGCCACCTTCTTGCCTCCTTGCATGGAGGAAATTGCTTCGCAAAACCTGACCTTGCCCAGGCTTACCAACAATTAACTGTGTCTCCTGCTGCTGCCATAGCCCAGACCATAGTAACGCATAGGGAGGCATTTAAGGTAACTAGAATACTTTTGGGGTGAATGCGGTCCCTGGAATATTTTAATCTCTTGTAGAACATATTTTGAAAGGGTTGCCTGGTGTCCTGCCATATTTTGACGATGTCCTGATCACCGCTAAGGACACCGTCAAACTAGCGGCCAGGCTTGATCGAGTCCTGTCGCGTTTCAAGAGGGCCGGTCTATGTCTCAGAAGAGACAAATGTGTGTTTTTGGCATGGAAAGTGGAGGTCCTGGGGTACCGCATTACACCCCAAGGTATCATACCGTCTGACTCCAAGGTGACGGCCTTGCGAAATGCACCCAGGCCAAAATGTAAAGCCGAATTGCAATCATTTCTAGGATTGTTAAACTTCTATCATGCTTTTCTCCATCGCAAAGCCTCAGTTGCCGAACCATTACATCAGCTTCTTAAGAAAGATACTGTTTGGCACTGGGGCCATTGCCAGGAGAAAGCGTTCCTAGAACTCAAAAGGCTGCTATCTTTGGATGCTGTATTAACTCATTTTGATCCTAACAAAGAAGTTGTACTTGTGTGTGATGCCTCCCCTGTGGGGGTGGGAGCTGTGTTATGCCATGTACTAAGTAATGGGAGGGAAGCCCCCGTAGCATTCTATTCCCGTTCGCTCTCAAAGCCTGAGAAAAATTATGCTCAGACAGACAGGGAGGCATTGGCAATCGTGGCAGGCACTAAGAAATTCCACGATTACCTTTACGGAAGGCCTTTTACCATCGTAACTGAGCACAAGCCCCTCCTTGGAATCTTTGTGAACGGAAAGCCCACGCCTCAAATTCCATCCCTAAGGATGTTGTGTTGGGCAATTTTCCTAAATGCATATGATTTTACTTTGGTGCACAGGCCCGGCAAGGACATCAGCCACGCTGATGCCCTGTCACGTTCTCCACTTGCGAGATCGAAAGCGACCACCAGGTCCTCATGATTGAGGCATTCGACTCGCCCCCGGTCGTCCCCTCAGATATAGCCAAAGCTACGGCCAAGGATGTAACATTGACTAAAGTAATGTCTTGGGTACAAAAAGGCTGGCCTGTCTCTCCTCTAGCCGAGGAATTCAGAACATTCCACCGCAAGCGTTTGGAACTGTCAGTGGAACGAGGTTGCCTTCTATGGGGCCAGTGGGTGGTCATTCCTGTTACTCTCAGGAAAAAGGTTTTACATTTACTTCACACAAGGAATTGTATGTTCCAAAGCCCTTGCCCATAGCTACTTTTGGTGGCCTCAACTGGACCAAGACATAGAGCAGATGGTCAGCACTTGTGCCAGCTGTCAATGCTCTCGCCCAGAGCAATCGCACCATCCCTCTCGGGAATGGGATTCTGCTAGAGGCCCGTGGTCCAGGTTGCACATAGATTTTGCAGGTCCATTTAGGGGTGCCCTATTTTTGTTGGTTGTAGACTCATTCTCTAAGTGGCTGGAAGTGATTAGAGTGCAGCATTTGGACTTCTAGATGTGCTGGTGTCCAACAATGCATCCACGTTCACATCTGCAGAATTCCAATCCTTCATGGAAAGAAATGCAATTAGGCACATCACTGCCGCCCCATTCCACCCAGCCACCAATGGCCAGGTGGAGCTGCAGGTGTGCACAACTAAAGACACGATTCGGCATATGAGTGAAGGGGATTTGGAGCTTCAGCTATGCCAGTTTCTTTTCACGTATAGACTCACCCCCCTTGTCTCAGGGCTGTCCCCTGCTGAATTGCTTCAGCGAAGGAAACTGTCATCCTTGCTGGACAGATTGGATCCCTCTAGGGTGGAGGACAAAGGAACAAATAGAGTGATCCAACACCAGAAGGGTTTTTCTCCGGGAGACCCTGTACATTGCCGCAATTATGCAGCTGGTGGTCCTACGTGGGTGCCTGGGTTTGTGATCGATCAGACTGGTCCTATTTCTTACAGAATCGAAACAGCCACTGGTCTGATCTGGAGGAGGCACGCAGATCGTTTGAGACCCAGAACACTGGAACCCACAAGACAAATACAGACACTCCATGTTAGGGTTGGCCGCCATCCGTTTAAACCCAGGGGGCAGAGGTAATAGTCAGCAGCAAGCTAACTTAGACCCAGAGGTGTGGCCTAGGGACTGATTTCACGGGGAAATAGTGGAATGCTCCCCTACTCCGACCATGTGTACCCCTACACTGTCCCAGCCTAGCACTCTGGATTTCTTTATTGATGATGACCAATTTTGTTTGGAGTCGCCCTCCACTCTTAGTACACACAGGAGGGACCCTGAGTTGTCTTATTCATCCACAGAATTAGATTTTGGTTTTGAGCGATCCCCTGCTCCTCCATCTGACAAACGGGGCTTTAATTTGGGTTTACAATCTTCCCCCTCTAGTCAATCCCTCACTCCTATGAGCCCCTGAGCCGGCTCAGCCAAGCGTCCGACCCAGAAGGGAAACTAGACTGCCATCCTGGTTAAAGGATTTTGTTTTTACCTGGGGGGAAGAATGTTATGTATGCATAGCTGTCAAGTATCCCTTATTGGCTGGGAAAACCCCTTATTCTACCCTCTTTCCCGCCGTCATCCCTATTTAATTAGACTGCAGTGCCCTATTGCCTTCATTGGAAGGCAGCACAGGATAAGCATAGCTGTCAAATATCCTTTATTTGCCGGGAAATTTCCCTTATTTCCAAATCCAAAACTTGACAGGTATGTATGTATGTTAACTGTGTTTTCTGACAGGAGCAGAATATATCTTTTCTCATGTATCTATTCTTATGGAAATAAGTGGATTGAAAATTGTGCACACTCTGTTAGCCAATGGGCTTGTTGTATTATTGTTACTGTTACTGTTTCTAGTGTATATAAGTCTGAGTTTTGCCCCATCCAAACTGTGTTCAAACCCCACTAATAAAGAGCTGAATTTCACTACTTCATGCGTCTGCTTCTTCATTCCTTGAACACGAAAGGATCCCAATGTGAGGCCCATGCCCCACTGGGGGACTTCAATTCCCAGAAGTCTAAGTAAGTACATTGGCTGATCAGTGCTTTGGGGAATTGACTTAGGTTTCTGGGAATTGAAGTCCAAAAGCCAAAGGTTGGGAAACACTGGTTTATACCAGGGGTGCCCAAATTTTTTGGGCCGGAGGCCTGACCACGCCCTTGGAACAGCTGAGCAGGCCAGGCCAGGCCACACCCACTGAACAGGGCACGTTTGCACATGCGTGGCCCAACTGCTTCTGTGCATGTGCGAAAAGTGGCAATTTTACTTCCAGGTCTGGCACGGTCGCTTCTGTGCATGTGCGAAAGCAGCCATTTTACTTTCTGGTTTGACATGGCAGCTTCTGCACATGCGCGAAAGTGGCCATTTTACTTACTGCGCCAAACCAGGAAGTAAAATGGCCACTTTTTGTGCATGCACAGAAACAGCTGTATTTACTTCCTGGTTTGCCAAGGGCATCACAGGCCTGATGGAATGGCTTCCGGAGATGTATCCAGTCCATGGGCTGTAGTTTGGGCATACCTGGTTTATACTATGTCTATAGAATACCGTCACTGCCACACATGACTGTCAAAAACAGCCATGACAATTGCTTTTTGTTCAGGTGAGGAGTGATTAACTGATGAAAGAAGAAGCCAGCTTCTGAGTACTTTCTCTATGAGAATGCACTTTTTCCCCAGCATGAAAACTTGAAATTGCTGCCTGCTTGCAGCATGTGCCATCATTTATATGTGATCTATTCCTTGCTTATGGAAAATGGGCTTGCTCTACTTAGTTATGCCATTTGGCAAGATCCTTACCAACTCTCTGTGGTACGCCCTTTGTGATTCGTCATAAATTTATAAAATAAGCGAATGAACATATATAAACAAAATGAGTGTGTCTGAGGTTCTTTGTGAGACCAGCAACCTGCCAGCACCCAGAACTACACACATCTGTTGTTCTTCTGATATGGGGAGTCTGTTAGCAGTGACTTATCATTTGGTTCAGCATTTCCATTAATGATAAATTTAGCCAACCTAAAAGGATGAGCCATGTATCCTCAAGTTACATCTAAACTGAACCTACCACTTAACCTGAGTGAAGAGTTTGCATTTTGATTAGTAGGCTGAATTACAAAGCTGACCTTTTCAAAAAGTCTCCATTACTGCATCCCAAAATGGACATGAAGGCTCTGCTGACAAGGGTGAAGTACTGTAGATTATGATCAAAGTTGAAGGTCACTTACAGAATAACTTGACATACTGTAGCTGACTGGCATATACATTGGGAGGATGTCCTATTTCTGAAAGAGCTCAATACAAACCTGGCCTTTACTGTAACATAGTGCGTTGTTTCTATTAACCCATCCTATCTTAGATGTAAGGCTGTGGTGTGTTTTGCTCAGTTTTTCCATCTACAAGAGGTCAAAGGTAAAAATGGTAGGTATGGCTGAAAAAGGTAGGCTGAATCAGTCATTAAATTGTGGGTCTTTGTGCCCATCAACTTCAAAGCTAGGAGGAATCCACTATAAGTCTTATTTGACATTTGTCTTCATCCAAGATTTTAAAAATAGGTAAAGATTAAGAGGTGAGTTGGTATTCTTAATCACTATTTCCCATTGAATTTTCTTCTCACAGCCTGGCTGAGTAGCTTACAGTTTGCCATAACCTGACTCCGTGAGTAATGTCACGGAGTCTTCAGCATCATGCTGTGACACATCAGTATATGAGATACTTGGAAGACCAAGTTATCTTTCTTCTATCACAACCAAAGGTTAAGATAGTAAAAGCATCCAGTATACTCACTAGTTTAGTTTTATTGGATGGGTTTTCAATGGTTTAAAGATGTGGGTGGTGTGTTTGGCCAAATTCTGTGAATTACATACGTACTTGCTTTTCACTTTTATTACAACTAACAGGAAAGGGGATGGCTGACTGGATATGGATGATTATTACTTCTTCTTTGTGATATGCACTTATTTAGATGAAACAGTAATTAGGCTGTCAATAGGATTTTAGGCTGGAGATATTAAGGAGAACTGGCCTGATGCCAGCACCTTCCCATGCAAGTTGCTTGGCTGAGTCATTGCCACCCACTTCTGGACAGTCTTAAATGAACTTTACTGTCTTTATTCATTTCAATTAGGTTTTAGGCCTGGTTCTGGAACAAAAACTGCTGTGGCCACTTTGTGGGTGACCTTGTTGATAGAAGATTGTGCAGAAAAGAGTGGTACCTGGTTGATTCTCTGGAATATTTTGGCAGCTTTCTTTTGCATCAACAATAGTATCCTTCTGGAGACAGAACACCAGTACATGGAAATTTCAAGCAAGAGCTATGCTGATCATTGTCTATACACATGACATTGTCATTGTCGTCAACTGCAACTCATATCCAAGAATGCATTTTTTTCCTGAAGCAGGAAAAATGCCATTGCCGTGAATTTGTTTAAGGTGGAATCCAGCTTGCCATGAAGTGACCCACACACTATGATCACAGAGCCATCTCCTGTGGCACATATGAAATGGGACATGCAGGATTTAACATCGGGACTGCAATGGATTGCGCCAGCCTTGAGGATATGGACAAGATGCACCTTCACAGCCAGTCCATCTGGCATGGCCTCTTCTGCCTCCATGACTGTTGGGAATCAGAGTGCCTCCTCCACTCATTTTGCCATTGGGCCCAATATGATGGTTTCCAGTGGCATTTCCTCCCCTGAGGGAGCCATCACCCCACCTATAGCCATTGGCCCCTTTAGGGAGTCAGGTTATTTACTGCCACCCAACGTTCGGAGTTGAGTCGCTGGCTGTACAGTCTGCTCCATTACTGTAGCAGGATATCCGGCCAGACTGTAACTAATGATATACTAATGACATATTGTATATTTATAACTTGATTCTAAGCGACAGAAATAACGTTGACTGTGGAGAAAGCAAATGCCACCACAATCAAGGATATCTTTTCAGCCCCCTCCCAAAGATTTGGAAAATCCTAGGAGACATAAGTGTCAAGGATGCTGATGTAGTGACCACATCTACAAAAATAGCTTTCTGTAGCAGACCAGTGAGTTCCGCAGATTATGCAGATTTCAGATCTACATGGAGGGACTTGTTCCTTTATGGAAGTGGATGAGTTAGCCAGACAAGGAAGAAACAGGTGAAATAAAATTTTCACCTAGAGCAACCGAAAATAGTAGCAATCTCTTCTGCTGGACCAGCTGCCAGGAACCTAAATGACCATGCTAGTTGTTTGAGGATCTGGAAATAACAGAACCAAAGCCCATACAGACAGCCTGAAGGATAATCAAAGCTGCCCAAGTCTCCCACGAACTGAGAACTGATTAATCCACAAAGCACACTGATGTGACGTTCCATCTGTTAAGAGAAGGCAACAGAAGGGAGCTGTTACAGATGCAGTTTACCAGGCTTCAAGCCTGGGAGTCATTACTTTAAGGCAGGGGTGGGCAGCCAGTGTTACCAAGTGTGGTGTAATGGATAGATTGATGGGCTACAGGAAGCTCACTGAGAGGGCAAAACTGGTTTTAAAAAAACACCACTCCTTAAATATCTCACTTACATTAATAGCCCTATTAGGGTTGTTATAAATCAATTCCTACATGATGGTACATAAAAGAACTGGGCAACCTGCAGAGGTTTAAGGGTTGCATGCATCTGATCCTTAACTTTGGAGGCCTGCACCCATTCCTTTGCCTCACCAATGCAAAATGTAAAAAAATAATAATTGTAGTAGTTTCAAAAAGTAACTTTTAAACTAAAAAGCCCCAGTCATCTTTCTAATGGCCAAAATGTCACCTTGCTCTGTCTCTTTTTTCCACCTAAAGATGAAGAATTTGTTTTGGTCCTGAATCAGCAACTGAAATCGGTATTGACCTGTCTAAGGTGAACAAACTGAAGCTTTATTCATGCAAGATGGAGGGATTCAATCAAAAGGTACATCAAGGAACCAAAAGTTAGTTTCTTGAAAAGTTGCATTCATAGATGCATTGTGCTCCTGGATTCAGCTGTGAGCCAGGTGCTCTGGTCTTGATGGGGGCAGTTTTACCCTGTTCCTGGAGATGTCTAACTTAACTACAGTGATACATGCTTTAGTTATATCCAGAGTGGATTATTGTAATGCACCCTTTATCAGACTGCCCTTGAAGAATGTGTGAAAATTTCAATTGGTCCAAACAGTGAAGCCAAACTACTGACTGGGACTAGGTATAGGGGGAAATTATTCCTTTCCTACAACAGCTGTTGAGCTTTCAGCATAAATCCTATCATGCTTTGTATTTGTTTTACATAGTACTATGGAAAAGTGAAGGGCCCTGATTTAACAATTGTATTTAGTGCCTTTTTGAATCTAAACAGCCAATCAACAGGCAAAATGTTTGTTCCTTCCTCCTCATGGAGGACAAGGGTATCAATGGCTATAATTATGGATACCTATGGACAACCTCCAGGTTGGAGAGATAGGCAGGCTATCCCTCAATGCCATTTCCAGGGAATCCTAAGCACGTGAAGGCATCTGCTTGGGAATAATATCCTGAAGCAAAAGGTGAGCCACTGTGTGAGACTGAGACAGAATGCTGGACTGGATGGGCTGTGGCCTGTTCCAGCAAGGCTGTTCTTATGTTCCAAAGTAACTGTTTTCCATTCTGAGTTCTGTGTTTATATTGTAGTTTAACTTACTGTATTTGCCGGAGTATAAGAGGCATCGGAGTATAATATGCACTTGGTTTTTCTGGTGTATTTTAAGGCTAACAAAGTGCACTTATACAGCAGCAAATACGATATTTGTCGGCATATAAGATGCATCAGAGTATAAGAATCACTCCATTTTTCTGGTGTATTTTTAGGGGGGAAGTGCTTCTTATACACCAGCAAATATGGTAGTTTGAGTGTTCAGTGGTCCAGCCTAATTCTTTCTGCCTCAAAATGTTTTAGTCTCAGGAAGCTAGTAGCTTAGTGCTCTCTTGCAATCATCATTTATTTGAGAGATTTTGCTTCCTGCTTTTTGCAACCATGATGAAGTGAACTGCTGTATTACATTTGTGCGATCTACTTACAACTTTATTTGAACACAAAGCTTGTAAGTAAATATCCTTTTTCCTTCTGCTAAAGCTGTGCCTGAGCATTTGTACAAAACTAAAAAGAAAGAAAAGGGGAATTCAGGAGAATACAAGATTCTCTGGAAAAGACAATAACGCTGGGAAAGGCTAAAGGCAGCAGGAGATGGACTAATTTCCTAAAGAAAGCCAAATTCTGCAGTCTAGAAGACCTGAGAAGGATTGTTGAGAACAGAACATTTTGGAGATCGCTTATTCAATGGGTTGCCATAAATCGGAGGTGACATGACTGCATATAACAATGACAACACCGTGCTTTAATGGATTGTGAGCTGCCTTGAGGGCTCATGGGGGGAAAAGAGGTATATAAATAAAATAAAATATTAACATATTGTGGACTCCAAGGAGCTAAGAAACAGCTATTTCAAATGTGACAAGAAAATGCAGAGAAGAAATAGCAGGGGGAGAACTGTGTGAAATCTATAATAACATATGCTATTATAGATTTGAGGCAATTCTCCCTCTGCTACAAGTATGTTATTATAGATTTGAGACAATTCTCTTTCTGCTACAAGTATGTTATTATAGATTTGAGACAATTCTCCCTCTGCTGTTTGTTCTTTTCATTTACTTTGAAGGCCTGCTGAGCATGCTTTTTTTAAAAGTTAGCTGAGCTTCAAAAGAAAATAAGGTTTATTCAAAGTGTTGTTGTGAAGACAAAATGGCATAACTCTGAGGCCCATATGTATGCTGCCTTGAGCTGCTTGTTGATAAATTTTTGAACTTCTTTTAAAAATACAAAATTAATGAAGCATGCTTTTGTTAAAAATGGAGCAGTTAGGAGCACCATCTGTCTTTGTGTTGTACTCTAGCTAATTTTCTTTCTATTTCAGGAGATGCATTAAAAATCATTTCCATTACAATGTCTAAACAGAACGAAGACTCATTTATAGATTGGAAATACAGAAGAGGAATAACAGTTGCATGTGCAAGTTACTTTCTGAAAGCAGTTCAGAATGAATTAATTAAAATAATTATACTTCCGAACTAGATAGTTAATGATTATAAGATTTTTTAAAGACGCTCTTTCTCTTTCTCAAAAGTATTTTTGACAAAATTACTTTTATAAAATTTGGAATCCTACATGTTGGCACAGAACACTTTGTTGTTCACTTTGTTATTGCCTCAAGAACCATAACAGAAAACACAGCAGCACTTGAACCTTGTGGTATTCATTCTCGACTTTGAGTGAGACTCCAGTTTTGGACCTACTGCCTGCCGCCGTAGTGGCCTTTTGAGCCCCAGCCAGGGGTGGGGCCCAGGGCGCCGGTGGTGGGGTGGTCCTGGCACCTTGGGTTTCGAGCAATGGAAACCTTTACCTTTACTAAGACACATCACTCATGCAAAACAGCTCATTCAATATTACCCATGATGTATATGCCAAGGGTAGCATTGTGGAGTAGACGAAGGAGACACATTCTATTCTGAACTGTGTGTCTTCTTACCAAGAAGAAAAGCATCATTCGTTACTCCATGAACACTGCCATCCAGTGTTTTGTCTCAGTTGTGCATGGGTTATTAGTAGCTCAGGTCTGCACCCTGGATATAATGCAGGATTGCCTGTGATGTAGCCATATTAGTAATGGCATTGCCTACTGAGGGGGTATCAAAAGTCACTTATTATTGCAAGATGTTATTTAGCGTTTCCTGCCATAGCTTTGTCTGAGCTCAATGTATGTAGAGTTGGAGGCAGTTTGTCAACTTGCCAGCCTGAACTTCTTCTTGATAGGTTGGCCCTGCTTGCTTCCTGGGCGAACAGTAATATAGTAGTAGTTAAAAACACTAGAAATGGGTTATTCCCATTTTTGCTGTAGCCTAGCACTCCTGTTCTAGTGCCATCAGAACAGTACAGTCCATATGTGATTGAAAACATTGGAGGAGTGAACATAAGGCAGGCTGAATATGCTAATGAAGAAAGAGAGAAAACCGTAGGTGTGGGTGCCAGATATATTGAATCACTGAAGAGGCCAATGTGCTTTAATGATTACAACTAGGTGTCCAAGAAGAAGCTTACAGACAATAATGAAGTAATCCATTTTGCTCCTGTCATTCACTCCCAGCTCCTGTCAATCTCAGTGTCAGTGTGATATTCTGAGCATGGGGTTACATGACATTGATATAATCTTATCTTGTATGGATTTGGATAAAATTTTCTATGCTTATAAACAGTTTGTCTGCAACAGTCTAACAAAGGCTTAAAATGCTGCTCACAGGCTCCAGAAGGCTGTGATACCTTAACTTAATCACAGAAGATTTATTACTGTCAAAGATATGGCACAACATGCCCAGTGTTAAATGGGCTTTCTGCTGCTGCTGTATCTGAATCCAAATATTGGTGATCATCATAGCAATCAGCCATGAAGACTGTCCATAGAATATAATGCAGTGACCTTTCATCTGCCTTAAGAACATAAGAACATAAGAACAGCCTTGCTGGAACAGGCCACAGCCCATCCAGTCCAGCATTCTGTCTCACACAGTGGCTCACCATTTCCTTCAGGGTATTCCCAAGCAGATGCCTTCACCTGCTTAGGATTCCCTGGAAATGATATTGAGAGATATCCTGCCTATATCTCCAACCCGGAGGTTGTCCTTAAGTATCCATAATTATAGCCATTGATACTCTTGTCCTCCATGAACTTGTCTAATCCTTTCTTAAAGCTGTCAAGACTGACAGCTGTCACCACTTCTTCTGGCAGGGAGTTCCATAGACCAGTAATCCTCTGGGTGAAAGTACTTTTTCCTCTGGGTGAAAAAGTACTTTCTCTTATTTGTTTGAGAACTAGTACCCAAAAGTTTCATGGAGTGTCCCCTAGTTCTAGTGTTATGCGATAGGGAAAACAGTTTTTCCTTATCTACTTTGTCCACACCATGCATGATTTTATAAACTTCAATCAGGTCACCTCTTAGACGTCGTCGTTCAAGAGTGAAGAGGCCCAACCGTTGCAGCCTCAGATGGTAAGGAAGGTGTTCCAGTCCCCTAATCATTCTGGTTGCCCTCCTCTGCACTTTTTCCAGCTCCATAATATCCTTCTGGAGGTATGGCGACCAGAACTGTACACAGTATTCCAGATGGGGCCTCACCATAGATTTATAAAGAGGCAAAATGACACTTGCTGACTTATTTTCTATACCCTTCCTAATGATCCCTAGCATTGAGTTTGCTTTTTTCACTGCTGAGGCACACTGGGTTGACACCTTCATTGAGTTGTCCACCAGGACACCAAGGTCCCTTTAGTGTAAGGGACCAAAGACAATGAAACAGCCGAAGGGTTGGCTTAACACAGGTTTATTGCATGATGATCCGGAGGAACATGTGGTAATGGCGGATGGGTAGCTCAATATATACAGCTGGCTATACATTTGAATGTGGCTCGTTGACAGACTATTGGTTGCTGCCTGCGTGACGTCGTAGGAGGTCACGCCCTTCTTGACCAGGTGAGGAAGTCGCGGGGAATCTTCCCGCGCTGCTGAACCTGGTGGCTGATGATCCATTAGACCTGGACGCTCGCTACTGCCCTCTGGTGGTCACTAGCTCGCGTCCCCTTATTAGGCTAACATTGATACAGGTGAAGGTTATAATGTTGCACACAGAAAGGTTACATTGATAACACATGGTAAAGGTACATTGTTAAAGGCACTGCTTTACAGAACACAACAGTCCCTTTCCTGGTTTGTCGCAGAGAGTTCAGACCCCATCAGTTTATAAATGTAATTGGGGTTCTTTGCCCCAACATGCATCACTCTGCACTTACTAATGTTGAAACTCATTTTCCACTGTTTTGCCCACTCCCCCAGTGTCGAGAGATCCCTCTGGAGCTCCTCACAATCTCTCACAGTTTTCACTACCCTGTATAATTTAGTGTCGTCAGCAAATTTGGCTACCTTGCTTTTTACTCCTACCTCTAGATCATTTATGAAGAGGTTGAAAAGCAGGGGTCCCAGTACTGAACCTTGGGGGACCCCACTCTTTACTTCCCTCCACTTGGAGAAGTGTCCATTTAGTGCTACCCTCTGTTTCCTGTCCCTTAGCCAGTTGCTGATCCAGGACTTCTGTATCATAGTATGATCCCTGTACCACTGGTTCAGTTCCGCAAGTCACTTTCTGGTCCTGAGCTCTGTTGGCACGCAAAGGCCAGTATTGATGAAGCTGCTGCCCTTCATCAAGAAGGATTCAAACGGGATTTTATCCACTTGGGGACCATCACCCTTCCCTGTGGACTTTGGCACCCAAGGCCATTAGTCCTCAGGGTGGTCAGGTTAGTTAACCGCTGCCTGACACTTGGCGTTGAGTTGCTGGCAGTATGCTCTACTCTATTACCATAGCAGGATAACCTGCCCAGACAAGAAGTGGGTTTTAGTCCTGTTGATTTCAATTGAAAATATGAAAGAGTGAATTCAGATACCTTTGTGAAACTAATGACCTTTCTAATTAATCCTGTGTTTACTTAAGAATACTGTACATCCTATTGAATTCCGTGGCTTTCACTTACTTTAAGTGTACCGGTACTTAAAATCCCAATTTTAATAGCAACAAATATAATCTAAATCAGGGTCCTTACAATTCTGACTTTAGAAGTGACGAATATTGTCTACATAGGGGTTGTTTAAATATGGGTCCCATTCAATATTACAAGCACTATCACTACAAGATGGACTAGTTCTTATTTGTATTATTTTGGGTTTTGAAAAAAGAGATAAATTGATACAGATTAAATTTGTTAAATTGTCTACAGTGTTTCAAAACCCTTAAATATATGCATAATGATTCCAGGGGCTAGCAATAGTTTTCTTCATGTCTTGGAAAAAGAGTACTTATAGAAAAAACTATGTTCTGGTAAACACTTTTCTGCTCTCACTGACCTTAAAGCTTCTCTGAGTAGTTGGAAGGCTCTTAAATCACTGCCCCTCTCCCTAGCAGCTATAGGAAAACTAGAAATTATAATGATTGTGTAACAGAGCTGAGGTCTACATAGCCCTTCACAGACTGTGGGACTCCAGCCCCCATCAGCTCAGCCAGCATGGGCCATGGTGAGAAATGATGCCTGCTTGAAACTGCATGGGGCAGTTGTTCTTCTCTGAACTGAAACAGGCTTGATGCCTGTTAAATGTAGGTTAGGTTTTCTGCTGATCTTTCCTTATTAGTTACCCCACCCCACCCCCCGTGTCCTGATCAAACATTAAACTGCCAAAAAGAAGCTACTTTCTTGGCTTTATCATTGGCCAAAATTAAGTCCTCATCGGTATATGTTTCTGGCAATAATCAGCAAACCAGCAAATGAGCTGGATTCTGCATCTCTCCACAGTCACATAGTGTGTCGTTATCTGCCAGAAGCCCCCACTTGAGCATGTCGCTCTTACATTTAGGCACTCAGACCTTCAGTCTATTCAGGGTCCAAGTGACATAGGGGAGGTTGAGTTCCTCCGCTATCTCCTCCTTTAATGTTATTCCTTGTCCAGTGAGTCCCTTCTTTCATTTTCTAATTTGATTTTGCTTTTCCTCAAGAATGTTTGTTCTTGCCATAAAGCTCTTCCTGGATCTGAGCTGGCGGGTTTGAGGCACATATCCATTCAGAGGATGTTGAAGGTCATTCTCCTCTTGCTTAGTTCTCTCAGCATCTGCTGCTACTTCTCTCCTTATCGTAGGTGGAGTGAAACCAACAAGAGAATATATTTTCTCAACTGTTGTGTCCTAATAGTGTAACCTTCTACATGTGATATCAATGTATCTGAACCAATGTAACCTTGCCGATGAGTAACAATGTAACCTTCAGCTGTATCACATAAACCCTGTAATAGAACGCGAGCTAATGACCACCAGCTGGCAGCAGCGAGCGTCCAAGCTCTCTTGGTTCAAACCCATCAAAGACCGCAGCGCGGGAAGCTTCCCGCCGCTACCTACACCTGGACAAGAAGGGCGTGACCAGCCATGACGTCACGCGGACCAGTAGCCAACGGGCTACCGTGGAGCCACATTCAAATATGTTACTACCATATATATAGAGCTGTTCGTCCGCCATTACCTCATGTTCCCTCTGTCCACCATGCAATAAACCTGAGTTAACCCAGCCTTTGGCTGTGCCTTGTGTCTTGACTCTCATACACTAAATTGGCGACGAAGGTGGGATAATGGATCCCCACGGAGCCAGGACACAGAGCGGGTTCAACATCACCAAACCGCAAGACTGGGAGCTTTTTGAGATGGACTTCCAGGCGGCACTGGTGGAGCTCAAAGTCAAAGAAGACGACGAGGAAAGGAAGAGGGCCATCCTCACCCGCATGCTTGGGATGGAAACCAAGCGGACGCTGGTGGGCATCCTTGCACCGAAGAAGATGAGCGATTTCAAAGCCGGTGACATCATGAAAATGCTGCGTGAGCGTTTCCGGCCCTCGAGGGCAATGTTTCCCGCTCGGAGTGCGTTTTGGAGGCGAGTTCAAGCGCCGGACGAGTCGGTAGAAGCCTTCGTAACGGCTATGAGGGTAGCCGCCGCCCCCTGCAAATGGGACCACATCCTAGAGATGGCCCTCAGGGACGGAGTGCTGTGTGGCCTGAAGGACAAGGAAGTACAGCGCAGCTTGATGAACAAGGAGCCACCACCCACACTGGAAGAGGTTGTAGAGGCCGCGGAAGCCGCGGAATCCACGAATGCTGGAGTAGACGAGATGCACAAGTGGCGTGAGTGGCGTCCGAGGGCCGGCAAAGCGGAAAACTCGTCGCACGGGAAGTCCGGTCAGTCGGTGCATGCAACCCGACCGACCTCGAAATCGTCTTCAGAAAGCAGCGATGGCGAGGAGGTCCAGAAGGTCCGGAGAGGCGGGCGCCGCTGCGATGGTTGCGGAGCGGCCCATGAGCGCGTGAAGTGCCCATTCAGGAAAGCCGAGTGTTTCAACTGTGGACGTCGGGGGCACATCGCCAAGGCGTGCAGGAAATGGAAAGAGGGCCGGAGACAGTCGCAAGACCGTTCAGCCAGACTGGACCGTCCAGCGGGGTCCAAAGATGGCGCCCGGGCCACGAGGAAGCAGGACGGCGTGGGCCGCATCTCGGACGACAGCGAGGGCGACGCTCCTGTGTTCAACGTGTCTGCGGGACAGCCCCATTACTTTGTTGAGGTACTAGTACAAGGGACCCCTATTAGGATGGAAGTTGACTCGGGGTCCTCCTATTCTATAATCCCCCAGAGAGAGTTCTTGAAAATCGACCCCCACGTGCGGCCCAAACTTAAAGCGTTGAGGGCCACACTACGGGACGTTCAGGGGAACAGCATTCCAGTGTTGGGGGTCGGAACGTTCCGGGTTCGCTTTAAGAGACATTCTGCGGAACTTCCCCTAGTGGTGCTAAAAGGGGGGAGTTGTAGCCTCCTCGGAACACAGTGGTTTCAGCCCTTAGGCCTGTTCATAGGGGGGGTGCATGCAGTAGGCGAGGACCCAATACAAGCAGTGTGTGACGCACACCCCGCCGTTTTTAAAAGTGGACTGGGAAAGTTCAAGGGACCCCCTGTAGCCTTCGACTTAGACCCGGAGGTCCGCCCGATAAGACTTAAACCGCGCAGGGTACCGTTCGCGCTTAAGGACAAAATAGAGGCGGAACTGGACAAACTGGTGGGTCAAGGAATTCTCGTTCCTGTGGATTCCGCGGAGTGGGAGACTCCAATTGTAACAGCACTGAAGGCTAACGGGGAGGTGCGCATTTGCGCTGATTATAAGTGTACCATTAATAAGGCAATCCGCCCTAATGCATACCCGGTGCCAGTGGTCAGCCACCTTCTGGCCAGGCTGAATGGGGGAAAGTGTTTCGCTAAACTCGATTTAGCACAGGCCTACCAGCAACTCCCGGTAACCCCCGCCACAGCGGTGGCACAAACAATAGTCACACATAAGGGGGCGTTCCAGGTGTCGAGGTTACAGTTCGGCGTGAACTCGGCACCTGGCATTTTTCAATCGCTAGTGGAACGCCTCCTGAAGGGGTTGGAGGGGGTGTTGCCATATTTTGATGACGTGTTGATAACGGGGGGGAGTAAGGCCGAGCTGGCCCACAGATTGGATAAGGTCCTGGCCGTGTTCGAGAAAGCGGGGCTGCGACTGAGAAAAGACAAATGTGTATTTTTCGAAACAGAGGTTGAGTTTTTAGGGTTCCGTGTCACGCCCGAGGGAATTAGGCCGTCCAAATCTAAGGTAGCCGCCATCAAGAAAGCCCCTCGCCCCACTTCCAAAACCGAGCTTCAGTCATTTCTGGGGCTTCTCAATTTCTACCATACCTTCCTTCCACGGAAGGCGTCTGTTGCCGAGCCGCTCCATCGGCTACTTAAAAAAGAGGAAAAATGGCTGTGGGGTGACGAGCAAGAAAGAGCGTTCACAGAGTTAAAGCAACTCCTCACATCCGAGGCAATCCTGACTCATTTCGACCCCAAACGGCCCATAGTTTTGGTCTGCGATGCATCCCCGGTGGGGGTGGGGGCGGTGCTTTGCCACGTGTTAGACGACGGAAGGGAGGCCCCGATAGCGTTTTATTCAAGGTCCCTGTCCCAAGCAGAGCGGAATTACGCACAGACCGATAGGGAGGCACTAGCGATAGTAGCGGGAACCAAGAAATTTCACGATTTTCTGTATGGTCGGCCGTTCAAGATCGTTACGGATCACAAGCCCCTGTTAGGAATCTTCACTGCAAATAAGCCCACGCCACAGATCCTGTCCCCGAGGATGCTGCGGTGGGCTATTTTTCTTAACGCATATCAACATGAGTTAGAATACCGGCCAGGGAAGGAAATCAGCCATGCAGACGCGCTCTCACGGTCGCCGTTACCCTTGTCGGACGACCAGAAGGCAGGGGTAAGAAGAGACCGCCAGGTATTGCTAATAGAGGTCTTGGAGTCACCCCCGATAGTACCGGCCGACATTGCCAGGGCGACCGGAAAGGACAGAACACTAGGGAAAGTATGCTCGTGGGTGCAGAAGGGGTGGCCGGCGTCATCCCCAGGCGCGGAATTCGACCCATTTTTCCGAAAGCGAGTAGAATTGTCTTTAGAGAGGGGGTGCCTTTTGTGGGGCCAACGGGTGGTGGTTCCTACGTCCCTGCGGCCGAAGGTGCTAAAGCTGTTGCACGTCAGCCACCCGGGAATCGTCCGTTCCAAGGCGTTGGCCCGGAGTTACTTCTGGTGGCCCCAGCTGGACGCCGACATAGAGCAGATGGTTGGCACTTGTGAGGCATGTCAATGCTCTCGACCGGAGGTGGCCCGCCTACCGCATAGGGAATGGGACGCAGCAAGGGGACCGTGGTCCAGGGTGCACGTAGATTTTGCTGGCCCATTCCGGGGAACCATGTTTCTCCTGGTGGTGGATGCATACTCAAAGTGGCTGGAGGTCATTCCGGTAAAGAGCACATCCTCCGCCACTACCATTCGCCAGCTAAGGAGGGTCTTTTCCACGTTCGGCTTACCCGACACTTTGGTCAGCGATAACGCCAGTTGTTTCACGTCCGCTGAGTTCGCAGCATTCATGGAGGCAAATGCAATTCGGCATGTCACATCCGCGCCGTTTCACCCGGCCACGAATGGCCAAGTGGAACGGTTGGTGCGCACCACAAAAGATGCGCTGCGGCGCATGGGCTCGGGAGATCTAAATCACCAAGTTTGTCAATTTCTATTAGCGTATAGAGTGACCCCCTTAGCGTCTGGATACTCGCCGGCTGAGCTGCTGATGCGGAGGAAACTGACCACGCTTTTGTCCAGGCTAGACCCGTCGAGGGTCGAGGACAAAGGGAAGAACATAGGGTTAGCGGTCTCGAAAGGTTTCGGCGTAGGCGATCCTGTACACTGCAGGAACTATGCCAACGCAGGCCCAGCCTGGGTGCCAGGGACGATAATAGAACAGACGGGGCCAGTGTCCTATCGGGTGGAAACTAGCACCGGCCTCCTCTGGAGGAGGCACGCTGACCAACTGAGGCACCGAGTGAGCGAGGGGCCGACCAGTGGGGCACAGCGACAGGATTCAGCGATAGGGTTCTCCCCCACCCGTTTAGCCCAAGGGGGAGACAGGGGGGAAAGCAGTGAGCCCGACTCATATCCTTTTGATACCCCAGTTCTATCCGAGCCCGGGGGGAGGGAAAAGGAGTGTGCGGCCGCCGCTGCCGCTTCCCCCGAATCCGATTTTGATTTTGATTTTGCTAGCCGGGGGGGTTTTTCGGAGTGTTCCCCCACCCATCCAAGCGAGAAGAGGGGTTTTTCGTTAGCCCCCAGTGCCCCCGGTTCTTCCCAAACAAAGCACACACCTCCCAACAAAGCCGCAGAGCCGCGGCAAACCACTAACAAGTCATCCTCTCCGATTGCAGGGCAGGAAGCCAGGGAGCAAGGAGGAGGGAGCGAAGCCGGGGCAGGGCAGCCCGCGCCGAGACCCCAGCGTGTTCGAAATAAGCCATCTTGGCTGAGAGACTTCGTCTCATCCTAGGGGGGAGGAGTGTTGTGTCCTAATAGTGTAACCTTCTACATGTGATATCAATGTATCTGAACCAATGTAACCTTGCCGATGAGTAACAATGTAACCTTCAGCTGTATCACATAAACCCTGTAATAGGACGCGAGCTAATGACCACCAGCTGGCAGCAGCGAGCGTCCAAGCTCTCTTGGTTCAAACCCATCAAAGACCGCAGCGCGGGAAGCTTCCCGCCGCTACCTACACCTGGACAAGAAGGGCGTGACCAGCCATGACATCACGCGGACCAGTAGCCAACGGGCTACCGTGGAGCCACATTCAAATATGTTACTACCATATATATAGAGCTGTTCGTCCGCCATTACCTCATGTTCCCTCTGTCCACCATGCAATAAACCTGAGTTAACCCAGCCTTTGGCTGTGCCTTGTGTCTTGACTCTCATACACTAAATCAACTGGTGTAGGTTTGAGGCCTCCTGTCACTATACACATTGCTTCATTAACAGTGATGCCAACTTGTTTGTCATGTGTGGCTGCACTCCATACTGGAGCAGCATGCTCTGCTGCAGAGATGCTCAGGGCCAAAACTGATGTATGCAGTGTGGATGTTTGAGTTCTCCATGTATAGTTTGTGAGTTTCCTGATGATATTGTTCCTAATCCTAACTTTAGCTTTGATATTCAGACAGTGCTGCTTAAAAGAGAGTATACAGTCAATTATCATGCTGAGGTATTTCGGTGTTGAACAATGCTGAAATCAATTCCCTTGCCATGTAACATCCAGCTCAAACCCTGCCTCTCAGTTTCAAAAATAAAAAATGAACATGTGAATTGTTGCTTGGGTTAGGCTTCAATTGGTCGATGGTTAATACTGTCCTAATTCTTCAAGTTCCATTAGTTAAATAAACATGCTCTTACCTCAGTCCCACATCTTGCCATCTTCCTTTTTTATGTTTTTTAATTAACAATCAAAGATGAAAAGACACGTATGAACATAGACACATATATACATTGAGGCAATCAAAAATACAATCACTATGGATACATTATACATATAGACGTAAAATTAAAATAAAACAAAAAAAAGTTAATGATATACACCCATGTTGTACAAGGGAGTCCGTAGCGAAAGTTGGTAACTCTCCATTCATAGTCTAATTTATATCCAAAATTTACACATTTCAGGGCTGGGTTTGATCGCTTTATTATCTGTAAGTGCGAATTCTACAAATGGTCTCCATATATCCCAGAAATTTCTCTTACTCAATATGCCCTTTCTTAGATTTATCTCCATAGTTAATTTTTTATTTAGCGCCATTTGTCATGTGTCATTATACCATTTAGCTTTAGATGCTCCCAACTCATTCTTCCACTCTGGCTATTATTTCTCTAGCCACTACTAGCAAAGTGAGTAATAATTCCTTTTTATTCTTCTCCAGTTTTAGATCCTCCAACTCTCCCAATAATGCTATTTTCAGACTCAGTACCAGTATCCATGTTTTTTGTCAGTTCCTCCTCTAATGTAATCCAGAAATGTTTTATTTTTTGACACCCCCCACCACATATGTAGATAGGTGCCTTTCTCCCCTTTACACCTCCAACACGTATCGGACTGTTCTTTATTAATTTGACTAAGTCTGACAGGAGTCAGGTACCATCGCCAGAGGATTTTACTATTGTGTTCCTTTTCCTTAATGGATAGTGATTTTACTATTCTTTGCGTCCATTTTTTCTTCCAGCTTTCCTCTTTAATCATAATTTCAAAATCATCTTGCCATCTTCCCTCTTTATTTTGGGCTCCATCTCTTGTTCTCTTTTGGATATGTCCTTCCTTTAACAGCTCCCTGAGCTCAGCTTGTTAACTTTTTTGGGAGAATTCCTGATCTCTGCAGATATCCATTGCAGCTGAATGGCCAGAGGTATTGTAAATCAGAAGACAGGCAGAGTGAATCCCCTCCAGTGGTTGTCGGCCTGTAATTCCATGCATTCCTTGCCATTGGCTACAGGCTAGCAATATCTGGAGGGTTGCATATTTGCCCACCCTTATTTAACTCCAACCATCTTGGAAAGATTTTACCTCCCTGATTCTCCAAGTCAGCTTCCTTTTGATTAATATCCTCACCTTTTAATATGTTTCCTCTTTTGAAATTAAATGTGAAATGCTGGACTTTTTGGCAACTGTCCAGAGTTTTATGGGCACTGTGATCACTGTTCTATTTTAGCTAGATACTTCTCATATCTGACACAGCTCCTGGGAATCACTCTGGATTAAAGCCAGAGTTGTCTCTGAATCTGTTTGTGCTATGATCTATCGTTTGCTTTCTTTCATTGGGCCAGTTATAGCTTAAGTTGTTAGAATGTCAGGTGGAGAGCTATTGGATGAGAAGAAGCCTGAGAATGCAGTAGCAACACTAGCTGTTTGAGTACAAATAAAACTCTTCTTAAGCCATATGACCTGCTGAAGGTGTATAATAGATATAGATATAGATAGCAGAGTAAATTAGACACAATAGTGAGATGAGAGCCAGTCAGAGGAGGTTAAATGTACTGTATAGTTGGCTGTCCAGCAGCATTTGTCTATCTTCTATCTTAACCTATAAAACCAAGGGTTAACCGTTGGAACTTGCTATAGGTTGCTATGCCTCGCCCTACTTGCCTGCACTCACCCTTCGTGCACACGGCCGATCTGGGTCTGCAGGTCAACAAAGGATTGAGAAAACAGGCAGTGGGGCAACAGCCCCACAAATGCGAAAAAAGGGAAACAACTTCATTTCCCAACATTCCTTGCGCCGTGCCCGCCAGAGCCAATCAAGCTGAAAGGCTCTCGCACGGCGCAGCGCAAGGAACGTTCGGAAACACGCCTCAGCCAATCAAAAGAAAACCGTTTTAAAAAAACACAACACAAACACAAAGCACAAACCCATAACTACAAGCCCCAGCGTCCTGCGTGCCATGAGGGGGCAGAAGGCTGAGGAAGCCGGCGTGCAAAAATTAAAACAAACAAAAACACTGGGAGAGCAAGTCCGCCAAGCCGTGGGAACCAAAGCTCCCCTCCCCAACGGAGCCTGAAGCTCCTAATCGGAGTTCATTCCCCTAATATATGTGTTAATGCTGGTCTCCCCACCTCCTTCTCATCTGGCAGCAAAAGAAATACCCACCAGCAACACAAACTCTAGAAAGTGGAACACAAGCTCAGGCAAAACAGCGAAAAACTAGTTTTGACAACAAGGGAACCAAAAAGTAATTGAAGCACTGTATTGCTAAAAGACCTGAAGGCAAGGAAACATGCTATAAATACATCTGAAAGAAGAAAACTGTCAAGGAGTCTGCTGGATCCCTAGCCAACATAAATGTAAAAGGATTATTCAAGGAGATTGCTATAAACTAAATGCCCACCTTGCTTCTCTCAAAGTCTACTCACAAAGTGGCTTATAAAAATGTAAAACTGAATACTGTACTGTAATATAATACATGCATAAAACAGATTTAAAACACAATAGTGGAACTATAACTAAAACAAAACAACAGTAGAAACAAAGTTGATGGCTCAAAGTTGATGGCTGAAGCTGGCTTTTAATTTTTTTTAAAAAAAACTTAGACTGGACATCTACAAAAAGAATTTGACAAGAATTTGATTTCTAGTGTTAGCTGAAAATTAAAAATTAAACTGATCTGAATGGAATATATTGCAGTGCTGTTACTGTGCAGCTGAACAAATCAACATTATGCAAGGCAACAAAAATGTCTAACTTTGAAACTGGACTTTAGATCCGAATTAAATTTAGCAGAGTTATAGTAGACAGTCTGTGTGCCAAATCTGAGGAAGTTTGGGCAAAGGGTTTTAAAGTTATAATTTGTTTAAAAGTAAAGCAGTAAAGAAAGTTTTGCTGGATTTTTTTAAAGCAACTTTACATGCTGCCCTTTACTTATAGTGACTGAGAAGAAATTTTCTGGGCTGGAGTGGCTGTCTATTTTTCCAGCACTAACTAATAATTCCTTCATACCTCTGATTACAAAGAGAGCCCTACCTCTTTCGGCTCTGTGTTCATTCCTTCTCTTTTGGTGGTTGTTGTCAGTTGTTTGTTGATGTTCATCTATATAGTTCAGGGGTGCCCAATTTTTTTGTGCCATGGGCCAGTCACGTGGGTCAGCAGGCCAGTCGTGTGGTTCTTCCCACTGGAAGTAGAAGTAAAACGCTCCCACACATGCACAAAACTCTGCCGTAAATGCACCCATGGCTGTTGAAAACGCATTTATGACAACCGTGGGTGCATTTACGGCAGTGTTTTGCACATGCATGGGCGCATTTTACTTCCACTTCCAGAAGCATCACGGGCGGTGCAGGCTGGATGATTTGGCACATGAGCCGTAGTTTGGGCACCCCTGATTTAGTTGGTTGCTATCAATCATTCAGTAAAGAAAGTGACATAAGCAAGAAAGTGTAAGTAAGGAAACATTTTTATTCTTTCACCCACAAATGCCTCAATGTGACTGTGCATATCAGTTAATGAGAAAGAGGTGAACTTGGGGAGACTTGTAGTTGTTCTCCCCTGTGGGTCTCTGCACTTCTACTGCACAGCTAAAAGGAATTTTACCAGAAATTCAAAACAGGCACAACATTCAGCAATTTGGGGCCATTTCCTGGTTTTTGAATCATGAATACAGGAACACAATATCCCATATTCATAAAGCAGAGAGATTTGAAAGGAACAAATATTTGTTAGCAAGTTACCAGTGGGAAACAAAATATCACAGTACAGTAAGTCTAACATCATTTCCTAAGGATATGGAAAAAGTATCACTGTTGCTAATATTGGGGCCAAGTCCTCTAAGACAACTAGACACCCCCATCAAGAAATTGCTAAGTCCTACAAGATATTTTGGCTCCAGTACAAGAGGAATGTACCAAACTACTGTCTTTTCCCTTTATGAAAGGGTGTACACACGCACGCACACACACACACGCACACACACACATAGCTGGGACAAAAGGATGGCCAACAGATCACAAGGGTGAAAATAAATAAACAAATAAATATTTTAACAGTTATCACATAGAACCAGTTACAGTATCACACTTTGCCTCACTGTGCATTTTATAACACCTTGATTAAAATAAAAATAGAGCATTCATCCATTAATTTCTAATTATTGGCAATTCTAACATTGGCAAGATAACTTGTGTTGCATCTTTTGCCTCAAGTTCACTTTTGTTGCTTAGTATATTTAGGTATATTTGGCTTGGGGATGTAACATGAGCCTGGCAATCAGAATGTTGATATGCAAGCAAACATTAAAAATGCAATTGTTTAAATGAATTCAAGATTCTATGACCAGGTACTGGGATGGTGGTTTAAATGTATAAAGCCATCATTGATTTTTTATTTCTTTGTCTTCTATTACTCATTTCTTCCAAAAACAGGGACTCAAAGGGTACAGATAAAATGTACAATATTATAATATTGTACAATATCTATATCTATACAATATCTCTATCTCTATCTCTATCTCTATCTATCTCTATCTATCTATCTCTATCTCTATCTCTATCTCTATCTATCTATCTATCTATCTATCTATCTATCTATCTATCTATCTATCTATCTATCTATCTATAACACTTTATAATGGTTTTATAATATTAAAATACAATAAAACAAATTACAATATTAAAACACTCATAAAAAGATACATCAATTAAAATACTGTATGCTGTATAGAAAAAGCACTAATTTTCAGTTATTGAAAATCCCCATTTTCAACTGTGCAATTTGTGCTGAATCTTTGATGAACTTTGATCATTCACATTTTTCTTATTGGAATTATTTAGTAATCACTCCTACCTCAAGTGAGTAAAGTAAGAAGAGTAATACAAAATATGGAGGGGCTTGTTAACTGGGGCTCAAAAGGAGTATGTTGGGGAGAACCAGGCCCACTCCTGTGTCCAACATGTCAGGATGCCATGAAAAACTCATGGACCAGTCTGCCCCCGGAATCCTCCCCCAGGGAGTAGACCTAATGCCCATTTGGACAGGCCCTCAGTTATGGGTGGACATGTATGGCATTATAGACAGTACTAGCAGAGGTTTTAAATGGTGTTTGTATTTATTTATTTTTGTTAATGTTTGTAAAGGAGAGGCTAGTCTATATTTGAAATTTTATTATGTTTGTTTATTTATTTATTTATTTATTTATTTATTGCCAGGTTGTAATAAACTGTGATTAGTTGTGTTTGCTTTTTTGCTTTTGTGGATTAAGAAAAAAAAAAGGATGATATACTTTTTTTAAAAAAATTATTTAAACAAATAATTTTTTAGTATGTGTTTTTTAAATAGTTGTACTGTAGGTAATAATTTTAAAAATGTGAAAGTACATGTTTTTTACAATAAATGTTTTTAAACTGTTTTTAGATGTTTTGGGTTTTTACTTTAGTTAAAATTCAGCGCAGGATTTTTGAAAAGTTTTTATTTTATTGTCATATGTTTGTCATTTGTGTTAAATTGTGATTTTGTGTTATGTTGTTGACTTGTTTTTACTGTTGGGGCCTTTTGTTTGGGGCTGTTGTGTCTTTGTGAATTGTTTTTACTTTTGTGGCCAGCAGGTGGTGCTGGTAAGGTGTTTTCTTGTATTTTGACTGTTTTTTCTCTCGTGACCTCTGGGTGGAGCTTCTTCTGGTAAGTAGTCTGTTTCTTTATTCATTTCATTTCCGGCCGTCATGGAGTGAGGATGTCTGTTGGTGAGTTCCCTGGTTTCATTTACTTTGTGTGTGTGTGTGTTTGTGTGTTTGTATTTTGTGTTGTTTTGGTGTATTTTTTTGTTGTTTTTGTGGTGTTTGGCTGGGTGCTGTTTGTGTTTTGTTATTTTTGTGTGTGTTTACTTTGTATGTTTTTGATGTTAATTTTGGTTGTTTCTGTTTATTTTTGGATGTTTTTGATTGTTGTTTTGTTTTAAGGGGGTCTTTCCTTCCCGCACGCTGGGCTTGATGCCTAGCCCATGAAAAGGAAGGGCAGTGGCGGGGGGGTGTGTTTCCTTCCCACGGGCTGGGCTCGATGCCTGGCCCGTGGAAAGGAAGGGCAGTGGTGGGGGGTATTTCCTTCCCGCGGGCTGGGCTTGATGCCTGGCCCGTGGAAAGGAAGGGCAGTGGCAGCGGGGGGGTATGTGTGTTCTTTCCTTCCCGCAGGCTGGGCTCGATGCCTGGCCCGTGGAAAGGAAGGGCAGTGGTGGGGGGTGTTTCCTTCCCACGGGCTGGGCTCGATGCCTGGCCCATGGAAAGGAAGGGCAGCGGTGGGGTGTGTGTGTTTCCTTACCACGGCTTGAGTTGCTGTGATGTGCTGCATTTTTTATTTTTATTTTTTGCACAATGGCTTTCTCAGCGTTCTGTGCGCTCATGGCATGTAGGACACTGGGGATTGTAGTTTTTATTTTTTGTTTTCCGTTTGTGCTCCGTTTTTTTCCCTGCGGCTCATTTTTGATTGGCCGTGGCACGTTTCCAAATATTCTTTGTGCTGGCGCCTCTCAGCCTGATTGGCTGTGGCGTGGTGTGGCACAAAGAACTTTGGGAAATGAAGTTGTTTCCCTTTCTCGCGTTTGTGGGGCTGTTGCCCCACTGCCGATTTTCTCAATCCTTCGTTGACCTGCGGACCCAGTTCGCCCATGTGCACGAATGGTGGGTGTGGGTTAGTAGGGCCAGGCTTAGGAACCTATACAAACTTCCAACGGTTAACCCTTGGTTTTATAGGTTAAGATTATATATAGTAAAAAGAAATCATTCCTTCCTTCCTTCCACAAGAAATTGCAGTCTCTGAAGGACTGAAGCAACCTAGTACTCTGCCTGATTCTGTTTGATGTTGCTCTGCATAAAAAGTGACATATCTCCTACACACATGCCCACACCCTAACTCCTTTTCATTTGCACATGATCTGCTCCCCATACATCAACATAGCCACTGTAGAATGTATTTTAAGAATTATCACACACCCATACTTTTGAAACAGTTAAAAGACTCAGAAGCATGGGCATAATTTCCTCTCTCTCTCTCTCTCTTGGCTACATTTTGCATATACAGTACAGTAAAACTCTGGGTTACAACTGCCTTGGTTTAAGTCTGCTGTGATTTACAACAGCAAATCCTATGGAAATGCCATCCCAGTTTACAAAATTTTAATGTATTTTTTCAGTTTACAATGATCAATTCAGGACCATATTTTATTTTTCAATGCATCCCTGTGGATGTTTTGGTTTACAATTTTTTTGGGCTACAATGGAGGCTGTTGGAACAGACCTCCATCATAACCCGGGGTTTTACTGTACTCAAAAACTATTTCACATGTTCCAGAATTGAATTCACAGAACTGCTTGGTGACCTATAATTGAACCTTGAGCTGAAGTTAATTTTGAAGGGAAGTTCACAAATAAATCCTCTTCTTAGAAATCAGTGGTTTGATGATTTATCACTTAATGCTCAACATAAGTCCTAAAGAGTTACGATGAAAATACAACAGCAATCAAATAAATTGTACTTAACAATCAATTGAATTGCATTTTGCCCTCATTCTTTGAATTCTTAATGGTTAACTCTGATATCATTAATTCAAATAATCTACTGCTACCCTCTAAGTTAGATGCTGCAGCCTCACTTTTGAAAGGTGTTTATAATTATGTACCTGAGTATACAGAGTAGGGATTTCATAAAAGCAGTGATATCCAGTTTTTAAATGTTCTGCAACATTAGTGTTACCATTCAGAAAACAATTCTGAGGCACCATGTCAGTAACGTTCTCTATAAATGAAATACCATCTGTCTCTGTTCCTGAACCAAAATACTGTACAAATTTCACAAAGAATGCATTACAAGTATGTAAATGTGCCAAATTTAAGCAAATTGTACAGTTAAGTATAGAACCATATCTGAAGTGAAATATTTAACTAAAGTGGAAGATGATGGCCTTGAGCAGGGCAGTAACAATTTTTTTTCTACTTTAAAGGCGATGTTTAGTCAGTAAAACTACTGATTGAGAAAAACATTTGATGGGGGGAAGGTGTTGTTTGTACTGTTTGTTTATGTTCCCAATTTTAAAAAAAGAGAAAGAAAATGGATTCATTCAATTTATTCACAAATATGACAATCCAGAAATTTTCCCCAAATTTATATTAATTCAAAATTCTTGTTTATTATATGAAGCAATTCTGTCAGGAATAAGACTAGTAATACCGAGAGAAATAGCAATTACACTTATATATTGCCCCATAACGCTTTGTAGGCACCGTCTGGGGAGTTCACAATGTAATTAGCATTTTTGTGCCCAACACACTGGGTACTCATTTTACCAACCTTAGAAGGATGGGAGACTTTATTTGTATTAAGTGCAACATGGCTGAAGAAAAGCCATTTTGAACTTTAAGTGAACTAAGTGTAAGACTGACCACTTGTTGTGTTCTGTAAAGCTGTGCCTTTAACAATGTACCTTAGCCATGTGTTAACAATGTAACCTTTCTGTGTGCAACATTATAACCTTCAGCTGTATCAATGTAAACCTGATAAGGGGACGCGAGCTAGTGACCACTAGATGGCAATAGCGAGCGTCCAGCTCTCATGGCTCAGATTCACCTGGTTCAGCAGCGCGGGAAGATTCCCCGCCACCTCTTCACCTGGTCAAAAAGGGCGTGACCTTCTAGACGTCACGCAGGCAGCAACCAATAATCTGTCGACGAGCCACATTCAAATGTATAGCCAGCTGTATATATTGAGCTACCCATCCGCCATTACCACATGTTCCTCCGGATCATCATGCAATAAACCTGTGTTAAGCCAACCCTTCGGCTGTTTCATTGTCTTTGGTCCCTTACACTAAACCACTCTAGAGGTTGTATTCAGCGCGATAATACCTTTATTCAGGTACTTTACTATTTGCTACATTGTAATTCTTCTTGTCTATGGAATGTATGTTTGATAATATTATATACTTACCCGTTTCTTGTCATATCAACGAGTGTTTTAACCTTTTTACAGACTCTTGAAGAAGTCAATGAAATATCCCATTACCGTGGATTGATATCGAGACTGAGTGCTGTTTCGCCCATTGTCTCCCTTTGGAGTTATTTATTGCTGCTGATATATAGGTTGCTCCTTATGATTCCGTCTTCCCCGTTTTTCTGTATTTTTATAAGACTTTTCATTGGACTCCCATTCGTACCTTTATACTTTGGACTTTACGGTTTACCGACGGTATATGACCATGGACTGCAACTTTCTATATTTTCAGCGTTTCTACTTTACCTCTAGATAGTCATCAACTCTCCGGGGACTTTGTGGTTTTTAACATTAAATATTTTTCACATTGTTGTACTGCTTCATTATTTTTCAGGGTGTTTCCTCTTTCTCCAGCTCTACACTCAGGCACGTGCTGGTATATCGGGTAATCGGGCTTTGTCCCACCCTGCCCTCGCCTCTGATGCCCTGGGTCACAAATAGCAATGTATGGGATTCCCCCCCCCCAACCACCCCAATAGGCTTCCCCACCACTCCCTGTCCAGCGCCTTCCCATGGTGCCCTGTACACCCATCTACACTCATTGCATAAACAATTCCATCTAGCCCTAGGATTCTCAACCTGTGGCCCATGGGCCATATGCGGCCCATGGCACCATTTCATGTGACACCCCCCCCGCCTCCACGACACCCGGAAGTGCCATGTGGTGGAGGAAGGGCAAAATGGACCCCCCTCTAAAAAGGTTGAGAACTTCTGATCTAGCCATCTCATCCACTGCCGCCCACTTCTCCTTTTGCCTTCGACCTTTCCCAGCAGCATCAAGGCTTTCTCAAGTGAATCCTCTCTTCTCATTTGGTGTCCAAAGTACTTTAGCTTCGTCTTCAATATTTGTCCTTCCAAGAAGCAGTCAGGGTTGATTTTATTTTCCCTGGTCTGCACGCCTCTGCGTGTGTCTATGAGGGCCACCACTATCTCCTTCCTTTCCCTTCACCAAAGCCTCTTGACCTCATTCGACCCGGCCTCATCTCTTGCAGGGTCGTCGGGGAGGATGGAAGAGGAGAGAGGGAGGGAATGTGCCTTCGTGCCTCTTTCCCAAGCCAGCGCGGGGTGGGTGGGCGTGAAACGGGTAGCAAGCAAACAAGCGAAGCAGCAAAGAGCTGGATTGAAATGCAGCCTCCTCCTCCTCCTCCTCCTCTCGTCCCTCCACCCGGGCCGAATAATCCCCTCCGTCCACCCGAAAGCAAGCGAGGCGAGCTTCAGGTAGGCAGGGACGGTTTCCCAGCCAGGGCTCTCTAACGCCCCCCCCCGCTTCGCCCCCCCCCGCCGGTCAACCTCCTCCTCCTCCTCCCCTCTCAGCCGCGGGGACTTCTCTCCGTGGGTAAACCCCTTCGGTTCCTCCCGCTCGCCAAGGCATGCCCGACCTGCTCGCGCACAAGAGACGTTATTATTTTAATTATTCTTGGAATTGTTATTAGCACAGGTGAAACTCGGAAAATTAGAATGCCGTGCAAATGTTCATTCAGTTCCCTTAAAAAGTGAAACAAATATTATGAGATGGACTCATTGCATGCAAAGCGAGAGATGTCATGCCTTAGTTTGTTATAATTGTGATGGTCAATGGCGTACAGCGTACATGAGGTTATGTGATGATTATGGGGTACATGAGATTGGGGGTTTGGGGTTTTCATAAGCTGTAAGACATAAGCATCAATATGATAACAAAGTAAGGCTTGAACTATCTTGCTTTGCATGTAATGAGTCTATCTCATATATTTGTTTCACCTTTTAAGTTGCATTACTGGACTGAATGAACATTGGCACGATATTCTAATTTTTTGAGTTTCACCTGTATTATTTATTGTACCTCCTGTAGACCTTAAGAAAGACACTCTGTGTGTGTGTGTGTGTGTGTGTGTTCTACTTCCTGTAAACCTTAAGAAAGACGTGTGTGTGTGTGTGTGTATTGTACCTCCTGTAGACCTTAAGAAACTCTCTCTCTCTCTCTCTGTGTGTGTGTGTGTGTTGTACCTCCTGTAAACCTTAGGAAAGACAGTGTGTGTGTATTGTACTTCCTGTAGACCTTAAGAAAGACTCTGTGTGTGTGTGTGTGTGTGTGTGTGTGTATTGTACTTCCTGTAAACCTTAAGAAAGACTCTCTCTCTCTCCCCTTCTGTGTGTGTGTGTGTTGTACCTCATGTAAACCTTAAGAAAGACAGTGTGTGTGTGTGTATTGTACTTCCTGTATACCTTAAGAAAGACTCTCTCTCTGTGTGTGTGTGTGAGAGAGAGAGAGAGAGAGTTGTATCTCCTGTAAACCTTAAGAAAGACAGTGTGTGTGTATTGTACTTCCTATAGACCTTAAGAAAGACTCTGTGTGTGTGTGTTATACCTCCTGTAAACCTTAAGAAAGACAGTGTGTGTGTATTGTACTTCCTGTAGACCTTAAGACTCTCTCTCTCTGTGTGTGTATTACACCTCCTGAAGACCTTAAGAAAGACTCTGTGTGTGTGTGTTGTACCTCCTGTAGACCTTAAGAAAGACACACAAACACACGCACTCTGTGTGTGTTGTACCTCCTGTAGACCTTAAGAAAGACTCTCTCTCTCTCTCTCTCCCTCTGTCTGTGTGTGTTGTGCCTCATGTAAACCTTAAGACAGTGTGTGTGTGTATTGTACTCTCTGTAGACCTTAAGAAAGACTCTCTCTCTCTCTCTCTCTCTCTCTCTCTCTCTCTCTCTCTCTCTCTCTCTCTCTCTCTCTCTCTCTCTCTCTCTGTTGTACCTCCTGTAAACCTTAAGAAAGACAGTGTGTGTATTGTACTTCCTGTAGACCTTAAGAAAGACACTCTGTGTGTGTGTATTGTACCTCCTGTAGACCATAAGAAAGACACACACATTCTGTGTGTGTGTGTTGTACCTCCTGTAAACCTTAAAGACAGTGTGTGTATTGTATTTCCTGTAGACCTTAAGAAAGACTCTCTCTGTGTGTATTGTACTTCCTGTAGACCTTAAGAAAGACACACACACTCTGTGTGTGTGTATGTGTGTGTGTTGTACCTCCTGTAGACCTTAAGAAAGACTCTCTCTCTCTTTCTCTGTGTTGTACCTCCTGTAAACCTTAAGAAAGACAGTGTATGTGTATTGTACTTCCTGTAGACCTTAAGAAAGACACTGTGTGTGTATTGTACTTCCTGTAGACCTTAAGACTCTCTCTGTGTGTATTGTACTTCCTGTAGACCTTAAGAAAGACACACACACTCTGTGTGTATGTGTGTGTGTGTGTGTGTGTTGTACCTCCTGTAGACGTTAAGAAAGACAGGTGTGTGTGTATTGTACCTCCTGTAAAGTAAAGGTAAAGGTTTCCCTTGCTCGAAAGCCAGTCGTATCTGACTCTAGGGTGCAGTGCTCATCTCTGTTTCTAAGCCGAAGAGCCAGCGCTGTCTGCTTCTGCAGACATTTCCGTGGTTATGTGGCAGGCATGACTAGACCCCGGAGCGCACGGAACGCTGTTACCTTCCCACCGAAGTGGTCCCTATTTATCTACTTGCAATTTCTTTCTTTCGAACTGCTAGGTTGGCAGGAGCTGGGATGAAGACGGGAGCTCATTTCCGTCCTGCAGTACTCGGGAATCGAACTGCTGACCTTCCGCTTCCCAGTCAGCGTCTTAGCGACTTGAGCCACTGCAGACCTTAAGAAAGACTCTTCCCCCCCCCCTCTGTGTGTGTGTGTGTTGTACCTCATGCAAACCTTAAGAAAGACTCTGTGTGTGTGTATTGTACCTCCTGTAGACCTTAAGAAAGAAAGGGTGGAAGGAGAGGGAGATGGAGAGGGCGCTGGTGCTGTGGGGCTGAAGTGACTGAGGAGGGGAGAGTGGGGTCTGGGAAGAGGAGGGGAGAGAGAGAGAGAGGGAACTCCCTCCCCCAGGGGGAAACCCCCTCCCCGTCACTGGCGGGTGATCTCCCCTCCCTTCGCCCCCTGCTCTCCCCCCGGCGCACGCGCACACACGCAGGCGCGCGGGCAGGCAGGCAGGCTGGCAGGCGCGCGCCCCATTGATCACTCTCGGGTCGCCTGCTTGCTTGCTGCAACTTGCTGCAGTGTTTCAAAAGGAGTAGTGGCGGCTGAGGCTGGGGCTGGGGGCAGCTCCCTCCCGATGTCACAGTCACATGCATGTGCTGCTTCCCGGGGCTCGGCGCGTACTCCTCCTCCTCCTCCTCCTCCTCCTTTGCGAGCTGGCTCGGGCGGCGTCGGCGGAGGATGCTGCGGCAGGCGATCCACGGCGGGCTGCGCTCCTCGTGCCGCGGGCTGGGCTTGTTCGTGAGCCGGCACCCGGTGTTCTTCCTCACCGTGCCCGCCGTGCTGACCCTGGTCTTCGGCTCGAGCGTGCTGGGCGGCCGCTTCCAGCTGGAGAAGGACCTGGAGGGGCTGGTGGCGCCGAGCCACAGCCTGGCCAAGATCGAGCGCCGCCTGGCCAGCAGCCTCTTCCCCCTCGGCCGCTCCGAAAGCCACCTCTATTCGGACTTGCACACCCCGGGACGGTATGGCCGGCTCCTCGCCCTCTCCAAGCCCGGGGCCAATATTTTGCATCAGGCTGAAGGGCTGCTGCGCATCCACCGAGCCGTGCTGGAAATGAAGGTGAACCACAAAGGCTATAATTATACTTTTTCCCATCTGTGTGTGTTGAGAAGTCAGGATAAGAAATGCGTGCTGGATGATATAATTTCAGTGCTAGAGGATCTGAGGCAGGCTGCCCTCTCCAATAAGACAACAGCCAGGGTGCCAGTGAGCTATCCCAACACTAAATTAAAGGTATGCTCTCAAACTGCATGCTTTCGCCCATTCAAGAGGCAGCACTTCATCTCTTGTCCTCTCAGCAGGGTAAAGAAGCCTTTCTTGTCGGATGCCTTGCCGTTGCTGTTGTTGTTGTTTGTGGTTATGTATTAAAGTGAATCTCTATTAATCAAGCTAGAGGATTCTTCCCCACGACACGACTCGCCCCAGTTGAGAATCCTCACTATTAAATAATGTGTTCAATATATGCATCGGCTCAGGTCAATCTAATGCATTCCTACAGTTGTTGTTGTTGATGATGATGTTCCTTTTGAACAAGAAGAAGACACCTGATGCCATGTTTCCTTTTGAGGACAGAGGGACGGTGGGTGGGAAGGAAGGAAGGATGGAAAGAAATGGACCCCCTTTGGAGCTCATCCCAGAATCAGCTGAAAGAAAGCCACTGCAAACCATCTGTGGTCAAGGGTTAATCCATCAGAGCATAGTTTAGCTGAGCTGTCTGGCTATCAGGACAGGAGAGGTTTCTAAAGCAAAGGTTGTATTTTGCGTACACACACACACACACACACACACACACACACACACACACACACACACACACACACACACCTACCTTGGTGGGATAGCCTTCCTTTTATACATGGTCCAGAACAGGCTTCTCTGAAATGCCTTGTAGGGGAGCCAGCATGGTTTGATAACAAGTATTGCAGTGATTCTAGGAAAATTGTGTTCATATCAGCTGCATGGCTAAGGGATTGGGTAGCAAGTCCAGTATCAGAATGACCCATCTTCTCATTGGTCTGGCATATTACAGTGCAGCACACAACATGCAATTCTCTAGGGGGAAAGGGTCACAAACTGGGAGGTTGAAAGTTTCTGTCCTAACAGAACAGTTAAAATGTTTCATGCCCCAAGCTGTTAAGTTTTTTTTTTTATTTAAAAAAATGGGACAGCATCTTGGCTTTGCAGAATTTCTCCGCTCCACTCCCGAATTTTGTTTTAGGATGCTTCTTGGTCAGGGATGAAGGAGAACTGAAATGGGTTTGTTTTCAACCTCACACTCAGCAGCAGTTCCCGCTTCTCAAATCTGAACTGAAACACATTACACTTCTGAGAATTTTGTGATGCAATTTTTGGAACAATTACAAATACAAAAAATGAATACACAAATGTATAAAATAAGGAAAGTATAGTAAAATGTGCATATTAGAGAAGAGATTTTTTTTTATAAAAAAGGCAATATGGAATCTGCTTGCAAATAAAAATGTTCAAGGTAACTTTGTCAACTGCTGTGAAAACTGTTCATTCTGAACACATGGGAACTGGCTTCATCTAAGCCACACTCAATACGTAGTAAGGTGTTTAATTTCCTTTTTGAATGCCACTTAAAACTTTTACTATTCTTACATAGCCAAATAAATCACCAAATCAGAGTACAAAAAATATTTCTTTTTTCCTTTTCCCTTCAAGCCAAAGCCTCCTGTTAACTTAATTGTTTGGTCCTGCTATTTAGGTATTTAGGGAACCCTACTGCCCAATCCCATCTCACCTATTCACCACAGCTAGTCGACCTTGCTACCCATCTTTCTTGTTTTATAACTAACATTAAGTGTGTCTTTCTGTGTGTGATGTTTCAGAGCCAAACAATATTAAACCCATATGTTAATACAGATTCTAAATTTCCCCTGTAGCACTACTGTTTTGTCCTTTACTTTTGCCGAAGAAAATTTATATGGTTGCTAAATTGTGCAGCCGACAGAATTTCAGGCTTAACTTTTACCATAATTAGGGGCCTTGGCATCAATAGATGGAGAACTGCAATATTACCTAGAATGATTTGAAAATAGTTGCAAGTTTCGCTGCTGTATGTATCTATACTCCTCAACCTTTTCAGACTCCTCTCTTCCTTTGGGCCAAGCTACTTTATAACTTTCTTTACTTTCTTTTCATATTTGTAGCCCTTTTGGGGCTATTACCCATGTTAATTTAAAAACCAAGCCATAAGCATGTTATGTGCACAGTCGATGAAGTACAGTACTAGTAAAGTATAAATCCCATTGAGATAAATGGGACAAGTCACTTATTGTTAAGGCATATTTACTGCAGTCTTTTGCATACTGGGAATCAGTCCCATTAAACAAATAGAGAGTGCCTTTTATTTCTGTACACAGGGGGTTTGCTGCAAGATTCCACCCCAGTAATGTTACTGAGGCTTTCCTTATTATTTGATCTTTGCAGGATTTTGGCTTACAAGTTGATTTCAGCTGTTTCATGCATTTCATTTTTCCATATACAGTAATGTCCTACATGTGAAATGATTTCATTCTGGAAAATAATCCCCGAGAAGCATGTTGTGACACGTTTATCAGATACTTTGTGGGTAAAATCATTTGTATCTAGTATGAATTAGATGGCAACAGTTTTACAGATGAAAAGCACCAGGTGCCGGTGCCTTGTTGTAGGACAATTTTGCTTGGACTGGCGCAGGCAACTCTGTGTTCACTGAATCTTTGCCCTTTATGGCTGATAATATCCCACTAGATTCAGGAGGTAATGAAATCCTCATTGAAAGAAAGAGCAGAGTTGACCACCTTGAAAGATGTGATTGTGAGGACCAGATTTGACCACCTTGAAATGTGATTGTGAGGACCAGTCCTAACAAAATCATGTGTGGACTTTCAGTCAGACCCAAATATTTCCTTCTTGGGCAAGGTACTCTTGGCTTCCTGGGTGAGAATATATTCAGATCCATTCTTGTATGGTTTCAGGACCATTCTTGGCATAGGAAAGTTCCCTTGTCTTTCTAATGATGTCACTTCTGATTGAAGGTGGATTTTTATTGTTGTTTGCTCTTTTTCTCAGACTTCTCAATGACATTTGATAATAACTAGAAATAGGTTTCTGTTGTAGAGAGCAGGAAATGAGGTATTCAAGTGGTCCTACTCGAGATCTGGATGCTACTAGAAAATGACTCTGGAGACTATTAATTAACTTTGTGGCTGTGGCTCTTATATGACAAAGTCATGTCCCCCATGCTTCTCAACATCTACAGTATATGAAACCATGGGTTAACACCATCTCAGGATGTGGTGTGAGATCTTACCACCATGTAGAGAGCAGTGTTTCCCAACCTTTGGTTTTTGGCCTTCAATTTCCTGAAGCCTAAGTCAATTCCCCAAGGCACTGATCAGCCAATGTACTGACTCAGGCTTCTGAGAACTGAAGTCCCTCTGTGGGGCATGGGCCCCACATTGGGAATCACTGGTGTAGAGACACAAAAACATTTTAAAAAAATATCTGCATCAGGAAAGGCAGTGGAAGTGTTAAATGACAGCTGGAGTCAGTATAGGACTGGGTGACGGACAGTTAGGTGAAGCATAATGTTGACAATATTAACATACACAAGTGTTTTCTCTGTTGAGGAAAGAGTGTTCTGTAGGGCTTTGCATTCCCACCACGAGATCAGGAACCTACTTTGGAATTGCTCAAGAATCCAGCTAAGAAGTATTTATTTATTTAGTAATGTTTCTCTCCATGGAAATCTTTAGTAAAAGGTGTAAGAGTTATGCGATCTGAAGAAAAATAGCTTTTTGTGGAATAGAGCACCTTTCATTATTTGAGGTTGTTTTTCAGTTGTCATGTCTTCTGGATAAAGAGAATCTGGACACCATTAGGATGTGGCTACGTATGAACCACAGCTTTTATCACTTCTGAAATTGTAATCAGTGCTCACCCTGGGCTTGTGGATTGAATCAGGAGTTCAGTGTTCACATCTGATAAAGATGCAATTGGCATTCCAGCCCACAACCCCCCTTCTTTCCTTTCTTCCTCTGGTCCTGGATTTCCCCATCCTTTTGTGATTCTCTGTCTGATTTGTTTTATTTGTGGAATTAGAGGAAACAATCAAAATCACAAAAAGAAACCTCCTTAGTGACCTTATTAATACCGGCCCAATAATATTAAAAGATGACCCACTAAGGCAGGGCTTCTCAACCTGTGGCCCGTGGGCCGGATGTGGCCTGCAGCACCATTTCATGTTCCCCCTCCCACTGCCTCTACCACACTCGGAAGTTCCATGTGGTGGAGGAAGGGCAAAATGGCCATCCAGCCCCTGAAGCTGTCTGAGGGAGCGTGACCCGGCCCCCCAGCATAAAACAGTTGAGAACTCTGGCACTAAGGTAAAATATTCAGGGCTTTGATAAATGAGCACACACAGAGAACACATAAATGGTGATTCACTCTCTCTCCTTTTCCCTATTTGCTCAGTTATTAACACAAGGATAAGATGTAAGTTTGCTCTAGTACTAACAGTTCCCTCTCCTCCTTTTTGCCTATGGTAGAGGGAAAATAGACAGGGCTTTAAAATAAGTGTGCGTGCACACACATTAAATCAACAGGATTCTTTCTTTCCATTAGCGGCACTTTTCTCTTAACAAAGACAGGTTCCTGAATAAACTCTTGTCTCTTTCTTGGGCCTTCCTGACTTGCTCAGTTACTGACCCAGTGATCAAGTGAAAGGCTGCTCTAGAGATAATCTCAATTTAAAGCAAAAAATAGAGGATAGTTGGGGGGGGGGGAGGAGGAGGAAGGAATGTGGGTCGTGTTGTCCCAGTCCTGAACAACATGCCTATTTTGCTGAAACACCACCTACAGACATGCACATACCCCTTTATAGCAAGGAATCACAATTTACCACATGGAGGAGAACCCAATCTAATTTTTCAGACATTAAAAGTAGAAGCCCTCCTGTAGAAGAAGAAAAAATCTATGAATTGGGAGCAAAAAGTGCCTTCATTTCATGTGGTTAGTAATAAATAAATAATTCAAATTCACCCATTTTATAAGTGAAGCAAATCTTGTGGTTTTTGATAGTGTAGTCATGCATTTAGCCATGTTCCAGTTACATCCAGAATTTACTTGTGCAATGAATTTTATCTGAAGCTACTCTTGAATACTATCCAAAAATCCAGTTCACGACACAGCTACTAGGGTTTAAACTGGGACCAACTACCGTGGAAGTTTTATTTCAGTACTAATAAGAATAGTAGCTACTCTGGGGTTACTTCCAAGAGCACTTCTACACAGTTTTGGAGCTATATAAAACTTGGGAGCTACTTACCTAAAGGAATACTTGCTCTTCACCTCAGCCTTCCAGGGTTCTGAGGTTTTTTCCTCAGGTCCTACCTCAGATTTAACAACTAACAGATAATATGATTAGTAACTGGACTAAATCTTTTTTCAAGTTAGTTGTGTGTGCTCGTGAAGCTTCTTCAGAGAGATTCGTCAGATGCCAACTTTGTTATCTTTTTGGCAACATATAGGCATCTGTTCTCCACCCACTAGGCTTTTAGATTCATGAATTTTAAAAACAAAATTTGCTGATTTTTAAGATTTTATTTTATTATAAAAAGATACAATCAAAATACATACAACAAATCAAAATAATATCTCTTTGCTGATTTTGTAACTTGTCTTTAAAATACAAGTTTATGTGTGATTTTATACTAATTTATCATTAAGTTGTTTTGGTTAGCTACTCTGGAAATTGTTTGGCTCATTTAAGACTCATAATTTAACAAGACATGTATGGTACTTGGGTAAGCAGTTTAAAGAAATATATGAAAACAAAGGTAGGTAGAATGAGCTGCTTATAATTGAAGATTCAGGCCAACCATGAGATCAATCATAATAAGGAAAATAAGAAGTAGGATTCATATGTTTATTTGTTTGTTTGCTTGCTTGCTTGTTATTGCAAAATGTTGCTGTCATCAGGGCAGAACCTACCTATACTCTTAGATGAGTTCCTAGAAAGGTTTAATTGATATGGGATCAGTGAAAGCACCCCTACAAACAAATTTTTGTAAAGAATTTTCAGTTGGTTGAAAAAGGACAAAATGAGACTCTTTGTTGTATTAGTGTTCTTCCACGCCTTTATACAGAACACATCTCTATATAATACCTTGATGATGATGATGATGATGATGATGATGATGATGATGATGATGATGATGATGATAATAATAATAATAATAATAATAATAATAATAATAATAATAATAATAATAATAATAATAATAATAATAATAATAATAATAATAATAATAATAATGTGTCAGAAATCATTCTAGGTTGAAAGGATTTTTGCAGAAGAAACTCTCTTTCTTTCTTTTTCTTTCTCCCTTCCTCCACCCTTTCTTTCTATTACAGTGTTGTTTAAAATTATGGACATGTATGAGTATAAATAACCATTGATGTAATGTATATAAAATATTGAGGAAGCATTTACTGCCATCCTAGGCAATCCATTTCAATGTAGAACAGTTCGTACTGTTATGACATTTCCCCTAATTTTCAGTTGAAAATTCCTTTCTTGCAATTTGAATCCATTACTCGGAGTCCCAACCTCTGGAGCTAGAGAAAACAAGCTTGCTCCTTCTCCCATGTGGCAGACATGAAAGTGGTTATTATATCCTTAAAAGTATTTTTTCCCTTAATCAGTTTTCTAGACCAGGAGTTCTCAACCTTTTTAAGATGGCAGCCGGGTCGCGCTCTCTCAGACAGCTTCAGGGGCTGGATGGCCATTTTACCATTCCTCCACCATATGGAACTTCTGGGTGTGTGGGGCCCTCATCCAATGGAGCCATAGGCCACATCTGGCCCCTGAGCCGCAGGTTGAGAATCCCTGTTCTAGACCTTTTACCATTCCGATCACCTTCATCTGGACATGAGACTAATGTTGAATTGTTTTTAGTATAAGTTTTATGTAGTACTAGCAGAGGTTGCCCGGCGTTGCCGGGCTGTTTTAAATTGTGTTGGAAGGTTAAATTGAGTTAATGTTTTTTAAAAATTGCTTAGTCTGTAATTTTAATTTTTTAAATGTTTATTTATGTAAATTTTTTTTGGCTTGGCTGTTATTAACTGTGATTTGCTTTTTTGGGTTTTTTGAGGATTAAGAACAAAGTATGATATATTTTTTTCAAATTGTTTTATGTAAGCGAATAATGTTTTAGTTTTTTGAATTTTTTTAATTAGTTGTACCGTAGGTAATAATTTTAATAATGTAAAAGTAAATGCTTTTTACATTCAATGTTTTTAAAATGTGTTTAGATGTTTTGAGTTTAAATTTGAGTTAAAACTCAGCACAGGATTTGTAAAAGTTTCTATTGTATTTTATTGACATATGTTTGTGATTTGTGTTAAAGTGTGTTTTAGTGTAATTTTTTTGACTTGTTTTTATTGGTGTGACCTTTTGTGTAAAATTGTGAATGTGTGTTATGTTTTTGATTTGTTTTTACTCTTGTGGCCTTTTATTTGGAGCTGTTGTGTGTTTTTGAATTGTTTTTACTATTGTGGCGAGTAGGTGGTGCTGGTAGGGGTTATTGTATTTTGACTGTTTTTTCTCTCCTGGCCTCTGGGTGGAGCTTCTTCTGGTAAGTAGTCTCTTTCTTTATTCATTTCTTTTCCAGTCCTGGTGGAGGTAGGACATCTTTTGGTAAGTTTGCTTGTTTTCTTTCTTTTGTGTGTGTGTGTGTGGGCGGGTGTGTGTGTGGAATTTGTATTTTTGTCTGTTTGTTTTGTTTTTGATTGTGTCTTTGTTTACTTCGTATTGTTTTTGGTGTCTTTGTTTTTGTGTATTTTTGGATGTGTTTGACTGTTTTTAGTAATTTTTTAAAATTTATTTATTTATTTGGTGGTGGGGAAGGGACGTGGTCATTGGGGGTTAGGAAGGGTGGGCTAGGTGGTGGGGAGAGGGGCATGGTCGTTGGGGGTTAGGAAGGGTGGGTTAGGTGGTGGGGAGGGGGCATGGTCGTTGGGGGTTAGGAAGGGTGGGCTAGGTGGTGGGGAGCGGGGCATGGTCATTGGGGGTTAGGAAGGGTGGGCTAGGTGGTAGGGAGGGGGGCTTTATTGTGTTATGGTGCTTTGTTTGTGTGGAGTTGTGAAAGTAGATCGGGGTTTCCCCTTTAATATCAGTGGGTGGGGGTTGCGACCCCCCTCTCCGCTGGCTCCCCTGGGGTTGGGAGGTTTGTGGGGACAAAAGGGGTATGTTGCCCCAACCCTTCTGGACCCAGGAGACCAGGGAGAATGGATTGATTCCCCCCCTCCTTAAAACAACTCCGTTTTTAAAGAGAAGAAAAGACGGAGTTGTTTTAAGGAGGGGGGGATCGATCCACTCTCCCTGGTCTCCTGGGTCCAGAAGGGTTGGGGCAACATACCCCTTTTGTCCCCACAAACCTCCCAACCCTAGGGTAGCCAGTGGAGAGGGGGATCGCAAACCCCCCCCCCACCTACTGATATTAAAGGGGAAACTCCAGTCGGGACCTTCAGGCGCTGTGGGTGAGGGAAAGAAAGCCGGCTGGTGTTTGCTTGGCTGTGAGGCGGTGAGTTGTTTTTCTTTTTAATTTTTCGGGCGCCGGTTTCCTCAGCGTTCTGCATGCTCATGGCGCGCAGGATGCTGGGGCTTGTAGTTATGGGTTGGTGCTTTGTGTTTGTGCTGCGTTTTTAAAAAATGGTTTTCTTTTGATTGGCTGCGGCGCATTTCCGAACACTGCGCCGTGCGAGAGCCTCTCAGCCTGATTGGCTCTGGCGCGGCGCGGTGCAAGGAATGTTGGGAAGTGAAGTTGTTTCCCTTTCTTCGCGTTTGTGGGGCTGTTGCCCTACTGCCGGTTTTCTCAATCCTTCGTTGACCTGCGGACCCAGATCGGGCGTGTGCAGGAAGGGTGAGTGCAGGCAAGTAGGGCGAGGCATAGCAACCTATAGCCAGTTCCAACGGTTAACCCTTGGATTTATAGGTTAAGATTTTAAACATGTTAGCATTGTATAGTCATTACTTCTGTTGATGAAACCAGGTATTACATATGCCACTGCTTCACACTATTGACTCATGTTTAGCTTGTGGTCTACTAAGGTCCTTAGATATTTTTCATATGTACTGCTTTTTAAATTCATATCACAACATTACACAATTTAAAATTATGGATTTATAGGAAATACATATAAAATTCAAATAAATTTAAATATCAAAGTGATTAGACTATTGTTGATCAGAAGCAGGCTATTTCCGTTGTGCTATCTCAGCTGTTTACAAGATCTTTTTTGCTACACATGGTGGGGCATAAATTGCATGCACATAAATGCTGTGTTGATTGAATTTTTCCACACTAAAGATCATTTGTCCTGTAACCAAGTTGCCCCATTTTACTTGATTATTCTTTGATCTTCCTACTTTACTTCAAAGTCTATTAAGTGATTTCCAAGTGGTCTAACCAGAATTTTGTTCTGATGGGAGACACTCTTCAGCAGTCATCCATTTGACAAGGTGTGTTGTTCTGCTCTCCATAGGTCTAGTCTATGGAGGAAAGCCAAATGCAAGATTTCTTAAGAGGCATCACAAGTTATAACTTGCAGAAGTTGAGCAGGGCTGTTGAGGATAGGACATTTTGGAGATCTCTCATTCATAGGGGTGCCAGAAGTCAGAGATGACTTGATGGCACATAGCAACAAATGTTTAGCCTAGCCTCTTCTGATTTAATATTTACAGCTAGAGGACTATGCAGAATCCCCCCCTTGATTTTAGCCATCATTCAGTGGGTTGGTTTCCATGAAATGGATTGGTTTCATGTTGTGTTACCTTATCATGGTTTTTTAGTTGGTAACACCTCTCAATGTACTTCTGGAGGGCAATGCTAGCTAATTAAGAGACTTTTTCAGTGAAGGTAGGATTCAGATAGTCAGTAATAATCCTGCATGATTCATTAAGAGGTACAGTATATCCATTTGTTTGGCATGTGCTGATTTATACTATACAACAGGGGTTTCCAATCTATGGCCCACGGGCCATCCTCATCATGTGACCCACGGCCATCCTCACCGCTTACGGAAGTGGAAGCGGATGCGTTTACATCAGCCATAAAACGTGCCTGTGCCTGTCGTAAACACGGAAGTGGGTGCATTTATGGCTGTTATAAACACTTCTGCTTCCAGAGGTGTGGTCAGGCCCACTCAGCTGTCCAGGGCCATGGTCAAGCACATGGCATAAAAATGTTGGGAACCCCTGCTATAAATACAACATTACATATTCTGCTGTAGGGTAGCACAGGGACAAAGCTGTTCTTATTGATTGTGGATGTGCACCCCATTTGGATCTACTCAGTTTTCTAAGTACTGTACTGTATGTTATTTCTGGTGGCAACCTTCTGTTTGGAGAATAGACAATGATTTGTAGGGTTTTACCCAAATATTCTGGGGCAGGGGCAATGTTCTAAAATCTTGCATTTCCAAATAACTCAAGTTTCCTAACCACATCTCTGGTTTTTAAAGGGTTTGATTTCAGCTATTTTTTTAATATAAGGAAAGATATTCTAAGATAGACGTTAGTACTGTTTCCTTGTTCTATTTTTTGCTTTCAGCATAGCTGGAAAAACCCTTTTTGTCATTTCTCTCTTGCAAGTCTGAGCTAATTTTCAGCCTTCCTAGCCTTCTCTCTGGAATTAATTACTATTCTTTTACACCCCTTCTTGACAATTTGCCCCTCCTTCAAATTCTTTTACATACCCCTTCTAAATTTAGTTTATCTGAAAGCCCCTTATACAGCTAACTCCATTTCTTTGGATGTTTCCCATTTTCCTTTCTCACATGAATTGTATGTGATTATGTCTTCAATATTTCATCCTTAAGGAACTCCCAACCATCATGGACTGTCTTCTCTTTGACTATTTCTGATGATGAGATATGACCCAGTTTCCCCTTAAATTTATTGAAATCAGGTTTTATAAAATCCAGAATGCTCATTATACTAATTTGAGCCTTCCTTTTTCTTAGAATATAACATTGCAAGAGGGTACTGTATTGCCACTTCCCCAAAGGTTTCACTATTTCCATCTTGTTTACCATTTCTTTCAGTTACCTAGGACCAGGTCTAAGACAGCTGATTCTCTTGTCACTTCTTCTACCGCAGTGGTTCCCAAAGTGGGGCATACGTCCCATGAAGGACTTCAGTTCCCAGAAGCCTAAGTTAGTATACTGGCTGACCAGTGCTTTGGGGAATAGACTTAGGCTTCTGGGAATTGAAGTCCACAAACTAAAGTTTGGGAAACACTGTTCTTCCGTCTGAGAGTGAAGTTGTCAGCTAGGCAACTGGGCATTTATTGCATTTTACAACCATGGCAATGTTGGTTCGCCAACAGCTATCAGGGCAGTTGAGGTCTTTTGTTGTTACTATGTCTGTTTTTTCTTTTTAAAAAATAATAATAATGTTTATTAATTTTTACTACAACAAAATTATAAAAACATACAAAATATTATAAAAAAAGAAAAAATACATAAACAAAAAAGAACAATTTCATACATTACATTGCTTAAAGTCTATTATAATAGTATTGTGAACAATACCAATTCTAGAACTGTCTGTTGTTTCTGAATATTTGGCATTATCTGATCAAGGATAGCATTATCTAGGTGTTGAGTCTGGTAAGAAGGTGTATAGCAGAGCTCCCCAGTGATATCATTGTTGAGTCTTTCCTCTTAGCTTTTTACCCAAGTGCTCTCCACCAGCATTCCATGCTTCACCTCATGGATCACCTCACAGATTTACATATCTATGCCTCCTTTCCTGTCTTATCTGTTCCTTTTGAATAAACTGTACCCTTCAATCACTATATTCCAGTCATGAGTCTCATTCTTTTAGGTTTTGATAGGTTAATGATTGTTAAATTATATTTTCCTTTCTGTACTAAGATTTCGAGTTCATCTTGTTTGTTTCCCCACACACTGTGCATTGGTATTGAAACATTTGAGACCATGGATCTTTTGCTCCAGCTGTTTCCCCCTCCTTCTTTTCTCCTCCACTGACAAGCTGTTGGTGAATAATTGACAATCAGTTCTCAGTATTACCTCCTTGTTATCTGGAATATCATCACCTTTCAACAGAATAGCTCAACCTTTTCTGTTCCTAGGGCACATCCTAGAGCACATCATAAAAAAACAATAGTCTTTGGAAAAGTCTAGAAATACTTGGAAAGGTGAAAAGTAGCAGGAAAAGACTAACACAGAATATTATATGCGGTCATTACAGATATCACAACTGTGTCATATGCAAATTTTTCTGGGAAACAAAGGCTGTATCCTTTCCAGAAGTTGATTTCCATCTTAAATTCAAAAACTTTTCAAACTGTAATAGCATTAATTGCATTTATTTATGGATTTGTCCTTGTGGTAAGAAATATGTTGGAAAATCTTCAAGACCCATTAAAATACGAATTGGAGAACATAGGTCCAGAATTAGAAACCAGGTATTACAAGCACCTTTAGTCATGCACTATATCAAGGAGGGTCACACAAATGAGCATTTCAAGTTTGTAGTTCTTGAAGTTGTGCAACCTATACCTTTTGAAAAAACCAACAATATTGATAAATTGTTGTTGCAGAAAGAAGCATTTTATATTCACCATCTAAAGACTTTAGTTCCATCAGGTTTGAATAATGAGTTGGATCTTTCTTGTTTTTTTTATAAACTTACGGTTTTATAATTCTGAGCATGTTGTCACTTTAAAAATCAAGCCATTTCTGCCTCTTTACTGTATCTTTAAATGAAAAAGAAAATTGTTTCTCATGAATACATCACTTGACACACAATATGTATTGTAAACATTGTGCCATATGTTTTAACATCTTCAATCTCATCATGATAGGATGTACTCCTTCCTGAAGCTAGTAGACACGTAAAAAAACCCCTCTTGGTATGTACAGTAATACCTCAGATAACGACCAAACTTGGCTCCACAAGTCTGGTTATTATCCGATTTTTAGCGTTAGATGATGCATGCATCGGATTTCATTTAAAAAAGGTGGCTGCCTCTGGGAGGGTCGGGGGACCCGATCTGTGCTGTTTCTGACGTCCCATGACCTTGCTTGCTGCTGCTGCAAGGAAACATGCCGGGGGAAACTCCTTCCTCGGCTGCAGCGTTTGTCTTGCAGCAGCACCTGGGAAGGTCAGGGGAGGTCGGAAACAGCACGGATTGGGTCCCCTGGCCTTGACAGAGGTGGGTGGCAGGTGGCGAAGAGCCCTCTGTGAGGGCTGGGGAACCCAATCCGTGCTGTTTCTGGCATCCTTTGACCTTCCAAGGCGCTGCTGCAAGGCAAAACACTGGGGGAAAAGTCCTTCATCGGCTGCAGGTTGTGCCTTGCAGCCGCACCTGGGAGGGTCGGAGGACATTGGAAACAGCACGGATCGGGTCTCCCTGCCCTCACAGAGGTGGCAGTGGGAACGGAGAGCCCAAAATGGGCAAAAAAATTCCACCACGATGGAGTTTTTTCTTCCATTTTGGGCTCTTTGCCCCCGCCGCTGCCTCTGTGAGGGCTGGGGGACCCGATCCGCACTGTTTCCAGTGCCCTCTGACCTTCCCAGGCGCTGCTGCAAGGCAAAACACTGGGGGAAAAGTCCTTCATTGGCTGCAGGCTTTGCCTTGCAGCAGCGCCTGGGAAGGTCAGGGGACATCAGAAACAGCGCAGATCGGGTCCCCCAACCCTCCCAGAAGCATCAGTGGCAGCGGGTGAGTGCAGAAAAACAAAGCATTGCATAACGCTAAAATAGCATTATCCGATGCCCTAAGGGAAGACCAAGCCATGAATTTGCAAGAGGACAAGACTTTTTGGAGATCTCTCATTCACAGGGTCTCCATATGTCAGAGACTACTGGACAGCATGCAACACCAGAGCTGGAGAGTTCCACCAGCAAATGGCCTCACATTGTCCTGGTCTAAGAAATGCTGACTTGTCAGTCACAGGTAAAGGTAAAGGTCAAGTGGCTGACACACTGACTGGAAGGTGGCAGGTCAGCAGTTCGATACCCGAATACTGCAGGATGGAATGAGCTCTCGTCTTTGTCCCAGCTCCTGCCAACCTAGCAGTTCAAAAGCAAGAAATTGCACTTTGGTGGGAAGGTATACCGCATTCTGTGTGCTCCAGTGTCATGCCTGCCACATGACCATGGAAACATCTGCAGAAGCATATAGTGCTGGCTCTTGGGCTAGAAAACAGAGATGAGCACTGAACCCTAGAGTCGACTGGTTTTATAGCAAGGGTCAGTCACAGGACATTACAGCTAAGTCTTGGAAAAAACACCAAGAGTTTTTCTATAGGGGAATTTGTGCACTCACATGAGTCCGAAAGCCTCACTGAGAGATCACATGCCATATTCCCACATACTGTACTTCGAAGTTCTCATAAGAACTGCAGCCTTAAGCTATTACATGCCAAAGGCTGTTAATCAGTGATTTTTGCATTCTTTTCTCCCTCAAAACTTATCATCAAAAAACAGCTACAGGAATTAAATACCTAAGAATACATAGAGGCCCTTGTTTTTGTGTGCCTCAGAGGAAGACAATTTGCCAGTAAGTCGGGAGAACAAATCAGAGGTTATTGCTTTCACTTTTATCACATGAGCAGATGCTGCAGTATATTTCTGTAACAAGGTGAAATAGGAAACACTTTACCTTTCCCACATTCTAGCAAGATCTAAGAACAGAAACCTGTGATGTAGCAGGTTGGCATCGGAAAGGGAATCCCGGGTTAAACTGTTTTCTGAACCATGAAAGTCAGGTCCACTAAGCCTAACCTATTTCATAAAGTAACTGTGAGGATAAAATAGGACGACACCTTGACAAGGATTAGGTCTGTTGGGATCTGAGGCAGAAACAGAAGCTCCATGATACATAACAAGGCCTCAGTAATTGACTGTTTATTGCCCTTAAAAAGGCATCCCAAAGGAACCCCTGCATGAACCATGCTGCTTCATTCTCAGAAATAAGTGGCACTCAATTTAATAGTGCTTTATTCCAAGTTGTAGGTATTGCAGCTGTAACTACTTAGAGAAAAGGTGACACACAGATTTATAAAAAGATGACTAAAAGCTCAGACTGATCATTGGTTCAACGAGGTTGTTGAAACGTGGACACAAATGGTTTGACGATCCATTGATAAACAAGCATTCCAATGGATGCAATATATTTCCTGTCAAGTAGCAAGGTTTTGGGATCAGCCTTGCCAGGATTGCCATATGGCTTGCTCAGCCAGATTTGATCTTGGCCAGCCACGATTCATTTGGACCATTAGCTGGCACAGAGTCTCAAGGTCAAACTACATGATGGAATTAATGCATCATTAAAGCAGATCCCCCTTAGGAGTTTAAAGATGACTGTCTATCTTGCTAGAAGCTGGCCTCATTCCATATAGCAATAGCAATTACACTTATATACCACCCCATAATGCTTAGAGGACTCTTTTGCTCCCAACATGCTGGGTACTCATTTTACTGACCTTGGAAGGATGGAAGGTTGAGTCCATATGTTACAATTTACCTTGTACAATTTAAATCTGTATGGGCACATATTACTTCTGCTTCCAGGAGCGACGAGGGCGGAGCAGGCCGGATGAATCGCAGTAAACCCATTCATGCGGATTCATGGGGGCTTGGGCTTCTCGGAATTGAAGTCCAAGGACATCCGGAGTGCCAAGGCTCGCCATCACAGCCATAGAGCAAGTAAATAAATAACCAGCAAGTGATTTGTTCTTTGGGTTAGAATGGTTAGTTGTTGGTGTGACAGGAAACGGAAGCGCTGAACTGTGAGAACGTGATCATTAGCAAAATAATAATAGATAGCAGGGAGATGTCTACTAGCTATACCCGTGTTACATCGCTTTGTTCTCATCTTACTTAACCTCTTCATTAATTATCAGTAAAGTAGTAGCAGACAGTATGCTAATGAATTTCACAGGCGATGCTAAATGGGGAGTGTGAATACAAGGTCAAATACTGCAGGATTTGCTCTGCTTATCAAATGGGTGAATTTGAAGTATTTTTCACTGGCTGCATGATGCAAGGGATGAATTGGAATCTATTCATGTTTACCTGAATGAAAACATATGGCTTTAAGCTAGTTTAAAACTACTGTATATGTGACCAGAGATGAGGTAATTCCTGCATGCATTTTTTAAAAGAAAAGGAAATGAGTGATGAATGGATGGATGATGGGAAATGCTGATCCTGTATGGAATCATTCCAACATGTGAATCATGATGTATTTTGCAAAATTATTGTTCAAACCTTTGATGTTCTACAGTAAAACCCTGACTTACAATGCCCCGAGTTACATAAAATTCGACTTACATAATGATTTTGTGCTAAAACCATGTCCTGATTTACACGATTTCCTATGGTTTTGCTTCGAGTTACATAAAGATTCTTTTTCCTATGGTTTTGCTTTGAGTTACATAAAAAAACCGATTTAAGCAAAAGCCTACGGAATGGACTTTCCCCCCGTAAGTAGGGGTTTTACTGTATATTCTTAGAATGAGGGACTGCGGTAGCTTAAGGTTAAGATACTGAACTTGATCACTGGGAGTTTGGCAGGTCAGCAGTTTGAGACCCAAGTGCTGCATGATGGAGTGAGCTCCCGTCTCTGTCCCACCTCCAGCCAATGTAGCAGTTCAAAAGCAAGAAATTGCAAGTAGGTAAATAGGTACCGCTTCGGCGGGGAAGGTAACAGTGTTCCATGTGCGTCTAGTCATGCCTGCCACATGACCATGGGATTTTCTGCAGGCAGAGACAACCGTGGCTCTTTGGCTCTAAACAGATATGAGTCAGATACAACTGGCTTTTAGGCAGGTGCGACCTGTAGTTTGCCTATTCTTAAAATATGAAGTGCCTTTCTGTATTATTTTTCTATGGAAAAGTTTTTGGAAAATGTGGCAATCTCATTCTAGATGAGAAAGCAGCTTTACAGTGAACCTTAAAAGGATTGATAGAGGCTGGACCATAGAAGGGAAGAAAAGTAGGGAGGCTGTGAGCTGAAATGCGATCACATCCAGTATGATCAGTGAACTACTGATTCACCCCACAAACCCAGGACAGTCATTGATTGCCATTTCAAACATAATACCAGCTCTAAATCGAATCACATTTCCAATGTAGTCACATCCTGAACAAAAGCTGCAAAAAGGGCAGAAGAGCCTTGCAAATGCCATTGGGAAAAATGAGGCACATGGCCATTTTAATGTTATTTTAAACTCTACTGATTTATATGGCTTGGAATTCTTAGGACCCAATCTGTGCATTTGTATATTGGTATATTTTATTCGGGTCATGTACCATAAATAAACTTGTTGGTTTTGGCAATAAGAGACAGGATTATACTAACAAAATCTTTGACATGCTTGTACCTTTATGGATGCTGAAATGTTACATACAGGATGAGCTTTTTGGTTCTCCATAATTTTTTTAAAATAGTTGAGAACAAAGGCATTCGTAGAAGAGGGTTCTTAGGTCACAGGGCATTGGCTGAAGTCAAGGAACTTCAAGGATTGTCTGGGTCCCTAAGAAGGAACATCTATCTCAGGGTGTGGAGAAAAAAGTCTGATTTTAATTTTTTTGTGTGGGGAAGGTGATTTAACACACACACAAACCACACACACCAGTTTCCGGCTCTACCACTCCTCAACCAGCACCAGGATTTACTGGTTTACTGCAAGAGTGTTGTTCTGTGCATTGAGCTTGTGCAGCATTGATGAGAATGAAGGGAGAACCAACAGGTGAATGCTTCAGGGCATCCATGCCATGAGAAACAAGGCAAAGAATGAATGGCCAGAGCTGGGACTTGCCATTGTGCAAGTGGTGGCAAAGACCCTGGGGAGAAACTGCCTGAAGGCTGATACCGATCCTCGCAGGAGTCCCAAAAAGCTTTGGAAAATGCACACTAAAATATATTCTTATGTGCGTTTATTGCTTAGAATGTTTTGGACAAAGGCTACATTCTAAGAAATCCTTTCCTATACAAATGGTCCCAAGATCATTCCCTGACTGTTATCTTTTGTAAGGGAAATCTGACTATCAAAATCAGGAAGGGCTTGTGACTGAGACAGGAGAGTTGCTGAAAATCTGGAGCTCAGATAGTTATTTGAAACCTGAAGCTCAGATAATTACCTTGCAAGAGATAATTAACTATCATTATAGTTCCAAGATCCCCAAAACTAAAGAGTTACAACTGTAAATTTCTAATGCCTGAAAAGTAACTAAAATAATTTCTTTTTATTTTTGAATGTGACCAGCTACTTAACTGCAGTACAAGATGTGCCTAAGCAGCCTCGTTGTCGACTGCAACTCGTATCTGAAACAGGAAAAATGTCATTGGCGTGAATTTGATTAAGGTGTATCCCAGCTTGCCATGAAGTGACCCACACACTATGATCTTGGAGCCATCCCCTGTGGCACACACGAAATGAGACGTGCAGTATTCAACACCAGGACTGCAATGGCCTGCCGTGGCCTTGAGGATATTGACTAGGTGCGCCTTCACAGCCAGTCCATCTGGCATGGCTTCTTCCACCTCCATGACCGTTGGGAATAAGAGTTCCTCCTCTGCTCATTTTGCCATTGGGCCCAATATGATGGTTTTCAGTGGTATTCCCTCCACTGAGGGGGATCATCACCCCACTTAACATACCTGTCAAGTGCAGCTCCGGAGAATACGGGACCTGCGCAGTAGCCTTCTGCACAGAACCCTTCTACACATGCGTAGAAGGCTTCTACGCATGCGTAGAAGGGTTCTGCGCAGAAATGGATGCACAGAAATGGCGGCAGGAAAGTAGAGTTTGCGGCGCTGAATTATGGGAAATCCCAGCCAATATGGGATACTTGACAGGTATGCCACCTAAAGGGGCTCATCTTCCCTTAGTCATTGGCTCCTTTAGGGAGTCAGGTTAGTTAACCTCCACCTGACACTCTGCATTGAGTTGCTGGCTGTACGGTCTATTCAATTACCATAGCAGGATGTCTGGCCAGACAATAAGCAGGCTAAGGTAACACTAAAAATGTTGTCTTGAACGCATATGTATGTGACCCATTTTTCTGAAACTCTTATTTGAGATTAAATTGCCCTGTGTAAATCTGACTTGCAAATGTTGTTGTGTCATTCAAATGCTCTTCTTGAGGGGTAAAGCTTTGGACTTCCTTCTCCGTTGAAGAGACATATCTCAGCATAAAATTATAACAAGCTGTTTGATGATTTCCTCTCCAGCTGCCCTGAGACCACTCTTATCATATCTAGCTTACATATTTATGGGAACCAGGAATTATCCTTCCCTGATGGAAGATAAATAATAATAATAAAAAACCAGGTTTCTGCTAAACATATTGCTTGGCATTGGTGGCATATAGAATTGGGATTTCTATGGCATTGTGGCACAAATCATACGGGATCCACAGCAGATATCCCAGCAGCTACTGAGCTCCATTAACCTGGCACAAAGATACTTCACCAGTGGTTATTCTAGTAATGTTTACTCTTTGCATTAGTTTATCTGATGGTCAGGTACCATTCAAAAACCCCTTAAGAAACATGGCCATGTTGAAAAAAAATCTAATGCCACTAAGCAGTGCTCAAGAACAATAATAGTACATTCTTTTTTATTCAAATATCATCTAAGTTTGGTCACTGCATATAATAAGGAACACCTCAGGCCACCTGGCTAATGGAGGTTTCCTTATGATTTTGTGCATGCATTTGACTGTAGGAGACATACTTTGTTCATTCTTCTTCTTTTCTTCTGAGTCTCGGCCAGATGTGAAGCTGCCAAAATGAAGCCCCCTTTTAGTGAGTTCATTCTGTGGCTCCTTTGGCCTGACCTAGTGTAAGAAAGATTAGCTGGCACAAGGTGGCCATTGCCACCCAATTGTAGTTCAGAAATACTGCCATCTTCAAGAAGGCTCTTTCTGTGTAGCCCACTTTGTTCATTATAGAAAAGGGAATGTAGAATTTCTTCCTGAGTCAAGAAACAAAACAGAGTATAATGCTGATGATTACTGCTTTGTCCTGTCATGGTTGTGCCATGCAGATCTTCAGGGCTTTCGTTTACCCCATACATTGACTGAAATCCAATAGTACGGCACAACTAGACTAGGTACTAAATTAAATTTAGGAAGAGTTGACTCACCAATCCCCATTGTTTCAATAGTCCTATAGTTGCAGCGTACTACTGGATTTCTGCTTAACATTTACCTGTATATTGCAGGATTCATCAAATGTTGAGTGCTCTTTGCTGTTTTTTCTACTGCACAAGTGCAGAGACTATAAAAATATTAGTTGAATCTATGATTGGACACAGCTTTGGTTGGTTGCTTTGAAAATGCTGAATATTCAGTGTCTTTAGCCTCTGCCATGCCACACTGTACATCCTTTATTTGTCCATTTCCTTTCCATGTTTTTGGTTCTATTGAGCAGAAATATCTTTAACTTTTTAAAATGATTCATAACTCACCAACCTGTCCTTCAGAAGGCATCTTCTCTGGGGTCTTCTCTATAAAGATTTTGGTAGAACATGCCAAAAGTCATATGGAGGATGATAAGGTAAAACAAATCACTCCTGCCCCTTTAACCTTCCTTTTATCAAAGCAAAGCAAACCTGCTACATTTTCTCCTTCTGAAATTTCACAGGTTTCTTGGCTAAAGACACATCAGTGCTTTGGGTCATTTTAATAGACATTGACTACAAAAGAATTGTATGGAGATAGGCACGTCATGTTTTGGAATCAGCCAACTATAAAGTTTGCTCTTGCACAAACTTTATTTTCTCTGTTCATCTGAAACTTAATAAGCACCATCCTGTTAGAAGTAGTGATTTATTCTGCAAAGTTCATCCAATTTGACCAAGACACTCCCTCATATTTACCTTTTTTTTAAAAAAAGATGGGGGAGATGTGTAGCATAGAACTGTCATCCCTCCTTTTAGCAATTGAATACAAATTACAAAGGGATGCTGAGGACTGCTTGTTTCATCCAATTCAGACAAACAAAGAAAAGCTTTATTCATTTAATAACCTCCAGCCACTCTGGACAGGAGGCACAAAGATTTGGATTTCCTAATTAGGATTCTCATTTGGATCACAGTCAGATTAAGAGGCTTCTCAATTTGCCTGAGCTAAATTCAGCTGTTTTCCAAATTGCTGACTCAGGCTCTGAACTGATTGGTGGTAAATGAACCCCCTCTTTATTTTAAATGTATTGAGAGTTGTCAGTGTTGATATGATAACTGTGCCTTGTGTGTCTAGTCACTTCCTGTTGAATTTCCCAGCAAAAGAAATTCCACAAGGAGCAAACCTTTCAGATTGCAGCAAGGGTAAATCTACTCTAAACTACCATGTTCTCCGGGACCATTGCCAGCTAAATGCCAATGCGATTCTACTCTATTCATTTGCATGCAGATGCCCACTTGCTTTCACTTTTCTAGCATTGTAAGATGAAGAATTCCTACCAGAAGATGCTACAGTTTTCTATCTCAATGCATACCTGTCAACCACGGCTCCAGACAATCCAGGACCTGTGCAGAATGGTTCTGCGCAGGTCGCTTCTACACATGTGTAGAAGGCTTTTACGCATGCATAGAAGGCTTTTACGCATGCGTAGAAGGCTTCTACGATCCCCTTCTGCACAGAAGCCTTCTACACATGTGTAGAAGCGAGCTGCGCAGAAGGGATGTGCAGTAACGCCTTTCCCCCCGCTGCCAAATTCCGGGGTTGACAGGTATCTCTAAATGTCCTTCTCATTCAGTGGGAAACAGAATGCAAACAAATGGAGCTTTTTGATACCATATTTTACAAAAAAAAAATCATATTCCCAAAAAATAATATTTTACATGTTTTCTTTCTATGCTGACAGACAGCAGCTTCCCCTATCCTTAGGTATGAAATATATCCCAATAATAAATCTTAGACCATAGAACCACAGGGCTGGAAAGAATCCTAAGGATCATCAAGTCCAGCCCGTGCTTAGGAGTCACAGTGGGGAACCGAACTTGCAACCAGATACCTAAACCACTGAACTATTCAGCATGCCTACTGCCATGTTCTTTTAGCTAGATATGCTGTGGATTGTATGTAGGACTTTCTGCATGCAAGGCATGTACTTTCTCACTGAGCTGTGGCCCACCCCCATGTACCAAACATACTATTTGGAAATTTGGAGTAGCTCCAAAAGTTCAAAGTTTGCATATGCAATTTTTAAAGATCTCAATTCTTAATGGCTCTTCCAACTGCAAGTATTTGTTTTCCTTAAAATACTATGTTCTGCAGTGGTGTTACCAGCATTCTTCCTACCATCCATATGATATTCCTTTTCTCAACTCATCATACACTCCCCACTACCATTGACTTTCCATTTATTTTCATTCCCCCTGAAGTGCAGGTTGGGTTCTGAAGAGGCAGGGGAACTAGAGACCAAATTGCCAACATACATTGGATCATGAAGAAAACAAAGAAATACCAGAAACAAGTCTACTTTTGTTTCATTGACTACACCAAGGCCTTTGACTGTGTGGACCATAACCAAGTGTGGCAAGTAATTAAAGAGATGGGAATACCAGAACACCTTACATGTCTCATGAGAAATCTGTACCTGAATCAAGAAGCAACAGTTAGGACAGGATACGGAATGATGGAGTGGTTTGGAATAGGAAAAGGAGTAAGACAAGGCTGCATCTTGTCACCCTGCTTATTCAACTTATACACAGAGCACATAATGCACAATGTAGGGTTGAATGAATCAAAAGTTGGAATCAAAATTGCTGGGGAAAACATCAACATTTTGAGATATGCAGGTGATACTACCCTAATGGCAGAAAGTGAGGAGGACCTAAAGAAGCTCTTGCTTAGATTGAAGGATGAGAGTGCAAAACCTGCCTTGAGACTCAACATCAAGAAAACCAAGATAATGGCAACAGGCCCTATCAGTCTTTGGAAAATAGATGGGGAAGAAGTAGAAGCAGTGACAGACTTTACATTCTTAGGATCAAAGATCACTGCAGATGGTGATTGCAGCCTTGAAATAAAAAGGCGACTAATTCTTGGGAGGCAAGCTATGAGAAATTTGGGGTACATAGTTAAAAGTAGAGACATCACCTTGAAAACAAAAGTCCACACAGTCAAAGCAATGATATTTCCAGTAGTAATATATGGGTGTGAGAACTGGGCCATAGGGAAAGCTGAGCGCAGAAGAATAGACGCCTTTGAGATGTGGTGTTGGAGGAGAATTTTGAGAGTACCCTGGACATCAAAGAGAACAAATAGGTTGATCTTAAAAGAAATCAACCCCGACTGCTGCTTGGAAGGTCAAATATTGAAGACAAAGCTAAAGTACTTTGAACATCAAATGAAAAGAGAGGATTCACTTGAGAAAGCCTTGATGCTTGGAAAGGTCCAAGGCAAAAGAAGAAGGGGGCGGCAGAGAATGAGATGGCTAGATGGCATTGTTGACACAATGGGTACAAAGCTGGGCAGGTTGAGGAGGATGGTGGAGGATAGGGGTGCCTGGTGTGCTGTGGTCCATGGGGTTGCGAAGGGTCTGAATCGGCTGTGCGACTGAACAACAACAAAAAGTATGATTTAATTTTAGTTATTGATTTCTACCTGAAGGGGGCATCAGTTAGCACGTTCTGTTTGTAGTCATGTTTGTAGAGAAAGCTGCTGGAAGCTTTCAATTAGCAGTCATGAAAGAAAGAAAGAAAGAAAGAGAAAGAAAAGATTTTTAAAAACTTAAGGAAAAGTAGCTTTTATAAAGAAATATAGAACTTTAAAGAGCAGTTTGGATGCAAATCCTTTTTAGGACCCATACCTCCAAGCATTGTAAGGGGGTGAATGGATAGATGGCTATTCCCTTAAGACAGCTTTGGATACCAGCATGTATAATGGAAGTCACCGTATATGCATCTCTATATGCCTCTGCAAACCCTGATTTGGGTTCTGTGCATGTTTAGTCTGTGCAGTCATGCTTTCTAAGCAGATAGTAGAACTGAAGCGGCTTAATACTGTCGTCATTCCACTTGGTACCTCTCTTGGACATAGGGAGCATCTGAGAGCGGTTCAGGACAAATCAAGCCACAGGCCATTGAACTGCTAAATAGAGCACTGCAGTGTGTTGTGCATCAGGACTGTGCTAAAATAGTACCTTGGACACACAGAGAGAGTCCCTGCAATTTTTATGTAACGCTGTACAGCACTATTCCATCATATTCAGTGTCCCACCACCACTACCACAGCTAAAGCGAACTTAGCATTTTGTCTAGAGAGGTCAGCTAAGAAAGATCTAGGACAAATTATGCACTTGAGGTTTCTAAACTCACTTCTTTTAAAACGAAGTACCGTATTTGCTGACATATAAGACTCACTCTCCCCTTAAAATACACCGGGAAAACAGTCTCTTATACTCCAATGCATCTACCATATTTACCGGCATATAAACACACTCCCCCCTTAAAATACACTGGAAAAACGGACTTATATCTTATATTCTGATGCATTTTATAAGCCAGCAAATACAGTAATTGTTCCAGTTTTGTACAACTGGAAGTCACTCTTCTGAGGCCACCCAATTTTCTTTTTAATGCTTGCAATTGATGATCAGGAGATGTCAGTGAGATTCCTTAAGCAGCTTTATTGGAGATCTTCACCAACGTTTGGCTCTCCTGCCTGCAGGACTCCTTTTGTACCTCCAAGCACCCAAATTTCAATCAATTCCAGGTGGTTTCTTGGTGGGATAAACATCATCAGCTTGACTGACCCTGCAGTCATAACATTGAACACTTTCCCTCTCCAGTAGACCCCACCTGCCAAAGCTTGCAGTGGCCCATGAGAATGTTTTCTGTTCACCTTCTCTTTTGATTTAGGGCAGTGATGGCGAACCTATGGCATGTGTGCCAGAGGTGGCACTTGGAGCCCTTTCTGTGGGCACCCATGCAGTCACCCCAGCACAGAGTTTGGCCCGCCCCTCTGTCCAGCAGCCCAATGGGAGCGCTTCCTCCCTTCCCCAGCACAGAGTTCACCCCACCTCTCTGCTCAGCAGCCCAGTGGGAGCGTTTCCTTCCTTCCCTTTTGCTATGTTGGCACTTTGTGATAAATAAGTGGGTTTTGGTTTAAAGTTTGGGCACTCGGTCTCTAAAAGGTTTGCCATCACTGATTTAGGACATAATTGGGCACACAGTAAACATGCCAGTAGGTATTGAGCATCCTTTAAAAAGAAAAATCTGTTTATTTGGAAAATTAACCTTTTTTTTTTTTTGCATTTGGTCACTGGAAGACAAACATGGTTTCATTTTAAAAGAATTGTATTTTGGCAGTTTCATGTCTGACCTAGACACAGAAGAAGAAGAAGTAGTGTGTTTGTGCAGACATTTATATGCAGAAATAGGCCAGGGCCACAATATCTGAGGGATTGCCTCTCCTTATATACATTTATCTGAATATGAAGATTTGCCAGGAGGCTGTCCTCTGCATTTCCGTGCTTGGAGTGAGCCTCTAACATGCCCAGAGGCTTTCCTTTTGGCAGCAACGACCAGTTATGGAATACTCTCCCTGAGACTCAGTTGAGTTCAGATTTAATTTGCTTCCATTCATACTGCAGATGTCATTGTGATTATTACTATCGTGGGTTATATATTCTTGTGTTATGATTTTATGTTGAATTATTTTACTGATTGTGTCGCTCCTGGTCATTCCTTGATCTAAGGCAGGTTAGAACTACAGGTATTTTAGCAAAATGTGTAAAAATAAATATATTCTGATGAATATGTAGTCTTTGGCCATTGAGGCAACACACAGTGAAATACTTCTTACTGCTGAGTGTGTCAGTTCAGTGGACTCCTGGCACTGACAGAGACATCATTTGTAGATGAGTTTGCTGAGGCAGAACTTTCATAACTGGCACATTATTGTTCAGCCAGGATAAACAGCCATTCTCACTTTTCTTTCCATAATGTCAGTTGGATTCTTCTTCTTTTTTTGTTTTTTCTTGTTGACAGTATGGTTTATTTTTGTATTTTTATACTGCAGCATGCTACAGCCAAGATTCGGTTAGCAGTCGAGTTTACACTTGTGTCCTTTGGATCCGAAGGTGGCTTTTCTGAACAAAAGCATCCAATTTTAAAAACATTATTGAGTGAGTCACACAACAATAATATCTAACTTCATTATACCACCTGCACCCATGGGGCAAAAAGGAGACTAGAGTCCATTTTGGCTGGGGAAATGGCTTAGGTAAAGGTTTCCCTTGCTCGAAAGCCAGTCGTATCCGACTCTAGGGTGCAGTGCTCATCTCTGTTTCTAAGCCGAAGAGCCAGCGCTGTCTGCTTCTGCAGACATTTCCGTGGTCATGTGGCAGGCATGACTAGACACCGGAGCGCACGGAACGCTGTTACCTTCCCACCAAAATGGTCCCTATTTATCTACTTGCAATTTCTTGCTTTCGAACTGCTAGGTTGGCAGGAGCTGAGACAAAGACGGGAGCTCATTCCGTCCTGCAGTACTCGGGAATCGAACTGCTGACCTTCCGCTTCCCAGTCAGCATCTTAGCTACTTGAGCCACTGCAGTCCCTAGCCCAAAGTTATTAAATGTCCTGCAACGCATGCCGTGGTTCCTCTGGAAGTCTCAGGAAGGACACTTTATAAACTGAATCAAATGGTCATCTGGTTGCCACAACTTTACCAGTGGTACTAATCCTGTGCTAAAATATCCTAATGAGAGGGAAGGTAATATCACTTACTGATTTCAAACCATGAGAATGTAAATCAGGGATTCTCTACCTGGGCCAGATGCAGCCCGTGGCACCATTTCATGTGGCCTCCCACCGCTTCCACCACACCAAGAAGTGCCATGCGGTAGAGAAAGAGCAAAATGGCCATCCGGCCCCAAAGCTTTCTGAGGGAGCGTGACCCGGCCCTTGGCTTTAAAAGGTTGAGAACTCCTGATATAAAGTATCAGGAAGAGGGATACCAAGTCTGTTAGCTTACTGTCATAGCCCATCCAATTCCACAGAGAGAAAGTACTTTGGCTCATAAAGCTGAAACAAGAATGGGATGAGATACAATAACTTAGAGTTTACCCACAGGATTACTTTAACCTGGGGCTGTTTCTGTGACACCCAGTCCCATCCAAATCTTCCATCCTGCTCGTTCTCAAAAACTTGTCCAAGCAAAATTAAAGGTTGATCGGCTGCAGGAGTAGCTATGCATCCTTAAAATAGAACACAGTGTGCACACATGTGCACCCATATTTACTACAAGCAAATATATTTTCCCCCAAAACTAGATGTTGACTTCCGGCAACATCTGGTTCTTTTCTCCCACCATTAGTTTTCACATTTTGTTTGGCAGGGCACACAGCTTTTAGAAGATCTGGGGACAGAAAACTTGTTCCTGAATTTTTCAGCATTGCCCACCTCTTGCTTCAAACAAAGAACTCAGTTTTTGAACTGAAAAATTAATTAGTAATTTAAATAAACAAGGGAAATGTTTCCTGTGCTTAAGACATCTAATCATGAGGTTTTGGCTATCATCAGCAATAGTTTATCTTTTATATTCTGAAAGAAAAAGCATTTTAAGAAGCCATAGTTGAGTCCAGGATGTGACCAGCTGCTTTAGAAAAAGAAAACCTGGACATTTGGAACAAAGCTAGCTGTCTCCATTGGAGACCGTCAACAAGAGAACCCTGTGTAAATGCCCAGCCCTAAACTTTTCTTCTTAGAGGTAAGTCTGATACAATAAAATGAGACTTGCATCATGCTTTTGTTCTCAATATTTATTAATGCACATGATGACCTTTATATGAATGATGTAAGTATAATTCAAAAAGACTGTATGTGGCTGACTATGTCATCAAATATGTCAGGATTTGCTCTGTATCTGAAGTTGGGTGAATTCGAATTATTTTTTGCTGCCTGTTTGTTATGTATGTATGTATGCATGTTCATTATACTGTAAAGGCAAGAATGTAACCACTCCAGATACAAACGATATCAGCTGTAAAGGAACGCGAGCAGACAGCCCATAGAGGGCAGCTGCGAGCGTTCAGCCTCACATGGTTCACATTGCTCAATCACGGACAGCCGCGGGAAAACCTTCCCCGCATTCAGCAGCAGAAGAAAGAGGCGTGCCTGGGCGAGGCCACGCCGGTAGCAGCCAATGAGCTACCGTGCTACAAGATTCAAATGTAGAGGGCTACTGTATATATTGAGATGTATCACCGCCATTACCTCATGCTTCACTGGAACCTCATGCAATAAACCTGTGTTAAACCAACCTTTCGGTTGTCCGGTTGTCTTTGGTCCCATACACTAAACTGGCGACGAAGGTGGGATATGGCTGCCCACGGGACCAAGACATGCGCCGGCTACGAGATCAAGAAGCCGGGAGACTTGGAGCTGTTTGAGATAGACTTCAACGCAGCGCTGGTGGAGCTCGAAGTCTCCGATGAGGCCAAAAAGAGGGCCATTTTTGTCCGCATGCTCGGACACGAGACCAAGAGGACCTTGGTGGACCTGATCGCGCCGAGGAAGGTGAGCGACTTCAAAGCTACAGAGCTCCTGGCGGCGTTGCGCGCCCATCTCCGGCCAGCAATAGCGATGTTCCCCGCTCGGAGCGCGTTCTGGAGGCGAGTCCAGGCACCCGGGGAATCGGTCGATGAGTTCGCCGCGGCCCTGCGGTTGGCCGCCGGCCCATGCAAGTGGGAGCTCCCCGACATCACCCTCCGGGACTGCCTGCTCTGCGGTCTGAGGGACACAGAGACTCAGCGTGCGCTGATAAAAAGGGAGCCGCCTCCCACGTGGCAACAAGTCCTCGACACGGCACAGGCCGCGGAGGCCACTACTGCCGGGGTGCACGAGCTTCAGGACTGGCGCCCGAAGCCCGCAAAGGCAGAGAGCTCGGTGCGCGCGGCCCGGCGAGTTTCGAACTCGTCTGCGGAGAGCGGCGACGACGAGGACGTCCGGAGGGTCCAGAGAGAGGGCCGGCGCTGCGACGGCTGCGGTGCCGCCCACGCCCGCGCCAAATGCCCGTTCCGCAAGGCCGAGTGCCACAACTGCGGCCGGCGCGGGCACATCGCCAAGGTCTGCCGGAAACGGCGCGAGGCCACCAGGAGTTCTCCAGACCGCTCGGCGAGGCAGGACCGCACCACGAGGCAGGACCGCACCACGAGGCCAAAGGACGGCACCCGGACCACGAGGACGCGGGACGGAGTAGGGCGCATCTCCGACGACAGCGAGGACGACGCGCCGGTTTGCAGCGTTTCCACGGAGCACCCCCGTTACTTCGTTGAGGTAGTAATACAAGGGGCCCCTGTTAGAATGGAGGTGGACTCGGGTTCTTCATACTCTATTATCTCCCAGGGGGAGTTCATGAAAATCGCCCCCCGCATGCAGCCCAAGCTCAAAGCGTTGAGGGCCACACTGAAGGACGTGCAAGGGAACCGCATCCCAGTGTTGGGGGTTGGGAAGTTCCAGGTCCGGTTTAAAAAGCACACCGCAATGCTTCCCCTAGTCGTCCTCAAGGGAGGTAAATGCAGCCTCCTCGGGACTCAATGGTTCCAGCCCCTGGGGTTGTTCATTGGGGGGGTGCACGCCGTGGGAGCACACGCCGCCGAGACTGATCCAATACAGAGCGTGTGCGACGCGCACCCCGAGGTTTTTAAAAAGGGGCTCGGAAAATTCAAGGGCCCCCCAGTGACTTTCGACCTGGACCCGGGAGTACGTCCAATCAGACTTAAACCGCGCAGAGTGCCTTTCGCACTAAAGGACAAAATAGAGGCGGAGTTGGACAAATTGGTGGGCCAGGGGATTCTTGTTCCTGTTGATTCTGCGGAGTGGGAAACTCCAATTGTAACAGCGCTCAAGGCCAACGGGGAGGTCCGCATATGCGCTGATTACAAGTGCACCATCAATAAGGCGATCCGCCCTAATGCGTATCCGGTGCCGGTAGTCAGCCACTTGTTGGCCAGGTTACACGGGGGGAGGTGTTTCGCTAAACTCGACCTGGCCCAAGCCTACCAGCAACTCCCGGTGACCCCCGCCGCAGCTGCTGCGCAGACCATAGTCACCCACAAAGGGGCGTTCCAGGTATCGCGCCTCCAATTCGGCGTGAATTCGGCGCCCGGGATCTTCCAGTCACTTGTGGAACGCCTCCTGAAGGGGTTAGAGGGGGTGTTACCCTACTTTGATGACGTATTGATTACAGGGGGGAGCCGGGCTGAATTAGCAACAAGGTTGGGAAAGGTCCTGACAATATTCGAAAAGGCGGGGTTGCGGTTGCGGAAAGACAAATGCGTCTTCTTCGCTACAGAGGTTGAGTTCCTAGGGTTCCGTGTCACTCCCGAGGGAATAAGGCCAGCCCAATCCAAGGTAGCCGCCATCAAGAAGACCCCTCGCCCCACCTCCAAGCCCAAGTTGCAGTCGTTCCTCAGACTGCTCAACTTCTACCACTCCTTCCTCCCGCGGAAGGCAGCCGTGGCAGAACCGCTACACAAATTGTTAAAAAAGGACGAGGCATGGAAGTGGGGCGACGACCAGGAGAAGGCTTTCAATGACCTGAAGCGACTCCTGGCATCAGATGCTGTACTGACCCACTTCAATCCCAAACGCCCAGTAGTCCTGATATGCGATGCATCCCCGGTGGGGGTGGGGGCGGTGTTATGCCACGTGCTGGAGAACGGTAGGGAGGCCCCGATAGCGTTCTACTCTAGGTCCTTGTCCCAAGCGGAGAGAAACTATGCTCAGACAGACAGGGAAGCACTAGCAATAATTGCGGGGACCAAGAAATTTCATGATTTTGTGTACGGCCGCCCCTTCACCATAGTGACTGACCATAAGCCTTTGCTAGGCATTTTCACCGCAGATAAGCCCACGCCCCAAATCCTGTCCCCGAGAATGCTCAGGTGGGCCATTTTTCTCAACGCGTATCAGCACGCGTTGGTATACCGGCCCAGGAAGGAGATCAGCCATGCCGACGCCCTGTCGAGGTCCCCCATTCCCCGGGATTGCTGCCACGTGGGCGAAGTAGAGAGGGACCACCAGGTCTTAATGATAGAGGTTCTAGACTCCCCTCCAGTAGTACCGGCCGACATCGCCAAAGCGACAGGCAAGGACAAAACGCTGGCCACAGTTTGCTCCTGGGTACAGAAAGGGTGGCCCGTGTCTTCCCCAGCAGCGGAATTCGACACATTTTTCAAAAAGAAACTAGAGTTGTCCCTAGAGAGGGGTTGCCTTTTGTGGGGACAGCGGGTAGTGATCCCCACGTCTCTCCGGCCGAGGGTGCTTAAACTGCTGCACGTCAGCCACCCGGGGATCGTCCGCTCAAAGGCGCTAGCCCGCAGTTACTTTTGGTGGCCCCAGCTAGACGCCGACATCGAACACATGGTCGGCACTTGCGAAGCGTGCCAAAGCTCAAGGCCAGAAGAGGCTCGCTCGCCACCTAGGGAGTGGGACGCAGCAAGGGGGCCCTGGTCCCGGGTACATGTAGACTTTGCTGGCCCGTTCAGGGGAACGCTTTTCCTCCTCGTGGTGGACGCGTTCTCCAAGTGGTTGGAGGTCATTCCAGTCTCGAGCACCTCCTCGGCCACAACAATTAAACAGTTAAGGAGGGTCTTTTCCACGTTCGGTTTACCCGACACCCTCGTCAGCGATAACGCTAGCTGTTTCACGTCCGCCGAGTTCGGGGCATTCATGGAGCGCAACGCCATTCGGCACGTCACCTCTGCCCCCTTTCACCCGGCCACCAACGGCCAAGTAGAGCGCCTCGTGCGCACCACGAAAGACGCGCTGCTGCGCATGGGCCCCGGAGACCTCGACCTGAAATTGTGCCAATTCCTGCTAAGATACAGGGTCACCCCATTAGCCTCAGGGTACTCCCCCGCAGAGCTGTTGATGCGCAGGAAGCTGGCCACGGGAATCTCCAAGCTAGACCCCATGAGAGTAGAGGACAAAGGGCGGAACATAGGGGTGGAACCCACAAAGAGTTTCAGCGTAGGCGCCCCGGTGCATTGCAGGAACTACGCCAGCGCGGGGCCAGCCTGGGTGCCGGGCACCGTAATAGAGCAAACCGGCCCCGTCTCATACCGCGTAGAGACCAGTACAGGTTTCCTGTGGAGGCGACACGTGGACCAACTCAGGCGCAGGGTCCCCGGAGAGCAGGACGGAGACGAGAATAGCATCGAATCAGCGTTAGGGTACTCCCCCACCCGCTTATCCCAAGGGGGAGGAAAAGGGGAGCATGGGTCCCCACCAAGGGGGGAGGAAAGGGAATCGATCCACAGAAATCTTTTGCGGGGGTTCCCGACAAAATGGAAGAGCCCCGACCACACACATACCCCGCGGGAGTTTCCCCGAAACACAGATGCCCATAGAAGTTTAGACGTTGATTTACAGTACCAGGGGGAGTTAGCGGAGTGGTCCCCCACCCGTCCTAGCGAAAAGAGGGGTTTCATTTCAGCCCCTGGTACTTCCAGTCCCAGTAGCCCCTGTGAGCTAGAATGCAATATAGCGCCAATTTCCCGGAGACCGACACCCCCAAGACGGGAGGCATCAGCGAGTCCGCCCACCACAGTCTCAAGGTCCCCCGAGCAGGGATCAGAAGGTAGCCAAACCACAAGGGCGACCTCATCGGTTCCGCGGTTCACAATAGGAGGGTCCCCGGGGTCCGAGAGCAACAGGCAGGGGTTCACCTCCCAACTATTCATTCCTTTCCCATCCCCGGGCGCGAGGCAGGCACGGACGCCCCACAGAGCCACTAACGAATCCCCGTTTCCCGTTGCAGGACAAGCACCCGCGGAGTCAGGGATCACAGGCTCTCCAGTACTAGGTCAGACGCAAGCGCGTCCCAAGCGCACGTGCGGCAAGCCACATTGGTTGCGGGACTTCGTCCCATCCTAGGGGGGAGGGATGTTATGTATGTATGTATGCATGTTCATTATACTGTAAAGGCAAGAATGTAACCACTCCAGATACAAACGATATCAGCTGTAAAGGAACGCGAGCAGACAGCCCATAGAGGGCAGCTGCGAGCGTTCAGCCTCACATGGTTCACATTGCTCAATCACGGACAGCCGCGGGAAAACCTTCCCCGCATTCAGCAGCAGAAGAAAGAGGCGTGCCTGGGCGAGGCCACGCCGGTAGCAGCCAATGAGCTACCGTGCTACAAGATTCAAATGTAGAGGGCTACTGTATATATTGAGATGTATCACCGCCATTACCTCATGCTTCACTGGAACCTCATGCAATAAACCTGTGTTAAACCAACCTTTCGGTTGTCCGGTTGTCTTTGGTCCCATACACTAAACTGTTCTTATGAAATGAGATATGTTCCTGCAATGTGTTTGGAATGTTGCTACCTTTTCTGGAACACTGTGTAACACTTTCAAAACTAAGGGATAACACATTTCATTTCATCTTGATGGCTTCTTCTACCGATGCTGTCTGAGGAAATAACAGAGAGCTAAATTCAGGAAGTAATCATAAGAATGAAGATCTAGCAATAAGGTGATAGGGTGATATAGCACTATTCTCATCTATTTAAGTTTTTAAAGCATAAAAGAACTGGGATCATACAGAGGAAATATGGGCATAGGCAGGAACATGAGAAGGAAAGAAAGAAGGACTGTGGCTTAGACTGGCATGCCAATTGCATCGCCAATGTAAACACTGAATTTCCTATTCAATCTGTAAACCAAATGGGAACACTCATTACAATTTCAATCAAAATGAGACTGCAAATCAAACACTGGAGGTGCTGATGCTGATGAAAACTCTGAATAACATATCTGAGATCGCTTCATATTAATTAGATCATCCCTTTACACGTTTTAGAACTTTGCAGGCTTGGTTAATGTAAATATTTTTCTGACTGAGAAAATCATGTTAAACCTGTTGTAGACAAATTTGTGTTGGGTTTATATAAAAATTGGTGCTTGGAATAAGTGGTAACAGTCATTTTAAAGTAAAAGATGTATTTATATATATTTATTTATTTATTATTATATTTATATGCCGCCCATCTGGGAGATTTACCCACTTTGGGTGGCTTACAAGATATTAAAGATATCGCAAGGACATTTTCCACCTTCATCCCTGCCACAGAGCCCCCTGAGCTCCTCCCCTCAGCCGGTTGGAGGGGAGTGGGAATGGCTGTTACCCATGACATGGGCCTTAAGATGTCCGAGGATTTTGCAGAGGATGTTGAGTACTAGGCTCCATCACTGACGTTGAGCCTGGATGCTGTCTCTTAGGTTCCCTCGGATGTTCAGCCACAATGTTTAATTTTATTTCAAGTTTTATGTAATTTACCATCTTTGTTTGTCTGTAAACCGTTTTGTGTCACCAATAGGTGAGGAAAGTGGTATAAAAATATACTAAATAAATACATATAAAAATCCCATTACAATAGAAAATTATACATAATATCACAGCACTTTAAATATTAATAGATTTATTTCAGTATGAGTTTTTATGGATCAAAGCAGTTCCCTTCCAGGACGAGCTGCGGGTGCACCTGCACTCACCCACAGCCCATTGTGGAAGGGAAGGGGCCATGCACTTGGCCCGTTCCCTTCCAGGCTGAGCTGTGGGTCAGTGCAGATGCACTCGCAGCCCATCATGGAAGGGAAGGGGCCAAGCGCGTGTCCCCTTCCTTTCCAGGATGGACTGTGGGTGAGTGCAGGTGCACCCACAGCTCGTCCTGGAAGGGAACCGGCCAAGTGCGTGGCCCCTTCCCTTCCACGATGGGCAGCAAGTGCATCTGCACTCACCCTCAGCTCATCCTGGAAGGGAACGTGCCAAGCGCGGGTGAGTGCAGGTGCACCTGCAGCTCGACCTGGAAGGGAACCGGCCAAGCTCTTGGCTCCTTCCCTTCCAGGACAGGACAAGCCTCGTCTGGGGCCGAGCGGGTCGTCTGCCTCTTCGGAAAGGGAACCGGGGATCGGAGCGTCTGATCCCCATTTCCCTTTCCAAGGAGGCAGGCGAGAGGAGATCCAAGCCCCAAAGCCGGCAGGGCTGCTCTCCGCCTAGGAAGCGCCTTTCCAGGCAGAGACCAGCCTTGTGGGCTTTGGGGCTTGGATCTCTGGTGGTTCACTCGCTGTTTAGAGGCCAGCCTCAAAACAGCGAGGGCACCTTGGAGATCTTTGCCCCAAAGCCGGCAGGGCTGGTATCCTGCTGGGAAGGTGCTTCCAGGGGCAGAGCGGCCCTGCCGGCTTTGTGGCAGAGATCTCTGGAGGAAATCTGTGGGGAAATGGATGCACCACACAACATTAATTTAACGTTGCGTGGTGCAAATTCCCCCCCAGCTTTCCCAACATAATCCGGTTTTAACATTGTGCGGTGCAAACATTAACTGGGGTATTACTTATACCTCATCAGCTCTGCTTGCCAATCCAAGCTTCTATCCATAGCTTACAAATCTTTGAATGATTTGGGAACTGGCTCTTCTCCTGCCAAATTGGCCATCTAAATCTGTGTTGGTCTTCTTCTCATTTTGCCTGTCATCAGAGGTATGATGGATGATGTCCAGAGGGAGATTTTTCTTGGTCATGATATCTTGATTTTGGAATACTTCCCCAAGATAAGTTTGTTTATTGCTGAGGTTGATATCATTTGGGGTTTCATGTGACTGTTTGAAAAAGCTGTCAGCACTCCAGCTGATGAACTGGTTATATACTTTTAAAGCTTTCTGTAGATGTTATGGACTTGCTTTAAAGTCTCTGTGTTTGTTTTATTGTCTGTCTTGCACTGAAGGACCATCCACCACAGCCCAAAACATATTGGAATGCATTTAATACAGGGTTGGCATTCTCAGACAGTTGGTGATACCTCTGACTTGGCAGAGACCAGACCCTGTTTTTCTTTCTTTCTTGTGGTTTTCATTTGCTATAATTGAGTGGCTGCAGGCCAGTGGCCGCAAGCACAGCTCTGTCCGTATTTTGCAAACTAACAGCATCTCATGTTAGGTTGAAACGTTTGAAGTGGTTAGTCTGTGCAAGCATATCAGAGAGACAACAAAAAAGACAAAAAAATTGTGGCACGTTAAAGACAAACTCCTGTGAGCTTTTGTGGATCAAGTCCACTTTGTCAGATGAAAATTCCAGGAAGTTGAATTCTTCAAAAAAACCTCCAGTTTATGAATGTGGGATGTTGATATTTTGTATCCATGGTTCAAGGGACTGGGGTGGCTTAGTGGTTAAGATGCTGAAATTCATGACCGGAAGGTCGGCAGGTCGAGACCAGAGTGTTGCACAATGGAGTGAGCTTCCGTCTCTATCCCAGGTCCTACCAACCTAGCAGTTCGAAAGCAAGAAATGGCAAGTAGATAAATAGGTACCACTTCGGTGGGAAGGGAAACAGTGTTCCGTGTCTGCCACATGTCCACGGAATCTTCTGCAAACACAGACTGCACTAGCTCTTTAGCTATAAACAGAAATGAGCACTGAACCCTAGAGTCAGATACGACTGGTTTTTGAGCCTGGGCAAACTTTACCCTTTACCTATCCATGATTCAAAACACCATGAAATGGCAGCAGTTAAGATGGTCTACATTCCCATAGAGAATAGTACAATTCACAGAGTACCAGTCACACGGAGACAGCAAGCAAGGGAAATTCCCAGAAGCAGGCTCCTTTTTTCATCAGTTAACCCAAACACAAAGCAATTATCATGGATGTTTTTTGACAAGGGTGTATGGTAGTAACCCCAAGAGAGTATCTTGTAGACCATTGGTGTTGTCATTGGTGTTGTCAACATTCAGACTGGCCTTTGCTATGTAAAGCTTGGCATCTTTTTTCCTGCTGACTCTTTGGGCATGATGTTGTGCAGCAGTATTGGGCCATTTCTTAGCCCTTTGAATCGTGAATATAGAACAGGGATTCTCAACCATGGGCCGGATGTGGCCTGCGGCACCATTTCATGTGCCCCCTCCCACCGCCTCCAACACATCAGGAAGTATCATGTGGTGGAGGAAAGGCAAAATGTCTGTCCAGCCCCCCAAAGCTGTCTGAGGGAGCATGACCCGGCCCCCGGCTTTAAAAGGTTGACAACTCCTGATATAGAAACACAATATTTCACATTCCTAAATGAGAAGTGGTTGGTTGTTGTTGTTGTGTGTTTTTTTTGGGGGGGGGGAGAACTGAGTATGATTCAACATGATAGGATGGGATATAATTACTTTTCATGGCTAGAGGTCATGAATCCTAGTGATGACACTCTCATGGAATTTGTAATTTGGTAATTTGCCACCTGGGTAGTTTGAAAGCAAGAAAATTAATTTAATTTAAGTTAAGTTAAGTTAAGTTGTCAAGTCAATATTTGAACTTGTATTGCTGCCCACTCGCCAAGGCAAGTCACAGATATAAAACATCGTACACATCAAAAATTATAGAACCTTAAAACATTAAAAACTGTTAAAACCATTAAAAATACCCTCCCAGCCCATGCAATTTAAAATTATAGCTAGAAGAAATTGCAAGTGGATAAATAGAAACCACGTCGGTGGGAAAGTAAACAGCGCTCCGTGTGCTCCAGTGTCTAATCATTCCTGCCACATGACCACAGAAACGTCTGCAGAAGCAGACAGTGCTGGCTCTTCAACTATGAAATAGAGATGAGCACTGAACCCTTGAGTCGGATACAACTGGCTTTCGAGCAAGGGTGACCTTTACCTTTAGATCTTGGTTTTGTGAAACAACCTTAGTGTTTTCTGATTGAATAAAAAAAATGGTGGTTTCCCATTAATCTCTAAATCAGGGGTTTGCAACCTATAGCCCACGGGCTGGACCCAGGCCGCAGTGCCATTTCATGTGGCCTACCACCCTCACTCCCACCACTGCTGCTGCCACCGGAAACAGCGGAAGCATCAAAAACAGCCAAAAATGTGCTACCCTCGCTCCCGCCGCTGCCAGAAGTGCTGAAAATGTGCTGAAAATATGCCCTAAATGCATCCGCAGCTGTCATAAACAGGTTTACAACAGCCGTGGACGTGTGTTTACTGCAGTGTTTATGGCAGGGGGGACACCATGTGCCCAGCCTGCTCAGCAATCTGAGGGGACGTGGCCCTGCCCACAGCTGGAAAAGGTTGAGAACCCCTGCTCTAAATGAAACAAATGAACATTTAGAAATGGGAGGAGAGGAATGAATGCAAATCCTTTCATTTAGTTTCTCCTGTTCATTTCCCAAAGGAGGGATTCCTGAATCAGAGGAGAAGCACTGCAGTGCATTTGCTGAGCCAACAGCCACCTTCAGGGAACATTCTGCAGGGAGGATGGAGATCGGAGTGTTCTGAAACGGCTAAGACTTGCAAAAACCTCCAAGGGGGAGCATAAAGTGATGGGAAAACTTAGATGCTGTTGCCACTCTTTTTAATTGCTTCCTAAATGAGAACTATTTGCCTATCTCAAATGTGGCAGACCTGCTGCCATGTGGATGTTATGTAACACCTGAAAATAGCAGGCCATTTGGATGGAAAAAACCAAAGGTAAAAGCATCAGCAGACAGGCTGAGTCTTCATGGTAATCAATGTAAAAAACAAAAAGAAAAAATAATAAGAACAAACGAAACATTAAAGAAGGAAAGCTGAAATATAGGAGATAAAGAAAAAAATGACAAGCATGTCAGAAATGAAATGAAAAATGGAACGAAACAATTTTCCAGGCTGCTATTTCTGTTTCACAGTGATAGGGAAACAACGGGTTGGAAAATGGAAACCATGTGATTCCTAATATCCAGATTTCATGATGATAAATTCTTAAACCATTTGAGAGGCAAAGAGAAACTTTGTATTATGTTATAAGTCTTAAGGATTTAGAGCTTTAATAACACATTTTACAGTTTATTAATTGTGTCCTAGAACTGCAAATGGGTCAATGACTTCCTTTAAATTTCATACTAAGCTTGAAGTAGTGTAATGGTTCTTCCATTCTTTTTGCATTTTCAGTAAGTGTGGCAGCTGCTGGATATCGGAAGTACAGTGGACCCTCGCTTAACAAACAGCTCACTTAACACAAAATTCGTATAACAAAAGGAAATCCATAGAAAATAGTGGCTCGGTTAACTATTTTTATTTTTTTGGAATGGATTAATTGGTTTTCAGTGCATTCCTATGGGGAACTGTGTTTCATTTTTTGGTTTTCAATGCATTCCTATGGGAAATTGCATTCAATGCATTCCTATGGGAAATTTTCCTTTTTTTCCCCGTAGCACAAATGGTCATGTAGAACGCATTAGATTTGTTAAGTGCATGTCCCTTTGTGACCCGCTGGACCTCACAGTGGCTTTTGCTACCATCAGCCATGGTATCCTCTAGGCCATCTCTATGTGGTGGGTCTTGGAGGTACTGTCTTGCATTTATTCCTGTCCTTCCTGAATGAGCCAGGGATGAAGCAGATGCACTGGAACAGCTCTGGCTACTGATCTATGGAGTCCTTTAGGGCTCTGCTCAATCATCCCTGCTCTTTAAAATACAGTATATATGTAATTGCTGGGAAAGGTGTGGGTTTTTTCCCTAAGTGTTTGGGTTCAGTGCTACCAGTTGCAAATATTTCTTCCTTCCATCTAAATAAAAGGAAACTATTTTGATTCTAGATTGGTGTCCTGTGTCCACATTGGCTTGAATCAGGGTTAAAAAACTGAAGCTTAGTCCAGAAAAGATAAAGGTGCTACTATTCAGTTGACAGGTCAAGGAATAGGGATTTCGAGTGTGCTGGATGGAACCATGCTCTGCTTGAAAACTCTGGTCTTGGTGTTGGCCAGGGGTGCATTTGTACCATTAAAACATGTGCACTAGCTGTGCCCATTCCTGGAGATGTCTGTCTGTCCACAGTGACACATGACTTTATAACATCCTGCTTGAATTTTCATGCTTGGGTTGTGTTATGTACTGAATAGAATGTGACAAGTACTCTTGAACTGATTGTATCCGGCAATTGTATCCATTGTAAATAATCAGAGACACATTGGAGCAAGCTGTTAAGGATGCTACTGCCGGTGGCAGTAGCAGTATCCAGCTCACATGATACAGATTCCCCTGAATACCTGAAGGGCGGGAAACCTTCCCGCCACACCGCACCTGGAGAAGATGGGTGTGACGATCAATGACATCACACGGACAGTAACCAATGAACTATCACCCGGGTTATTCAAAATGTACAGTGTGCTATAAATAGAGCTGTTTGGTCCACCATTACCTCATGTTCACTCTGACTACCATGAAATAAAGTTGTGTTTTAGTCCTTACTGCGGCTCCTTCTTTGTCTTCCGTGCAAGACACCAAAGGTTGCCTCTGTGTTCAGAACCTTTGTTGGGTCCAAGATATTGTGACCAGACCGTTGACTGGAGTCTAGCTAGGGGTGAGAGCTGATTTTGTTTTGTTTTGTTATTGTTGTGTTCTAACAGTGTAACCTCTACATGTGATAACAATGTATCTGAACCAATGTAACCTTGCCTACGAGTAACAATGTAACCTTCAGCTGATCACTATAAACCCTGTAATAGGACGCGAGCTAATGACCACCAGCTGGCAGCAGCGAGCGTCCAAGCTCTCTTGGTTCAAACCCACCAAAAGGCCACAGCGCGGGAAGTTTCCCGCCGCTACCTACACCTGGACAAGAAGGGCGTGACCAGCCATGACGTCACGCGGGCAGTAGCCAATGGGCTATCGTGGAGCCACATTCAAATACGTTACTACCATATATATAGAGCTGTGCGTCCGCCATTACCTCATGTTCCCTCTGTCCACCATGCAATAAACCTGAGTTAACCCAGCCCTTGGCTGTTTCCTGTGTCTTGACTCTCATACACTAAATTGGCGACGAAGGTGGGATTATGGATCCCCACGGAGCCAGGACACAGAGCGGGTTCAACATTACCAAACCGCAAGACTGGGAGCTTTTTGAGATGGACTTCCAGGCGGCACTGGTGGAACTCAAAGTCAAAGAAGACGACGAGGAAAGGAAGAGGGCCATCCTCACCCGCATGCTTGGGATGGAGACCAAGCGAACGCTGGTGGGCATTATTGCACCGAAGAAGATGGGTGAGTTCAAAGCCGATGACATCATGAAACTGCTGCGTGAGCGTTTCCGACCCTCGAGGGCAATGTTTCCCGCTCGGAGCGCGTTTTGGAGGCGAGTTCAAGCGCCGGACGAGTCGGTAGAAGCCTTCGTAACAGCTATGAGAGTAGCCGCCACCCCCTGCCGATGGGACCACTTTCTAGAGATGGCCCTCAGGGACGGAGTTCTGTGTGGCCTGAAGGACAAGGAAGTGCAGCGCAGCCTGATGAACAAGGAGCCACCACCCACACTGACAGAGGTTGTAGAGGCCGCGGAAGCCGCGGAATCCACGAATGCTGGAGTAGATGAGATGCACAAGTGGCGTGAGTGGCGTCCGAGGGCCGGCAAAGCGGAAAACTTGGTGCACGGAAAGTCCGGACAGTCGGTGCACGCAACCCGACGGACCTCGAAGTCGTCTTCGGAAAGCAGCGACGGCGAGGAGGTCCAGAAGGTCCGAAAGGGAGGGCGCCGTTGCGATGGTTGCGGAGCGGCCCATGAGCGCGTGAGGTGCCCATTCAGAAAAACCGAGTGCTACAACTGCGGTCGCCGGGGACACATCGCCAAGGCATGCAGGAAAGGAAAAGAGGGCCGGAAACAGTCACAAGACCGTTCGGCCAGACCGGACCGTTCAGCGAGGTCCAAAGATGGCGCCCGGACCACGAGGAAGCAGGACGGCGTGGGCCGCATCTCGGACGACAGCGAGGGCGACGCTCCTGTGTTCAGCGTGTCTGCGGGACAGCCCCATTACTTCGTTGAGGTACTAGTACAAGGGACCCCTATTAGGATGGAAGTTGACTCGGGGTCCTCCTATTCTATAATTCCCCAGAGAGAGTTCTTGAAAATCGACCCCCACGTGCGGCCCAAACTTAAAGCGTTGAGGGCCACACTACGGGACGTACAGGGGAACAGCATTCCAGTGTTGGGGGTCGGGACATTCCGGGTTCGTTTTAAGAGACATTCTGCGGAACTTCCCCTAGTGGTGCTAAAAGGGGGGAGTTGTAGCCTCCTCGGGACACAATGGTTCCAGCCTCTAGGTTTGTTCATAGGGGGGGTGCATGCCGTAGGCGTGGACCCAATACAAGCGGTGTGCGACGCACACCCCGCCGTTTTCAAAAGTGGACTGGGAAAGTTCAAGGGACCCCCCGTAGCCTTCGACCTAGACCCGGAGGTCCGCCCGATAAGACTCAAACCGCGCAGGGTGCCGTTCGCACTAAAGGACAAAATAGAGGCGGAACTGGACAAACTGGTGGGTCAGGGGATTCTTGTTCCTGTGGATTCCGCAGAGTGGGAGACTCCAATTGTAACAGCACTGAAGGCTAACGGGGAGGTGCGCATTTGCGCTGATTATAAGTGTACAATTAACAAGGCGATCCGCCCTAATGCATACCCGGTGCCAGTGATCAGCCACCTCCTGGCTAGGCTAAATGGGGGAAAGTGTTTTGCTAAGCTCGATTTAGCACAGGCCTACCAGCAACTCCCTGTAACCCCCGCCACAGCGGCGGCACAAACAATAATTACACATAAGGGGGCGTTCCAGGTGTCGCGTTTACAGTTCGGCGTGAACTCGGCACCTGGCCTTTTTCAGTCGCTCGTGGAACGCCTCCTGAAGGGGCTGGAGGGGGTGTTGCCATATTTTGATGACGTGTTGATAACGGGGGGGAGTAAGGCCGAGCTGGCACATAGATTGGATAAAGTTTTGACCGTGTTCGAGAAAGCGGGGCTGCGACTGAGAAAAGACAAATGTGTCTTTTTCGAAACAGAGGTTGAGTTTTTAGGTTTCCGGGTCACGCCCGAGGGAATTAGGCCGTCCAAATCTAAGGTAGCCGCCATCAAGAAAGCTCCTCGGCCCACATCCAAAACCGAACTGCAGTCATTTCTGGGGCTTCTCAATTTCTACCATACCTTCCTTCCACGGAAGGCGTCTGTTGCCGAGCCGCTCCATCAGTTACTTAAAAAAGAGGAAAAATGGCTGTGGGGTGACGAGCAAGAGAGGGCGTTCACAGAGTTAAAGCAACTCCTGACATCCGAGGCAATCCTGACTCATTTCGACCCCAAACGGCCAGTAGTGTTAGTCTGTGACGCATCCCCGGTGGGGGTGGGGGCGGTGCTTTGCCACGTGTTGAACAACGGAAGGGAGGCCCCGATAGCGTTTTATTCAAGGTCCCTGTCCCAAGCAGAGTGGAATTACGCACAGACCGACAGGGAGGCGTTAGCAATAGTAGCGGGAACCAAAAAATTTCACGATTTTCTGTATGGTCGGCCGTTCAAGATCGTGACTGATCACAAGCCCCTGTTAGGAATCTTCACTGCAAATAAGCCCACGCCCCAGATCCTGTCCCCGAGAATGCTGCGGTGGGCTATTTTTCTTAACGCATACCAACATGAGTTGGAATACCGGCCCGGGAAGGAGATCAGCCATGCAGACGCGCTCTCACGGTCTCCGTTGCCCTTGTCGGACGATCAGAAGGCAGGGGTGGGAAGAGACCGCCAGGTATTGCTAATAGAGGTTTTAGATTCACCCCCATTAGTGCCGGCCGACATTGCCAAGGCAACGGGAAAGGATAGAACACTGGAGAAAGTGTGCTCGTGGGTACAGAAGGGGTGGCCGGCGTCATCCCCAAGCATGGAATTCGACCCATTTTTTCGAAAACGAATAGAATTGTCACTAGAGAGGGGGTGCCTCTTGTGGGGCCAACGGGTGGTGGTTCCTACGTCCCTGCGACTGAAGGTGCTAAAGCTGCTGCACGTCAGCCACCCGGGAATCGTCCGTTCCAAGGCACTGGCCCGCAGTTATTTCTGGTGGCCCCAGCTGGACGCCGACATAGAGCATATGATCGGCACTTGTGAGGCATGTCAGGGCTCCCGACCGGAGGTAGCCCGTCTCCCGCATAGGGAATGGGACGCAGCAAGGGGGCCGTGGTCCAGGGTACACGTAGATTTTGCTGGCCCGTTCCGAGGAACCATTTTTCTCCTGGTAGTGGATGCGTACTCAAAGTGGATGGAGGTCATTCCGGTAAAGAGCACATCATCCGCCACTACCATTGGCCAGCTGAGGAGGGTCTTTTCCACATTCGGTTTACCCGACACTCTGGTCAGCGATAACGCTAGCTGTTTCACGTCCGCTGAGTTCGCGGCATTCATGGAGGCAAATGCAATTCGGCACGTCACATCCGCGCCGTTTCACCCGGCCACGAATGGCCAAGTGGAACGGTTGGTGCGCACAACAAAAGATGCGCTGCGGCGCATGGGCTCGGGGGATCTAAATCACCAAGTCTGTCAATTTCTGTTAGCGTACAGAGTGACCCCATTAGCGTCCGGATATTCGCCGGCTGAGCTGCTGATGCGGAGGAAACTGACCACGATCTTGTCCAGGTTAGACCCGACGAGGGTCGAGGACAAAGGGAAGAACATAGGTTTAGCGGTCTCGAAAGGGTTCGGCGTAGGCGATCCTGTACACTGCAGGAACTATGCCAATGCAGGCCCAGCCTGGGTGCCAGGGACGATAGTAGAACAGACGGGACCGGTGTCGTATCGGGTGGAAACGAACACCGGTCTCCTCTGGAGGAGGCACGCTGACCAACTGCGGCGCCGAGTGAGTGAGGGACCGATCAGTGGGGCTCAGCAACCAGATTCAGCGATAGGGTTCTCCCCCACCCGTTTAGCCCAAGGGGGAGACAGAGAAGGACACCAGTCCAAAGCCAGGGGGGAAAGCAGTGAGCCCGGCTCATATCCTTTTGACACGCCAGTTCTACCAGCTCTAGCCGAGCCCGGGGAGGGGGAAAAGGAGTTTGCAGCCGCCGCTGCCGCTTCCCCCGAATTCGATTACGATTTTAATTTTGCGAGCCGGGGGGGTTTTTTGGAGTGTTCCCCCACCCATCCAAGCGAGAAGAGGGGTTTTTCGTTAGCCCCCAGTGCCCCCGGTTCTTCCCAAACAAAGCACACACCTCCCAACAAAGCCGCAGAGCCGCGGCAAGCCACTAACGAGTCATCCTCTCCAATTACAGGGCAGGAAGCCAGGGAGCAAGGAGGAGGGAGAGAAGCCGGGGCAGGGCAGCCCGCGCCGAGACCCCAGCGTGTTCGAAATAAGCCATCTTGGCTGAGAGACTTCGTCTCGTCCTAGGGGGGAGGAGTGTTGTGTTCTAACAGTGTAACCTCTACATGTGATAACAATGTATCTGAACCAATGTAACCTTGCCTACGAGTAACAATGTAACCTTCAGCTGATCACTATAAACCCTGTAATAGGACGCGAGCTAATGACCACCAGCTGGCAGCAGCGAGCGTCCAAGCTCTCTTGGTTCAAACCCACCAAAAGGCCACAGCGCGGGAAGTTTCCCGCCGCTACCTACACCTGGACAAGAAGGGCGTGACCAGCCATGACGTCACGCGGGCAGTAGCCAATGGGCTATCGTGGAGCCACATTCAAATACATTACTACCATATATATAGAGCTGTGCGTCCGCCATTACCTCATGTTCCCTCTGTCCACCATGCAATAAACCTGAGTTAACCCAGCCCTTGGCTGTTTCCTGTGTCTTGACTCTCATACACTAAAGTTATGATCGCTTCACTGGCTGCTGGTCCATTTCTGGACATGATTGAAAGCAATATAAAGCCCTAAATTTCTTAGGTTCAGACTGTCTTTCCTTATATGAGCACCCCCATGTTTTAAGATCTTCTGTGGCAGTCTTCATCTAGGTCAGTGGTTCCCACATGCCCCACAGAGGAACTTCAATTTCCAGAAGCCTGTCAGTACATTGGCTGATTAGTGCTTGGGGGGAATTGACTTAGGCTTCTGGGGATTTAATTCCAAAACCCAAAGGTTGGGAAAAACTGATCTAGGTCCTCCACCCTCATAAAGCTTTTCTGATGTATGTGAAGCCTCTTCCTATGGGAAGCCAGTTTGGACTTCTCTTTGCCATCTTTCCCATCCATGAGCTGGCAAAGACCCTTCTCATCTGGCAGACATCTGGCAAGTTATAGCCTGCAGTGGCTCAAGTGGCTAAGATGCTGACTGGAAGGTGGGAGGTCAGCAGTTCGATACCCGAATACTGAAGGACGGAATGAGCTCCCACCTCTGTCCCAGCTCCTGCCAACCTAGCAGTTCGAAAGCAAGAAATTGCAAGTAGATAAATTGGGACCACATCAGTGGGAAGGTTAACAGCATTCCGTGCACTCTGTTGTCTAGTCATGCTTGCCACATGACCACAGAAACGTCTGCAGAAGCAGACAGCGCTGGCTCTTTGGGTTTGAAACAGAGATGAGCACTGAACCCTAGAGTCGGATAAAACTGGCTTTTGAGCAAGGGAAACCTTTACCTTTATCTTTACTAGCCTGCCAAGAAAGGGGCTTTAATGTGGTGATATTGTATATGTAAGCTTTTAAAAGTGTTGTTAAAAGATTTTAAATTGTTGCATTTGGTGCTTTAAATATGCCATACATTTTATTTTTAATTTATTGTATTTCAACTGTTTGTTTTTTTTTAAATCGTAAGATACCTAGAGTTTCTCTGTTGGGGGAAACTGGGATGTAAATAAAATGAACAAATTACAGTAGAACCTCCTATAATAAAAATAATTTGTTCTACGAGGCACTTTGTTATACGATGCATGCATTATATAATGAAAATCTCTATGGGAAAAATCGTACAATGAAAATCTCTATAGGAAAAATTGTACAACAAAAAATGTATGATTTTCCCCATAGAGATTTTCGTTATATGATTGCATCGTATAATGAAAATTTTAGTTATATGGGGCACAATGGTTTTTTCAAATCCTCTTTGTTGCATGGTTTTTTCACTGTATGAGGCATTCGTTAAACGGGGTTCTACTGTAATTGATGACTGAATGAATGAGCAACCCTAGGAGGTAGGTTAGAGGTCTGAAGTTGCTCAGGGAGCCTCAAAGAATCACAGAACCACTGAGTTGGAAAATATGACAGATGGTTGCTCAATTCTCTCTTGAATACTTCCAGTGTTGGTGCGCTCACCACCTCTCGAGGTAGTTTGTTCCACTATCATACTGCTCTAACTCATTAAGAGTTTTTTCCTGACATTCAGCATATATCTGGGTTCTTTTAATTTGAGCCTGCTATTATGCATCCTGCATTCTGGGATGACTGAGAACAGATCCCACACATCCTCTTTATGACCATCTTTCAGGTACTTGAAGAGTGCTATCATATCTCATCACAGTCTCTTTTTCTCAAGGCTAAACATGCCCAGTTTCTTCAGTCTTTCCTCACATGAGTGGGTTCCCAGACCTCTGATCATCCTTGTTGCCCTTCTCTGTACCTGCTCTAATTTGTTTGCATCTTTCTTAAAGTGTGATGCCCAGAATTGAACACAGTACTCTAAATGTGGACTAACTGGTGCTGAATAGAGGGGAACTAGTCCCTCATGGGTTTTGGTGAAGGTACATCTGTTAATGCAGTCCCAAACAGTGTTGGCCCTTTCTGCAGCCATGTCATACTGTTGACTCATATTTAGCCTGTGATTTACTGAGCCAAGTAATCCACAATGCACAAGTGAGGATTTGAACCCATGTTGCCTACCCTAGTCTGATGCTCTATGCACACTATACCCGCTTTCCAGTGCGCTCCAGGATGAATGATGCAATTTTTATAAGATATAATAAAATGTGGGAAGAAAAAACAGCTCAGTCAACAGATCAGCATAGCAACCGTAAAGTTCAATTTCCATGCAACATGGAATAAATAGTTCATTTCTTGCCTTGCTCTCAGCTAGGATGACTCATGAACACAGAAGGAACAATGTCACCCGAAATTTTCATTCTCCCCCCACCATTACAAACTGCTCATGTTCTTGGTTAAGGGTGCCCAAACTTTTTGGGCCACGGGCCAGTCTCGTGTTTCAGTGGGTCAGTCATGTGGTTTAGTGGGCCGGTCATGTGGTTCCTCCCACCAGAAGTGAAAGTTAAACGTGCCTTGCAATCTGTTTTGCAACAGGATGACATAGATTTTAAGCTGCCATTTTCTCTGCTTAAACCAGGGTTGCCCAAACTATGGCCTGTGGGCCAGATCCAGCCCCAATGCCAATTCATCTGGCTCACACCGCCCTTGTTGCTCCCGGAAGCAGAAGTAAAACATGCCCGTACAGGCGCGTTTTACTTCCACATCCGAGAGCGATGTGGACCAGATGAATTTGTGTCAGGGGCCAGATCTGGCCCACAGGCCATAGTTTGGGCAACCCAGTTCTTGGCCATCATCCCTAGTATGGGGATCAGCTCCTGCCAACCTGCTCAGGAAGCCTATTGAGCTGAATTCTTGGAGGAAGAATGGAATTAAAAGATGGCAAGCCACTAAAGCAGCAGAATGTATGGTCTTTTGTATGCTGGGAAAAACCCATCGTTCCTATCCACCTTAGGTCTGTGTTATGTGGGAGTATGGGGGAAGGCCTGTTTGTCCCTTGCGTTCAAGGGATGATGGGAGGAATCACTTTGCATATATGCTAAATTACAAAGGTGTGCAAGCGCCAAGGGGTGAGCAAGTTCTTTCTTTCCCACCACAACAGCTGTGACCGCAGGTTCTTAAAGCTCATATATAAATATGTGGATTTGAAAGCTATTGAACAGTGTTACAGCTGCTGGTCTTAAAGGGGTGGAACTGGTGGTTCTAAACAATGGCTATTGTTATTAGCAATGGCTATTAATGGATGTAAGAGGCTATTACGTTAACACATGTGTTACTGCTCATGATGAAATGATTTGTTTTTAAACCCCCTCCCCTTACCTCCGCACAGGATGGAAGAAGCAGTTTTATTGGCCATCAGCTTGGTGGGGTCATGGAGGTACCCAACAGCAAGGAGCCAAGGGTCAAGACAGCCAGAGCCATCCAGATCACGTACTACCTCCAGACCTACCATTCTGCAGCCCAGGATCTCATTGGCGAAAAATGGGAGAATGAGTTTTGCAAGCTGATGCCCAAACTGCAGCTGCTCCACCAGGACCTGCAACTCTATTCCCTGGCCTCCTTCAGCTTGTGGAGGGACTTCCATAAGACCAGCACCCTGGCCAGGGGTAAGATCCTGGTAAGCCTCATGCTCATTCTGACAGCTGTCATCCTTTCCAGCTCCATGAAAGACTGCCTTCGCAGCAAGCCCTTCCTTGGTCTTCTGGGAGTGTTTACAATCTGCATCTCCAGTGTCACCGCGGCTGGGATTTTTTTCATTACTGATGGAAAATATAACTCGACTCTGTTGGGAATCCCTTTCTTCGTGATGGGTAATTATTTGTCTTCATCATAATAATAGGATTAGCACGGCTTAATAACAGGATAGTAAATTGTGTCCTGTGCGCCAAAGATACCGGGTTTTATTTTATTTATTTATTTTAAAGCCCCCCCCCCCTTCGTTGTTCTAAATTGATGTGTCCCTTTGCTATGGAAAGAGAGAAAAATCCCCAAACAAAAGGAAATGGAAAGGGTGAAATGACTGTGTTAGAACTTCAGGCAATTTGAGAGAGGTGTTTTATTGATCCAAGTTACAAAATGAAGGAGAAATTGTTATTGAAAACTAGTCAACTCAGCAGAGGGAATGGATAGCGGCTGAACAGACTTTGATAGAGAACTGATAAGAAGGGGGGGCAAATTGGAATTGCAGAGAAGAAGAGAGGCTAAGAGAGGCTAAAAATGGAAATATTTCTTGCACCCACCCTCTCCGTACAATTTTGCTTGCTAATACTGTGATATCTTCCAATTCTTGGAATTAATTCATTTTTTCACTTTATGCAAAATTTTAATGTAGAATATAAAAAGGGTTATCTACTTATTTTATATCTTTTTAATTTTCCCTTTCAAATATAATTTTTAAAATTTATTGTAGATGTTTCCCCATGGCTTCCTTACCCACCTATATATTCTCTGAGGTTTCCTCCAAATATAATACCAATGGTTTTTAATTGGTTTGTCTCATAATATTTTTGTATACTGGATTCTTCCCAACCTGCTTTGCCAATCACTTTTGACTCAAAGTCTTCACAAGCCAAGACCTTTTATCTTGATTGATGAAACCAGTGACTATTTTTTGCCACTGGGCCAAATTTATTGAATTAATTACTTTGGGGAGAGTTTGGAAAAAATAATTTAATTTTGACAGTGCACTGGTGTTGCCTATGATTGTCAAATTTGCAGTGGATGAAAATCTAGTTGCTGAAGTTTGTTTAAATTATTTGCAATTAATTACTCCAGGTAGCTGAATGATTAATGAATTGTTAGGGTGCCAGTATTATTTTGGATATCATGTTGTATTTTAGATTTAACATTTATGTATACAGTACATCATCAGCAGACATGGTAAAATTATGTATTTGACCATTTACTTCTAAATCTCTAATACTGTGATGCTGTTTTCCCTCATGGCAGTGGGAAAAGGTTCTGAATAGAGGACAAAAAGCAGAGCTAAAAAAGGACACGCCTACTTAGTTCCCAGGTTGGCAGGAGCTGCGACAGAGACGGAAACTCATTCCATTATGCAGTATCCAGGAATTGAACTCCTGCCAACCTAGCAGTTCAAAAGCAAGAAATTGCAAGTAGATAAATGGGAACCACTTTGGTGGGAAGGTAAACAGTGTTCTGTGCACTCCGGTGTTGAGGCCTGCCTGCCATGTGTCCACGGAAACATCTGCAGACTCAGACAGCGCTGGCTCTTTGGCTATAAATAGATTTGAGCACTGAACCCTAGAGTCAGATACGACTGGCTTTCAAGCAAGGACAACCTTTATCTTTACCTTTACTTAGTTTCTCTGCTTAGGAAGAAGCATTACTCTCACTATAGCTTTTGATTTTCATTAACCTGGGAGAGATCATCCGTTCCAATGGTGTGAGGTATCATCAGTACACTGATGATACTGAACTGTACATCTTGGCCCGTGGTGATCCCAGCGATGCAGTTGGAGTCCTGTCCAGGTGTCTGGAGGCTGTTGGGGTTTGGATGGGGGACAATGGGCTACAACATAATCCTGGCAAGATTGAGTGGCTATGGGTCGGGGGTCCTGCGTTATCTCAGGAGCTACCATCTTTGGTCCTGGATGGGGCTATTTCCCCCCAAACATACCTGGTGTGTAATCTGTGGGTCCTCCTGGACTTGCGACTCCTGCTCAAAGAGCAGGTGGCATTAGTGGCCAGGAGGGCTTTTGCACAACTTCGTGTCATATGCCAGTTATGCCTGCTCCTAGATTGGGACTCCTTGCTCACGGTTTCACATGCTCTACATGGGGCTGTCCTTGATGACTATTCAGAGGCTGCAACTGGTTCAGAATGTGGCTGCCCGGGTGGTGATGGGGTGCGGGCGGTATGCCTGTGCCTCGCCACCGCTTCAGGAGCTGCACTGGTTGCTGGTGTGCCTCCGGGTGCAATTCAAGGTGCTGGTAATTACCTACACAGTAGTGGGCCAGGATACTTAAGAGACCACATCACCCCAAAAACATCTGTCAATCCCAATGAGGCTCTCTCATTGTTCCATCTGCTAGAGAAGCACATCTCTCTAGTACCAGAAAGAGAGCCTTCTCTGTGTCTACTCAGGGCCTATGGAACCTCCTGCCAATTGAGTTGCGTCTCCAGAAGGAGTTGCTGCCCTTTAGGAAAGGCCTAAAAACCTGGCTGGCAAAGCAGGTGTGGGGCACCAGTGGTGTGGTGACCCCTGCCTGCTGTCTGATTTAGGAAGAATCACTTTCTCTCTCTTTTAATCTGTTGGGGTTGGGGTACTTTTTTGGTAAGAGTTTTAATGGGTTTTTAAAATAGGTTTTAAAGTTTTTAAATTGTTGTTGGTTTTGTTCTCTGTGTGCCGCCCAGAGTCTTTTGCATTGGGCGGCAATATAAACCAAATAATAAATAAATAAACCTGATTGTCATATTCACAAAGTTTTGTTCAAGAACACCTGGAGTACCAGGGTACACTACCACTGGGAGTGACATGTTCTTTTATTATAGTGCTCATTCAAGACACAAAGATCACAACTAATATCTCTGCATCTGATTTAATGATGCTATTGTCAGCAGGAATCTGACTGATTTTTTTGTTTACTTGCTTTTGACATTTCTACAATCCTTGTGTCTTCTGGGTTGTATGGTAAAGTAAAGTTGTCATACAGGGTAACAAGCAATCTTGAAATCTATACCTATAAGGAAGAGGTGTGCCCGTACGTATGCGGAATACATTTCCACACCCCTGGAGCAAATCCTGTGATACTTGGCACACATGTACCTTTTGCAACTGGGGTCAGCACTGTGAGGTTCCTGAGGCCGAGGGTGGGGCCTGTGCCCCACAAATACAACAAAATGTAAAAACTACAACTCCTAGCAGACACTGCAATGCAACACCACCAATCAGGGAGGCTGGGCCAAGAGTGAGAGAGGCAGGGCACCAGTCACATGCACACACAGACCAACTGCTGCCCACAAAGCATAGCGTGGCTGAGAAACACAGCGGTGCCCATGGCTGGAACGTGCAGGGCCACAGCGGCAAGGCTGACTCAGGCAGCCGCCGCACCCAGCATGGCAATGGGGGCCAAGAAGATGCCCCCAAAATAGCTGGGGAAACCTTAGCCACCCCTAGCCAAGGGGCACAGAGCCACTGCAACAAGGCCCCAACCAACCCCGCATAAAATGCCAAAACCTATACAGCCTTACCATGCCACCGGAATTGCCTCTACCAGGCCCTCAGAGTGGGAGAAGGGGGAGAAGACAAAAATGGGGAGGAGGGGAGAGAAAGCAGGGGGAGGTAGGAAACATAGGGAGAATGGGGAAAGAGGAGGGAAATAAAAGCCACCTCCCCCTTCTTTTTTAAAAAAACATACACACCCAGACAAGCCGGCGGTGGCCGTGGCCTTGTTGGCAGGCCTGGGGGAGAAGGGCCCGCTGTTGCTGTGGCAACAGGGGCCTCCAGACAAGCAGACTGCCTGGAGGAAAGGGAACGGGACTCTCCTCGCATAGGATTGTTACCCCTGCTAGTTGTTTATAAAATCTGTGTTGTGTAGTCTGGTATGTGTCAACAGATATTTGAGATGGGGTGTGTGTTGTCTGTAAGCAAGTATAGGGCATCCATCCAGGGTTTGGGAAACTGAATTATTATTATAGAACAGGGATGCCCAAAATTTCCTCAAACAGCTGAGCAGGCCGGTCACATAAGGTTCCTCCTGGCGCCGGCAGCACATTAATTCAATGCGTGTTTTCAGGCTTTTTTTGCCCACCCCACTGCTTCCAATGGAGGAAGGAGCAAGCTCGGACCATTTTTGTGCCGTTTGTAATTTTTCCGGTGTGTTTTCAGTGCTTTTCTGACATGATTTTGGCACTTCTGGTGCTGACAAGTCACTTTTGGTGTTGGAGGCAATCCAGCCTATGTGCCAGATAATGACATCCCGTGGGCCAGCCCCAGCCCATGGGCCGTAGTTTGGGCACCCTTGTTGTAGGGAATTAGTTGCAGATTGTTTATAATGTGTGTGACATGGTCTAACTTATGTGCAGAACACAAAATTGTTATAATGAATTTTAACTATATTATAATGATTGCATAATCAAAACCATCAGAAAGTAAATTCATCCATTCAATTCAATTCAATTTTCAATTTTCAATTTGTATGCTGCCCACTTGCAGAGCGACTCTGGGCGGCTAACAAGGAAGTACAATATCACAGTTGAAATTACAAAATAACAATCACAGAAACATCTCAGAAGCATTTCAACATTTCAGAAGCATTTCAACAAATATCTCAACCTACCACCATTGTAAAGCATCAACCCAGCCCAATACAAAACTTCAAAAAAATATGAAAAATGTCGCTAACTCAACCCCACTACCCGTATCCTCTTCCCTCCAGGCTGAGACCGCCTGAGGTGGCATCCGGTGGTGATGGTAGCAGCAGCGGGTTTTATAGCCCACCGGCCACACAGCTGCTGCCGCCTTCCCTCCAGTTCGGTGGTCGGCCGGGGAGCATTCAGTGTTGGCGGTGGCTGGCTTTTACAAATAAATCAACATAAAGAAAATGATTTAAAAATGCACCTAAGGGTTTATCTATGAATCTTTTCTCTTGCAGCAATTTGTAAATTTTTTGCAAAAGGGCAAATAGTAGCAATTTTGAAATATCGCCCAAATTAATAATAGTTGTTGTTGTATGTCAGTTTTTAATATTCCTGAGCATGCGGTCTAATCCAAATGACAAAGAACACTGCAAAATCATCATGCTATGAAGGCAACTCATTGCCATATATATATTCTGTCCAAAATTGTGAGTAGCATTATAAAAAAAAACTATTACACAGTAAAACCTCGCATAAAGAGTGCCTCACTTAGAGACTAACTCACTTAAAGAGCAGAATTTTCTCTGAATGGTCGCCCTTGCTTAACAACTAGAAACAACCAAAAAATCGCTTAACAACTAAATCGGGGTTCACAATCTGCCCGAGCAGAAGTCACAATTGGTCACTTACAATTGTGTTTCGCTTAAAGAGCAAACTCGCTTAAAGAGCAATCCTGTGGAATGCATTATGCTCTTTAAGCGAGGTACAATAAAAACAAATATTGGGATCCTACATTGTCATTCCTCTAATGGAACTGCTACCATCAGCGGGACTATAATAAGGAGCAATCCACACCCCACCTTGTAAATTTTTAAAACCAAAACATGGAACTATTTTTAAAACCTAAGAACTAATGTTACTTTTTAGGAAGAGGGAAGGTCAGGACTTTGTGTTATGTGTAAATTAATTTAGAAATTGATTTTAAGGAACATTTCAGAAAGAAAAATTGTTCCCCATTTGATTGATTGATTTGTGGTTGTTTGTTTGTTTATTCACATTTATACCTTACCCTTTTGGTACAAGCACCACTCAGGGCAGCTTCTTCTTCCGTGTCTAGGCTGGACATGAAACTACCAAAATGAAGGCACCTTTTGGTAAGTTCATTCTGCAGTTCCTTTCGCCTGACGTAGTGTGAGAAAGATTAGTCGGCAACACAATGTTGCTGTTACCAGGGTGCTCCTCGAAGGCTGTGGTTCAAAAATACCACAGCCTTCGAGGAGGCTAAAAAATCACCCCGTAATAGCCAAAAAAACCCCACAAGAAACAAAGATTCCTCAGCTTCAGATTACTTCCCATAAACATCTATTTTTCGGTGTTGCCAAGCTGTACCCAGCAGGAAGCGTCCAGAGGATTCCAATTTAATGTTGTTGCCTTTCCATCAGCTGTTTCCTGCAGAGCCCCCATAATGCCATTAATCTGTATGTCCCATTATTTCTGTACTATAGCAATAATTGTGAACTGTGGGGTGGAAAGTTCTTCACATAAACAGAAATAGCATAGTTATGTGGCTTTGCAAACCCTGTAGAGGAGGATTATCGAGTAAGGAAAAAGAGTTCATGCTTAAACTGGAGTGGCCATGTGCCCTACTTTACAAGGCACAATCTCAGACATGTTTTCTTATTTCAAGAGAGGAGATGGCACTGCTGTACTTGCCAGCCCCCCGCCCCCATTCCATCCCCTATTCCTCCACTCAGCTGTATTTCCCTAAAGATGTTGTTTTTCTTCAATCTTCTATTAGCTTGAAGCAAGTTTTTCTTTATGTTGGCTGCAATGCATGCATTTCTCTCTGTTCTGCTCTTTGTCTTTGCTCCTACTGTCTGCCTCATAAACTTTTACAAGACTCTAAGAAAGTAGAACATTCTAGAAGAACAGCTCTACCTATTTCTATGTTCTGCTTTTATTCATTCCCCTGAAATTGGCAGTGGCGGCTGCTACTCGTGTCCAAGCATACATTTTCCCTGGAAGTCATTTTCTCAGTTGATGGATGTGTCTCTGGTGACTCAATAACTGATCCTGGAATGAAACATGTGACCACACACATTACACTGAATAGATGGTAGAGGGCATAGTTGAGTTTGATGAAGCCTTTGTGTTTGTCGCTTAGCCTCTTCATGTCTGTGGCATTCTCCTTCGAAGTGATCAGTAGCAGCAGAGATAGTTTGATGCCAAAGTGGGTGATCTAAGGCCGTTTGTGGGTTTACACTTGACATCTTCATGGTTTGTTTCACCTGGTCCTTACAACACTTCAAAGGAGCTCCGTGAGGTCTTGTACCAGAGCTAAGTTCCCCATAAAGAATTTGACGAGGAAGCCTGGAACTATCTATACGGCGGACATGCCCTATCCATCTAAGATGATGGCCTATGATGGAATCTTAAATCCTATTTACATTTGCCTTCTCGAGGACTGCAATGTTGGTGACGTAGACATCCCACTTGATGTTCAAGATAGACCTTAGCTTCTGTTGGTGAAAACACGCAAGCTTTTTTTATGTCTTGGCGACAGAGGGACCATACAGTAACACTGAGATAACAACAGCTTGGTATACCATGAGCTAAGTCTGGATTGTTAAATATTTGTTCATGAAGACCCAGTGTGAGACCAAAGACAGAATGGGCAGCCCCAATTCTCTTCAACACATCCTGTTCACAGGTGCAGTTTTTAGACAGGATGATACCAAGGTAAGAAAACTGGTCTACCTGTTCCAGTGTTGAATCTAAGATGATGATACTGAACTCTGAAACGGCTGTCCTTGGGGCAGGTTGTGCAAGTACAGTACCTTGGTTTTCTTAGCATTTATGGTGAGGCCAAAATGATCACATGCCTTCTTGAAACAGTTGTCTGACTGTTGCAGCTCCTCAGGTGTGAGAGCAGGCGATGCAGTATTGTTGGCATATTGCATTTCTGTTATCCCCTTAGCACTGGCTAGTCTTCGGGAGTGTAGTCTAGCCAAATTAGAGTCCTTCGTCGAAGAGGTATTTAATCTCTACACCTGTGTTGTTATTAGATGTTCCATATTGCTTTGCAGCCAAGTAAAGGGCAAAAAGGGATGGAGCAAGCATGCAACCCTGCTTCAATCTGTGGGTGAGTGGGAAGGCATCTGATATGCTGTTTTGATGGAGAACCCTCCCAGGCATGCCATCATGAAGCACCTGGACCAGATCTACAAAACATTCAGGGCAACCAAAGCGTCTCAGCCCACAGTTCTTGGGACAGAATCGAAATCCTTTTCCAGGTCATAAAATACTAAGAGCGGATTCTGTTACTCTCTGCATTTTTCCTGAAGTTGTCTCCCACAGAAAATCATGTCCATTGAGCCTCAGGAAACACAGAAATCACATTGAGATTCTGGGAGGACCCTTTCGGAAATAATTTGCAGGCGACTGAGCAGGATTCTTGCGAAAATCTTTCCAGTGATGGATAACAATATATGCCACGATAGTTGCCACAAGTATTACGATCACCTTTCTTAAAGGTGGTGATAATGGTGGCATTTTTAAGGCCATCAGGCACTTTACCAGTTTCTCAATCAAGAGAATGAGTGTGAAGAGCCTTGTCTTTAGAGGCACCCCTCCCTTCTGGATTAACTTCAGTGGGTTGTTATCTGGCACAGAAGTCTTTCTGGGTTTCAGCTTATTCATAGCCTCACAGAATTCCAGGTATGTTGGTGGAGTTGCCATCTGTGGCTGGTGGGGATGTTGTGGCACTTCTCAAAGAAAATCCTCAGCAGTGGTAGGTAGAGTTTTAGTTTAAAAATGTGCAAAAGTGTTCCTTCCAGCGCTTCAGGATTTTCTGGCTATCTGTAAGGATTCTAGCATTGCCAACTGCTTTCAGGGTGCCTGATGAAGAGAGAAGTCCATATAGTTCTTTTATGCCATCATAAAATTTCCTAAGGTCACATGTGTCGGACAGCCTTTCAAGTTCCTGAGCTTTTGGTTGCCACCAGATGTTTTTTATTTCTCTCATTTGTGCCTGGCATTTCCGCTTTAGTTCTTGGAAATGAGCTTTCTTCATGTTGGAGGATGGATCTTGAAGAGGGGGGGGGCAAAAACCCTCCTGAGCTAACAGCCTGCCCCCCAACCCACCCAATGTTATATGTGTGTGTGTGACATTGTTGCCCCTCCTGAACCCACCCACCCACCCAATCTAGAATCCTGGCTACGGTCCTGGATAGGCTTCCCATTTGGCATTGATGAGGCATGAGATTTCATCATTGTTGCCATCAAACCAGTCTTGCCTCTTCTTTTTTTGCAAAACCAATGGTTTCCTCAGCGGCTTCTATGATATTATTTTGCAGTGAGGTCCATTCTTGTTCTGTGTCATGACTGGTGACTGGGTTTATTTAACAGTCAGTCAGAGATCTTATTCTGAAAATCTTACCAACAGAGCTATGTCTCCATATGGAATTGCTGCCCTTCAGAAAAGAACTTAAAACCTGGCTGGCAGGCCAAGTATGGAGTGCAGGTGGAAGGGTGACTCCCGTTGGGTGGCTGGTGTAGTGAAATTTTGGCCCCCTCGGTTCCTGCACCCTTTTTTAGTGGGAGGGTAGTTTTAAGCAGTTTTTAATCATGTGTTTAAGGGACTGCAGTGGATTAAGAGACTAAGACGCTGACTGGGAGGCGAAAGGTCAGCAGTTTGATTCCCGAGTACTGCAGGATGGAATGAGCTCCCGTCTTTGTCCCAGGCTCCTGCCAGCCTAGCAGTTCGAAAGCAAGAAATTGCAAGTAGATAAATAGGGACCACTTTGGTGGGAAGGTAACAGTGCTCTGTGCGCTCTGGTGTCTAGTCATGCCTGCCACATGACCACGGAAATGTCTGCAGAAGCAGACAGCACTGGCTCTTCGGCTTTGAAACAGAGATGATCACTGAACTCTAGAGTCAGATATGACTGGCTTTCGAGCAAGGGAAACTTTTACCTTTACCTAATCATATGTTTATTATGACTGTGAACTGCCCGGAGTTGGCCTTGGCCAAGTGGGCGGTATATAAATTGAAATAAATAAAGAATAAATAAATAGCAGTGCGCTCATCTGAAAGTTTAGAAATATCAAACTTCCATTTGGGCAGGTTAGGCAGGTACCTAGATGGTCCCTGAAATAATTAGGATACAGTTGTGTCTTTATTAAAAGAGTCTTCCCGAGGTTGTGTGACTTGTTTCTATATTTTGGCTACTTCTTCGGCTTCTGACTCAGTAAATACCTCTTCCTGATGCTAGACTTAATGGCAAGGAGAAAGAGGTCTTAGGGGACAGGAGAAATTGGGGAGGAAGGAGGTCATTTTCTGCTTCTCAAGGACTCACTCTGTTGGATCCTGCAGGTGGAGAACATGAAATAAGTGAGTTTTGAACCAGCATTTTTTTCAAAGTGTAAAGAATTATTTTTAGCTAAAACAAGAAAAACAGATCCACAAAACAAAAAAACCCACCACACTTTATCCTGGATCACATGGGGAGGCTGAGCTTTGAAGGTGAGGAAAAAAGTGTTCTTTATAATGATGAATGCTGTTTGTTGTGCATTGTGATGATAAGGAGGGGAACAAAAAGTTGTTCGACTACTTAATACAAACACTATCCCTCTTGCTTGGCTGTACACAAATGTATATTTGGTTTGGTGATATTACTGGAAATCAAATTCTCACTTAAGTGTACTGTGGCTGCTTTTCCATTTTACTTCAGCTTACTTATTTTGTCTTGACTCAGTTTCCCAACCTGCTGTGCTGCAGGCGCAGTAGACACAATGTGAGCTCTAAAGGTAAAGGCTGCCATGCTCGAAACCCTTATCCGACTCTCTGTTTACAGCCAAAGAGCCAGCACTGTGCATTTTCAGATGTTTCTGTAGACGTGTGGCAGGTATGGCTCGACGCTGTAGACACAGAACGCTGTTTACCTTCCCACCAAAGTGGTATCTTTTTCTACTTGCAATTTCTTGCTTTCAAACTGCTAGGTTGGCAGGAACTGGGATAGAGACGGAAGCTCACTCTGTTGTGCAGTACTCAGGTCTTGAACTGCTGACATTCCAGTCGTCAAGTTTAGCATCTTAACCTCTAAGCCACTGCAGCCTAAGAGCTCTATATTTTTTGTTGTTCAGTTGCACAGTTAATTCCAACCCTTTGCGACCCTATGGACCGTTGCCCACCAGGCACCTCTGTCCTCCACCATTCTCCTCTACCCGCCTTGTTCTGTGCCCGTTGCATCTACAATACCATGTAGCCATCTCATTTTTGGCCGCCCCCTTCCTCTTTTGCCCTCCACCTTTCCAAGCATCAAGACTTTCTCAAGTGAATCCTTTCTTCTCATTTGATGTCCAAAGTACTTTAGCTTCACAGGGGTCCCCAACCTACAGCCCGTGGGCTGGACCCAGCCCACAATGCCATTGCATCTGTTCTGTTGCTGCTTCCCCCACATCTGGAAGTAGAAGCGGGTGCATTTACATCATTGGTAAAACACGGCCGTACATGTGCAAACACGCCCATGGCTGTCATAAACGTGGAAGTGGGCGCATTTATGACAGCCATAAATGTGCCCACTTCCGCTTCTGGGCGTGGTCCGGCCCACTCAGTTGTCAGGAGGCATGGTCAGGCATACAGCGTGATTTAGCAGGTGATGCAGGGCTTATTTGATATGAAAGTTTGTCAGCTTAATGCAAATAAGGACTTTTGTTGTTCAGTCGCATAGGCGATTAGGACCCTTTGCAACCCCATAGACCATTGCCCGCCAGGTACCCCTGTCCCCCACCATCCTCCTCAACCAGCCCAGCTCTGTGCCCTTTGCTTCTACAATACCATCTAGCCATCTCATTTTCTGCCGTCCCCTTCTTCTTTTGCCCTTCACCTTTCCCAGAATCAAGGCCTTCTCAAGTGAATCCTCTCTTCTCATTTGATGTTCAAAGTACTTTAGCTTCATCTTTACTATTTGACCTTCTAAGGAGCAGTCAGGGTTGATTTCTTCCAAGATTGACCTATTTGTTCACCTCGCTGTCCAGGGAATCTCAAAACTCTCCTCCAACACCACATTTCAAAGGCATCTATTCTTTTGCGCTCAGCTTTCCTAATGGTCCAGCTCTCACAACCATACATTACCACCGGGAATACTATTGCTTTGACTATGTGAATTTTTTTTTTCAAGGTGATGTCTCTACTTTTCACTATGTTCCCCAGGTTTCTCATTGCGGGTCTCCCAAGAATCAGTCGCCTTTTTATTTCATGGTTGCAGTCACCATCTGCGGTGATCTTTGATCCTAAGAAAGTAAAATCTGTCACTGCTTCTCCTTCTTCCCCATCTATTTTCCAGGGACTGATAGGGCCTGTTGCCATTATATTGGTTTTCTTGATGTTGAGTCTCAAGCCAGCTTTTGCACTCTCCTCTTTCAACCTAAGCAGGAGCTTCTTTAGGTCTTCCTCACTTTCTGCCATTAGGGTAGTATCATCTCTATATAGAGGGTGCCAAAATGTATACACATTTTAAGACATGTTAACAATGTTTTATTTTTCGAAGTTGAATTGAATTATGGTAATAATGTGTAGTATGACATTGGTTCAAAGGAATTAATGCTAGCATCACTATGAGACAGGCAGGACTGTCAAAGAAAATGGCACAAACGTGGTTGTTTAAAGCGTGCAAGACCATTTTGAAGTGGTCTTTGAAATACAAGAACATCGTGGAAGTGCAACACTAGTGGAGGTGAGAATATGGAACAGAACCTCCAACACACCTAACAATTGCATGTACTGTATTCATAAGTTTAAGATGTATGGTACTGTGTGTGGTGTGGACAAGGGAAAATCTGAGACACTTTAGTCAACGTTACTCAGACAGTAGTTTATTGTAATCAGAAATGTCTGGACGCTGATGGTAATCACTTTGAGCACCTCTTGTAATTGCAGAAGTCAAACGTGACTTGTATTCATCTTTTATTATTGGTATATATTGAGTGTTACAATTCAAATAGAGTTTTTTCTTTCTTCAAATGTGCATACATTTTTGCACCCTCTCTACTTACTGCTACCTATAACCAAGGCAAACGCGATATGAATTTGTTCACAGTAGACCTGTTTGCCCACCTGCACTGTGGTCCTGTTCCATATGCTGAACATACAAATCAATAATCTGCCTCTGTAATCAAGACTCAAACATGTTAACAGATTCTATACTGACCATCCTTAATGGGTTTCGTAATTGGTGGTTTAATAAGGTAGCTAATCTGGGAAGTTTACAAGTCTGAAAGCACCACAAAGGAATTAGGCTCAAAGAATAACAATTTAGGCTTTTCAGGTAACTGATCAACCGCTTAAGCAATATGTTGGGTATTGCTTTTCCAGGGTTTCCCTCCTAAAGTTTATTTGGATAGCAAAAAATAAATAAAATAGGTAGCTGCTTTTATTTCTAAACTGTTAATCAACATATTCTGCTCCATTTGTTGGAGTACAAATTGATGCTCCAACTGCATTCAGATCCCCTCCCAGACCATAATCCCATTGATCATATTTTCCCAGTCTTGGCAAGGCTGCACTGGCTCCCAGTTTCTTTCCATATCAGGTACAAGGTGTCAGTTCTAACTTTCACCTACCTGGTGGAACGTCTTACCCGCAGGACAACAGCCAGCATCACTTGCTCCTCCATGACGATGCAGCTCCAGGTTCCGACCCCGAGATTTGCTAGGAAGGCCGTGACTAGGAAGAGGGCCTTCTCGGTGGCGGCACCAATGCTGTGGAATTATCTCCTAGTGGAGCTGTGCCAGGTATCATCTTTCCATGTTTTTAAAAAGCAATTGGAAACTTCCCTTTTTAAAGAGGCCTTTGGCAATACTTTACCATTGGCTGATTGTTAGGCATTTTATTCTGCCCCACTGCATTCCAACATAGGCTTTCTTATTAGGGTGTTTGAGTTTTGAGGGGTTTTATATGAAAATTTTAATATTTGTGTCAGTTTGTATTTTTTAATTTTATGCTGTAAGCCGCCCTGACTAAGAAAGTTTTTCCTAGAAGGGTGGGATAGAAATTTAATAAATAATAATAAAATAATAAGTGAAACTGCCCTTTTAAAAACCATACCACTTTCTTCCTCTCCTCCATGGACAACATCCTTCTCAGTTTTTGGAGCCATGCAGCTCACTTTTCTGTTTCTACCTGAATAATTGATAACACATTAGGAAGGGTTTAGTTTAGTCTGCTTCAGATGAGCCTTTCTTTGATCTGGACACCTTCCATGTATTTCTGAATCAGCCTGAGAAACAAAGCACATCCCTCCTAATATTATCCTACACATAGACATCTTATAACAGTGACCTCTCTGTTGGCATGCGCACTGTCAGGCCAGCACATAGTCCCACCCCTCTGCCCAGCAGCCCAATGGGAGTTCTTCCTCCCTCCTCCAGCACACAGTTTACCCCACCCCTCTGCCCAGAAGCCCAATGGGAGCGCTTTCTCCCTCCCCCAGCACAGAGATCACCCTGTCCTTCTGTTTGGGCACTTAGTCTCTAAAAGGTTCACCATCACTGCCATAGGACAAATCCCCATTACGCTTTAAAAATATCCCAACACAGCACAGTCAGCCTCAGAGCTATGTATAGTCATTTAGCAGAAAGGCCACTGAAGTGGAAGAGTGGTACACAGTGTTCTAGCTTTTGCTACTTCTCTTATGGGAGCAGCTGGGAAGTCTTAGTTATCATTTAGGAGATTATATGTGTTTGACTGTTTGAAGAGCAGCGTTAGCAAACATAAAGTGACAAAAAGGAGACACTGGATTATTATTATATCATGTCACCTTAACAGGAATTATCTAGACACACAACCTTTCTTCAGGAGCAGACAACTTAGGGAGGTTTATACAATATTGTCCAAGTAAAGAAGAGAGACCTGACAATTTGCAGAGAAACTAAAAATTACAAACAAATCCTATAGAATTAAATGCGTGTTGGATTCTTCATTCTCAGATAGCAGTGATGGTGAACCTTTTAGAGACCGAGTGCCCAAAGAGAGGGGTGGAGTGAACTCTCTGTTGGGGGAAGGGAGGAAGCGCTCCCATTGGGCTGCTAGGTAGAGGGGTAGGGTGAACGTTGTGCTGGGGTGATGGTGAGCATGCCAACAGAGTGGGCTGAGAGTGCCCCATCTGGCACACATGCCATAGATTCACCACCACTGTCCTATGGTTTGATCCAGTTGGGAATGGGCTGGTTCACTCCTTTTTCTGGTGTTCATTTAACTTGCAACTGTAAACCAGCTCGACACTGGTCCATGTTGACCTGCAGGTTTTTTGACTCACTGTCAGGGGCTGTCGTTGTTGGTGTTGGTGTTGGATCACACCATTTTGGTTCAGTTTCATCATATGTGATCACTGGGATTGAACCAAAACAGATGGCTTAACATGTCCCTTTGCTTATGCTGCTTTGTGATATTGGGAAATTGAAAGTTTCTTCCTTCTCCCTCTCCCTGTTTAAACAAAGAGAAATGAAAATATTTTGTGAGTGAGGCAGTCTACACTTTTATAGCCTTCTCTTTGGGGCATGATGGTCTGATGGCATCCATGCTTTAATCTGACAAATCCTCCCCAACAAGTCTCATTTAGGTACACGATTTTGAATTCTTAACTCTTAAAAGTCTGGCTTTGTAATTTTTAAATTTGTTTTTGTATATATTTTACTTTGTTTGTAATGAGTTAGGGTTCTCATCGCTCTTTTTCCCTTAGTGGTTTGTCAGTGTGTGTGTGTGTGTGTGTGTGTGTGTGTGTGTGTGTGTGTGTGTGTGTGTGTGTGTGTGTGTGTGTGTGTGTGTGTGTGTGACTTCAATTCCCAGAAGCCTAAGTCAATTCCTCAAAGCACTGATCAGCCAATGCGTTGACTTAGGCTTCTGGGAATTGAAGTATCCCGTGGTGTATGTGTCCCACATTGAGAACCACTGAGCTAGACATATTGAATTTGAGCAGTGCAAGGAAGAAAGTTTTCCCCCCAGTGTTGTGTATTGAAGCACAATTGCAAAGTAGCGCAGGAGCGCTCTTACAAAAGGAAAATGGTGGTTTCCCGCCATTCTAGCAAGAAGCCCAAAGTGGCGCGAAACCTTTACAAAAGGGCACGCTTGTTAGACTAAACCAAGCCCTGTGATTGGTTACACTTTTGGATCTTGTTCTCCATTGGTTAATTACATATATCCCCGGTTATGATTGGTTAGTTATGTCCATCCGGTGGGTCGCTACCTTGTATCCAGGAGCTACCGCCCCATGGGTACACCAGGGTGGGGCTTCCCACACACCAGTTGGGTAGCACGTATATTGCCCAAAGACGGGCAAGAATCTGGAGAGACTGAATATGCTGGGATTATATTGCTACCTCGGGATCCAGGAACGCCTTGTAAGCTCATCTCTATTTGACCGTTAATAAAGCCTGTTGCTGTTTGTTACATCATTGTCCAGGACTAGTGCTTATAAGGGCCGGATCAAACACCCAGTTTATTTTTGAATAATTTATGAAAACATTCAAATTGTACATTCTGGAGAGAAAAAAGTTGAGATCTACTCACTTCAGTCTATGTTGGCTGTATTGGTTAACACAAATGCAGTATCAAAAACATTCTAACCACACTGCCTAATACTTCAGAGTTTGTTTTTGGGCTGACACAATGATATTTTTTTCCATTTTCTGTCTTGTATGTCATCATCTGTCTTAGTCCAAAAGCACAGTTGTGGGTGGTGTTCTAGATCAGGGTCCTCCAAACTTGGGCTTCCAGGTGTTCATGGACTTCAATTCTCAGAAACCCAAGTCAGCATACCTCCTGATCAGGGCTTCTGGGAGTTGAAATCCAAGAACATCTGGGACACCAAGGTCGGAGAACCCTGTTCTAGATAACATTCACAATGATGTTTTCATTGAAACATAGTATGCCAGGACAGCATGGCATCATCGCCTTTCATTGATCTGCTCACTCTTTCCTCAGATCATTTCCCCATTTATAATGGTCCTGTCAAATATAGCACTATTTCAGAGAGCCACCATCTTCATTATTGCCTTACAGGTTAGTTCGGCAGTGTCTATAATATGCAATGGAGCTCCCTTAACAGCTCTCCTACCTCTGAAAAAGATGGATGTAAAGACCATAGTTGTTTGCAAGGATCCTCTTTGCTCAAAAGTACATATTGGAAGAGACACAAATCCTAGGTGGGTATAGCCATACCTGCTGGGAAGGCTTTTTGACCTTCATGCAGGTTTAGACAGAAGGGTTGCAGAAGCAGAACATTGGCATTGAACGTTGGCATTCCCAGTCTGCTGGTCACCCAAAATTGGGTTGGAGGCAGCTACAAGGCATTCTGGTGTAGCCCTACCTGTTGTTCAGAAGGCTAAGAATCTGACAGGGGCATCTTCCAGCCACTGCAACCTTGTTGGCTGCGCAGTTGCTGAAGAGCCAGAGTGGTGCAGCATATGGCCCAGCCTGGAGAGTATAGCCTTCCTCCCAGTTGTTGTAGTGAGCATTTGCAATTGCCTGGTTGGAGAGGTTGCCAACCATGCAACTCACTGAGCAGCTCCATCTTTTTAGTGTAAGGGACCAAAGACAACGAAACAGCCGAAGGGTTGGCTTAACACAGGTTTATTGCATGATGATCCGGAGGAACATGTGGTAATGGCAGATGGGTAGCTCAATATATACAGCTGGCTATACATTTGAATGTGGCTCGTCGACAGACTATTGGTTGCTGCCTGCGTGACGTCGTAGAAGGTCACGCCCTTCTTGACCAGGTGAAGAGGTGGCGGGGAATCTTCCCGCGCTGCTGATCCAGGTGAATCTGAGCCACGAGAGCTGGACGCTCGCTATTGCCATCTAGTGGTCACTAGCTCGCGTCCCCTTATCAGGTTTACATTGATACAGCTGAAGGTTATAATGTTGCACACAGAAAGGTTACATTGTTACCACATGGCTAAGGTACATTGTTAAAGGCACAGCTTTACAGAACACAACAATCTTGCATTGCTCCATCCCTTCGGCAACCGCATGTTTAAGCCAGGGCCTTGTGGATAGTATGGGAACCATGCACTGGCTCCAGTTTCATGTGGCAGAGGCAACTCCAGGTAAAGGGATCCAAGCAGATTTGCACAAGCTTGCTTCTCCCCACCCCTGCATCAGACAGGCTTTTGACATACAGCCACCTTTTTTAAAACATGGGGAGGGAGTACTTTTTAAACTGTAGTTCTAAGCACATTTTGCTTAGAGTAAACATCACTGGACACAGGGGGGCTTGCTTTAGAGCAAGCATGCATAAGATTCTGTTTGTAAGGAAAGGAAAACACTGCTTTTGTTGTGCAAGCCAGCATGTGTGTCCTCCTTCATTCAGAGAGAATGGGAAAGCCAATCAATCTCTAGAAAAATAATAAACCTACCAAAAAGACAAAATTCACGTTTTTCCATTTCTCCCCAAGACTTTCTTCATATTTTAAACAAGTTAGTCCTGTTTCATTGACTACACCAAGGACTTTGAGTGTGTGGACCACAACAAAATGTGGCAAGTAATTAAAGAGATGGGAATACCAGAACACCTCATGAGAAATCTGTCTGTACATGAGTCAAGAAGCAACAGTTAGAACAGAACACGGAATGACAGAGTGGTTTAGAATAGGAAAAGGAGTAAGACAAGGCTGCATTTTATCACCCTGTTTATTCAACTTATACATAGAGCATATAATGCACAATGCAAGACTGGATGAATCACAAGTTAGAATCAGAATTGCTGGGAGAAACATCAACAATTTGAGATATGCAGATGATACTACCCTAATGGCAGAAAGTGAGGAAGACCTAAAGAAAATCCTGCCTAGGTTGAAAGAGGAGAGTGCAAAAGCTGGCTTGAGACTCAACATAAAGAAAACCAAGATAATGGCAACAGGCCCTATCAGTGATCAGTCCCTGGAGAATAGATGTGGAAGAAGTAGAAGCAGTGACAGACTTTACTTTTTTAGGTTCTAAGATCACTGCAGATGGTGATTGCAGTCATGAAATAAAAAGGCGACTGATTCTTGGGAGACAAGTTATGAGAAACCTGGGGAACATAGTGAAAAGTAGAGACATCACCTTGCAAACAAAATTTCACATAGTCAAAGCAGTGGTATTCCTGGTGGTAATGTATGGTTGTGAGAGCTGGACCATTAGGAAAGCTGAGCACAGAAGAATAGATGCCATTGAAATGTGGTGTTGGAGGAGAGTTTTGAGAGTCCCCTGGACAGTAAGGAGAACAAATAGGTTAATCTTAGAAGAAATCAATCCTGACTGCTCCTTAGAAGGTCAAATAGTAAAGATGAAGCTAAAGTACTTTGAACATCAAATGAGAAGAGAGGATTCACTTGAGAAGGCCTTGATTCTGGGAAAGGTGAAGGGCAAAAGAAGAAGGGGACGGCAGAAAATGAGATGGCTAGATGGTATTGTAGATGCAATGGGCACAGAGCTGGGCTGGTTGAGGAGGATGGTGGGGGACAGGGGTACCTGGCGGGCAATGGTCTATGGGGTTGCAAAGGGTCCTAATCGACTGTGCGACTGAACAACAAAAGTCCTTATTTGCATTAAGCTGACAAACTTTCATATCAAATAAGCCCTGCATCACCTGCTAAATCAAGGGTGGCCAACCTTTTTACGCTGTATGCCTGACCATGCCTCCTGACAGCTGAGTGGGCCGGACCACGCCCAGAAGCGGAAGTGGGCACATTTATGGCTGTCATAAATGCGCCCACTTCCACGTTTATGACAGCCATGGGCGTGTTTGCGCATGTACGGCCGTGTTTTACCAATGATGTAAATGCACCCGCTTATACTTCCAGATGTGGGGGAAGCAGCAACAGAACAGATGCAATGGCATTGTGGGCTGGGTCCAGCCCACGGGCTGTAGGTTGGGAACCCCTGTGCTAATGTTTTTTTTTAAAGAGGGTGGGAGAAATCGAGGTGGGAGACTGTGACCCAACTAAACATTTTATGGAATGTGTACTCTTGCAACTGTATAATTAATGATTTCCTGTGTGGATGAATACAGGAATTTCAACGACAGAAACTCCCTGTTTTAATTTGGGTGTACTTCTGATATAGTCACACAGTTATATTTTGATGAAAAGTATACAGCTTCAACATTGCCTGAGAAGATTTTAAAAGCATCTTATTTTCTATTATGTTTGCTCAGTAAAACCTTCTCCATCTGTTATCTGAATCTAGACTAATTTCAAACAGATTTATGTTCTCCCCCCCCCCAGGCGTAGGAAAATAGAAGCTTGAAAGAAATACCATGTATAGTTTTTTCATTTTAGTTTTTTAATTGAGAAGCATGAACAAGAAAAAGAATTAGTTAGCAATCTTAAACTGTTCTGTCAATAACGTCAACATGAACTAAATTGGTGCATTTGACTACTTGGATATAAGAGGCATACTAAATATAGAAAATAAAGATCAAAGGGATTACTGAAACTGAAATGAGCATATAATAATTCAAAGGAAACTAGAATAAAATTCAGAAGAGGGAGACTCTAAGGAGATACAGTGTAAGTTTAATGATTCCCCTAGGCAGTATTTCTGTCGTGTTTAGACTTTGCTTGAGCTAGGTGTGAATATGCTAAATTTGAATATATAAATTTATGTGAGTATGAACATAATGACATATTTTGCAAAACAATCTGTCAGGTAAATCAGGTAAAATCAGGTAAAATGATCAATTATAATCACATACACCTCCAGGCTATAAGGAAAATAACTAGTCCCTTTCTCCCTCAGCCTTAAATATTTAAAATAACCATCCTGATCATATGGAAATGCTAAACCAATAATTAACATTATTTGCTATTAGGTAAACATAAAGGTTTCCCTTGCTTCAAAGCCAGTCGTATCTGACTCTAGGGTTCAGTGCTCATCTCTGTTTCCAGCCGGAGAGCCAGTGCTGTCTGCTTCTGCAGATGTTTCCGTGGTCAAGTGGCAGGCATGACTAGACACTGGAATGCACGGAAACCTGTTTACCTTCCCCCCAAAGTGGTCCCTAATTATCTACTTGCAATTTCTTGCTTTCGAACTGCAAGGTTGGCAGGAGCTGGGACAGAGACGGGCGCTCATTCCGGCCTGCAGTACTCGGGAATCGAACTGCTGACCTCCCGCCTTCCAGTCAGCATCTTAGCCACTTGAGCCACTGCAATCCCATTGAACCACTGCTATTACGTCAGGCCACAAGTTGAGAATCCCTTCTCTAAGTCAATAGTTCTACCTTGGAAATAAAATAATGTACCTTATTTCAAAGTCCCAGCATCTGGACAGCAATTGGGTCAGGAGGATTTTGAAAGCAGCTCTCTATTTTAGGCAAAGATGGCTATGAACAACACTACCTGGCTAGCCCTTTTGCTGGTACATTGCCAAATACTCCCTGCATTTAGGAGTAAATCTACTCAGGGCTGTGCTGTTTAAAAATGTGTACGTTGGCTGGATTGTGCCATGCATATTCAAAGATAATGAGGTGGATCTTAAAATTTAAGGTCCCCTCTCCTCCCTCCCGTTGTGCTTGGTGTCTGAAAAAAGTCATTTCTGTTAATAGGAAATTTTCATGCCTATTCACAGAAATGAACTCCTTGCAGCCATATTCATGCGGTAAACGTCATCCAATGGAAGGGCACATAGTTAAGCACACTCTGGGAAAGTCTGCAACTCTGTCTGTGGGCACTGCTTGTGGTTTTAATTTAGCAAACAGACAGCCGCAAGCAGTCATAGTAAAGATGAGCAAGCAAGATTCTTACAAGAAATACCATTGATCTCCAGGGTACTTTATTTATTTCATGTATTTAGCTTAATTTTATTGGAATCAACAATACAATTTTAAAAAACAAGATACTGTACTTATGTACCATCTTAATACAAGTCAGGAAATATGGTATGAGGTGAAGAAGAAAATACTTTCCAGGTTTTTTGATGCAGGGGTGAGATACTCCATAACACAAAGAAGAGTACAGTAGAACCCCGGATAATGATGTGTTCGGACAATGTCATTTTTGGACGGCACATTTTTTCTGAAAAGTCATCTCCCGGACAATGATGTTATGTCATTATCTGGGAGATCGTGTTTGGTCTCCTACCTGTTCATGCTGGTTGGAGACAAAAGAATCGCCATCTTCGGGTCCCTGTGTCCGGCTCTCCGCTTACCCAGGAGTGTCTGGGAGGCTGGGAGGACCTATCCCACACTGTTTCTGCCTTCCTAGCGCCTCCCTGGCCCGCCCAACAGCTGAGAAAAGTTGTGGCCACCATCTTGTTTTTGAAAAATAAAAAAATGAGATGGTGGCCGCAACTTTTCTCAGCTGTTGGGTGGGCCAGAGAGGTGCTAGGAAGGTGGGAACAGCATAGAATAGGTCCTCCCAGCCTCCCGGACACCCCTGGGTAGGTGGAGAGCCAGACACAGGGACCCGAAGGTGGCGATTCTTTTGTCTCCAACCAGCGTGAACAGGTAGGAGACCACATCGTCCTTTTTGTGGGGTGGGCAGAGGCAGCCCAGGCGCCTCTGTTAGGCTCCGGGGAGGCGACCCGGGCTGTTTCTGACCTCCCCCCGAGTTCCCTCCATGCTGCTCCAAGCCAAAACACCGTGGGAAACTTTGTCGTCAGCTGCCGTTTTTGGCTTGGAGCAGCGCGGGGGGGAGATCGGGGGAGGTCAGAACCAGCCCGGATCACCTCCCTAGAGCCCAACAGAGGCACCCGTGGTGGCAGAGAAGCCGTAATGGGTGAAAAAAATCCGTGGTGATGCACTAGACCAGTTCTCCCTCCGGAGGGTGAGCGCTTTTCTGCCTCCCGGGCAACGACAAAAACCGGACAACGACATGACTTGTGGAACCACGTTTTGTCATTGTCCAGGATTCCACTGTACAGGTACTGTAATTTAAAACTGCATCCAATTGCAGACTCACATAGTTCAGCACTTTCCAATGGCAGTTTGTTCCATCCATTTTTCTGGTTGAATCTATAATGCAATGAAGCATTTTGTTTTGTTCAGGTTTAAAATACTGTAGTCCTCAATGTAGCAAGATTGGGAACACTTGAGTTCCAGTAGCAGCTGTCTTAACGACAGTTTCTCCTGGTGTTGCCATTTATGGGTTGTGCCTATGTTCACATAATGGCCGTTTTGAAGCAAAGCTCAAATAAAAAGAGACCTGATAGCATCATAGATACAATTGTCTCCATGTTAGGCACTGTTGTCTTTGTGTGTGGTTTTTCTGAAGTCTTGTGTTAGTTGCGCTGAGAAGACCCGAGTCCTGTCTTTCCATTATTTCATTCTGTTGTGTCTCATTGCCATGGATAAGTATGTGACTGTCTCTTTACTGTATATTAAAAGTGAGCTATTACAAAAACATTACGTTTATCTCATCCTGCACATTTGACCAAAACTGGGAGACAAAATAATCCTAGTACTGTACAGTGGAACCCTGCTTTACGGACGCTTCGTTTAACGTAATTTTTGCTTTACAAATGAAAATCAATTGAAAGTAATGCCTTGGTTTACTGATTTTTTGGGGGGGAATTGATTAGGTGGTTTTCAATGCATTCCTATGGGAAGCTGCGCTTTGCAATAATGATTTTTTGTTTTCAGTGCATTCCTGTGGGAAACCGTGCAATGCATTCCTTTGGGAGCTTCGTTTTACAGATTTTCCGTAATATGAAATGCTCCATGGAACGGATTAATTCTGTAAAGCAGGGTTTTACTGTACTGTATATATGAAAAGGTTATCGATCCTGCTGTGACCCTTCAACTATGTTATTTGAAGTGCTTTTCTTTATGTATGTGAATTTGACTGAGATTCAACCTAAAGGGAGTTTTAATAGCAGCCTGCCTGACTCCTGCTGAGATTGATTCAAGTGGCTTGTGCTCCAAAGTTGAGTTCCATAACTCTTCCAGAAGAAAACTACCCAGGTCTTATTATCACTTCATGGGTAATGATATTTTGCTAGAAGAGCAAAACAACATTCTTCAAGGTAATTCTAAAAATAAAATAAAAATTAAACACCAAACAAAAAAATGTAACTTTGAAACCAAGCATTTGAAATCAATGCACCACAGCTGTAATTATGATCCTTGAAAAAGGCCTCTACAAACATGAAAAGTGACTGTTGCAATGTCTAAATATAAATAAATAAAATAAAAATTTAAAATTTTGGTGTTTAAGGGGGGAAAACCCAAAGATTCTATCTGAGCAGTAAAGCCCAGAGGACATGAAGGGAATAAAGGTATTAAGCATGGGGATGAAAGGATTGAGAGATGGGGCAGGGTGCGGGCAGATGTTTAATTCTGTATTTCATGGTTTTGTTTTCTTTGGATCTATAGATGTTGGAGAGGCTGTGTTTGACAGCCTATGATATGTAAAATTTTTGCCAGCTGTGTTTTAATTATATGTACTTTTGTATTGAATCCTGTTTGTGTTGTTGTTTGTCTATTGCTATTTATGTATGTTTCTTGTAAACCTCCATGAGTAGTATCTGTCACTAAATCTGGTGGTATACAAATATAATAAATAAGTAAAGTATCTAATAAATGTCAAGTAATGGAAATACTAGGAAGGGAGCAAGGTAAGATATCTTGATATAATGTATGGGTGCCCAAACTACTACCTGCGGGCTGGATCCAGCCCATGCCACTCCCAGAAGCAGAAGTAAAATATGCCGCTCATGTGCAAAACAGTGCCATAAATGCATCCACAGCTGTCAGAAATGTATTTACGACAACTGCGGGCACATTTATGGCAGGATTTTGCATGTGTGTGGGCATGTTTACCTATGTTTCTGGTGGGAGGTGTCGCAGATTCATAGTCAGGGATGATTTAATTTTAATTCATTATGTTAATTCATTATGTTATGTTATTTACTTAATGCCTAGTGTGCTTTAACAATTAATCTGTCTTTATTCTGTTAAAATGTTTAGCTTTGATAAGTTGAAATGGATCCATTTTGGAAGGTTGCTATGCGCAGATGCCAACTTCTGACCAATTAAAACTTGCAGATCAACCTGCTCCTTGTTCCCAGACAGTGAACCTGGGAGAATGTCTGCTCTCAGGCCAAGCACCAGTGAGCCGCACGCTTCCCAGATGCACCACCTGTGGGTCAGACATGAGAAGCACGCCTTTCTGATGGGAACGCTAATTAAATGTCCTGTCTCACAGTGGACTTCAAAAAGTAGGTGTCTGTCACTCAGAACATCCCAGCACGCGTTCTCACCAGAACAGTATAAATATTTGGCTGATTAAGCCCAGATAGGAGAGGGATAGGGCAGTAATCACAGATGCCATTGAGATGCTGCTCTCCGCCTTCCAGAACCGATCTGACCCGTAATCTGTTACCTTGATGCGCGGCTCGCTCAGCCGTACTCTTTTAGATAAGTATTGCTTCTCTGAAATGCTTTCTTATTTTCTTAGAAACGTGTATTTTGCTTAGAGTAGATTAGTGAGGATTTCTATGCGTTGGAATTCTCTATTTTTATTCCACTTAAACTTTTAAATGATTTCTTCATCAAGAAGAGTTATTCTGTCTCCTTCCAGCCATGAAGGAGCAGAAGGGGAATTTTTCAGATAAGGCCTTGTTCGTTTCAACACCGGAGCTTTGATTTTCGGCCAGTGCAGCTGAAGCCGATAATCAAAGGAGGCTAGAGGGGAGAGACTCCGGGAGTCTTGGCTTCCCAGGACTGTGCCTTACTCCCCCTCTTCTAAGCTGCAACATTGAAGACCAAATTCCCACCATATTATTTTGATAAGGGGGTGCTAGTTCTAATGGGTGAAGATGCTACCAGTCCCAGAGGGCTTTGCAGAGTTTTTCAAACTGCGACACTTTTAAAGGCATCGCCATTACCCATTAGAACACTTATTTTCTCGCTGGTTTTCCCTGCCTGGGTTTACCCAGACGAGGCACCCTTTTGCAATGCTACCAAAAGTCTGCCGGGCTTTCTCTTACTGAGTCGGCAAACCGTCCCAGCAAAGTGGGGACGAGGTGACCAGACCAGCTGATCAGCGGGAGAAGGTTTAGGTGTGGCCGGGACTGGGACGGGTTCCGTGTTTGCAGGTGGCGCAGCAGACAGGGGCCTAGCCATGCATTTCCAATAAGAGGACCACATGACCAACCCACTAAACCATATGACCGGCCTGTGGCCTGAAAAGTTTGGACACCCCTTATATAATGTGATTCAATTATTAAAATGGACTAGAAGCTGGGTAATAAATATGGAAAGTTTGGAGAGTTAACAGTTTTAAGGAATTAATCGCTCAGAGGAAGCATAAAATGACAGCTTTAATAAAGTACTGGGCTCATCTCTGATAAGGAGGGCGAGACGGCCTATAGAGATGAGGTGGAGCGGTTGACAAAGTGGTGTAGAACCAATAATCTGCTCCTCAACATAAAGAAAACAAAGGAGCTTGTGGTGGATTTTAGGAGGCAGAGAACCAATGTCCAACCACTTTTGATTGACGGAACCTGTGTGGAGAGGGTAGCGACGTTCAAATTTCTGGGAGTTGAGATACAGGAGGATCTGTCCTGGAGTGCTAACACAAGGGGGCTTGCGAAGTAGGCACAACAGAGACTGTGTTTTTTGAGAACTCTAAGGAAAAACCATCTTCCGCAAAAGCTGCTGTTTGCCTTCTATCGCAGCGCTATTGAGAGCATGCTCACTTATGGCTTATGTGTGTGGTATGGGAGTAGTACTCATCGGGATAGGATAATGTTGCACAGAATTATTAAAACAGCGGAGAGTATTATTGGCTGTCCACTCTCCACTTTAGAACAAATTTACACCATCAGGTGCCACAGAAAAGCATTAGATATAGTAGGAGACCCATCACATCCTGGCCACTGCTTTTTTGAGCTTCTGCCATCGGGACAGAGATATAGAACAATGAAGGTAAAAATGATCCATCTCAAGAACAGCTTCTTCTCCAGAGCAATTTTGGCCTTAAATGGAAACTCTGGACTCTGAAGTCATCTTATCTTAAAATTTTAAAATTTTAAAATTTTGAAATTTTTGAATTTTTGAATTTTAAGATTTTTAAATTTTTAAATTTTGAAGTTTAAAATTTTTAAAATTTTAAAATTGTACTGTATGGTACTATCTTAATTGATGTTTCTGTACCTGTTTTAAATTATGGGATATGCCTTATTCAAGTTGATATATAGCAACCGAGAAATTTCATTTTTCCCACAAGGGAACAATGACAATAAAGATTTATCAAAGGATTAGACAAGTTCATGGATGACAAGGGTATCAATGGCTATAATTATGGATACCTAAGGACAACCTCTGGGTTGGAGAGCTGGCAGGATATCTCTCAATGCCATTTCCAGGGAATCCTAAATAGGTGAAGGCATCTGCTTGGGAATAATACCCTGAAGCAAATGGTGAGCCACTGTGTGAGACAGAATGCTGGACTGGATGGGCTGTTGCTTATTCCAGCAAGGCTGTTCTTATGTTCTTAAATTAAACAAAAAAGAGGAAAAATTTGGTACAAGAAATATATAAAAGATTAATACAAGTAGAGGATCAACAGCAGAGTTTAAAAAGAATTTAAGAATCAGAATTATGTACAAAAGTAAATCAAGAGGAATGGGCTAAATTATGAGGGCGAGAGGATTCTGAATACTATGTCTATTATGATTAAAGAGAATTGCTAAAAAAACAATATGGAGATGATACCTAAAACCCATAAAACTAAGTAGTTACAATCCAAAATACTAATAAAAGGTAGGATGTTGGTACATGTTTTTATTTATAGTGAGAGTGTGCGGTATCACAGAAAATATGAAAAATGGTATTTGATTAAATGAATGAGATATTATCTATTAATTTGAATATATATCCGAGAATTGCATTATTATCTAGCTCTGGAGAAGTGCAGTTGGATTGGGAAAGGTAAAAAAGGAATTGATTGGGATATTTTGTTTACAGCAGCAAGACGATTACAACGAAAAAATATGAAGGTTACTTTTGATTTTCAACTTGCTTTCAGCTGGACAAAAGTCCACTTCTTTGCTGTTTCCCCTTTTGCTTGAGTCTGTCTAATCAGGACTACTCCTAAAAGACAGAGGCAAGGTAGTTCAGCAGGCCTGAACCTGACACAGACCACTATCAGATGCATGGAATGAGCATCATTGAACTGACTAAGTCTCACTTCTGAGGAAATATAGGATCAAACTGCAAAACATATTACAAATGTTAAATAACTAGTATTATTTCTAACTACAGTACAGTACTTGTTTCAATTTGGTAGCCCCATGAAACAATGCATGATATATCTAGCCTTGCCTGAGACAATTGTTTTTCTCCTAACATTTAGTTTCTGTGTTCATACAATTTAAAAGGCCAGGAGTTCTCAACCTTTCAAAGCCGGGGACCAGGTCATGGTCCTTCAGACAGCTTCAGACACTTTGCCCTTCCTTCACTGCATAGCGCTTCCTGGTGTGGTGGAGGCGGTGGGGGCCACATGAAATGGTGCCACGGGCTGCATCCGGTCCATGGGCCACAGGTTGAGAACCCCTGATTTAGGCTCTTAGCTGGAAATGTTAGAAAATGATGTCCTTCTTCATGTGTCACATATAACTGCAATACTTGCGAATAAAAACAAAAACAAAAGACACCTTAGCTTATTATCTCTTTCTTTTGTTTTCACATAGACTCTTAGTTTGACCTGATTCATAAAGATAAGAAAATTGGGCCAGTCTTCCCCTATTTCACACACAATCAAAATGAATGGCTAAGATTTAGGGTCAGGGCTTCTATACATTCAAATAGTTGTGTAGAAAAGGAGTTTTCAACAAGGATAGGTTCTGTGACAGTAAGCTCTTTAGAAGGCTTTTGGACTTTAGTCCCCAGAAGCCTGTCAATTCCCCTAAGCACTAGTCAACCAATGTACTGACTTAGGCTTCTTGGAGTTGATGTCCCCCTGTGGGGCATGGGCCCCACTGCTTTAGAGAGTGCATTTGTTGAGTCTCATTCATGGGACTAGTGTGGTGCTGCGTACAGTTTCACTCTCACATTGGCATAATTGTGATTTCTGTCAGGCAAAACGACTTAACAAGAAAACAAGAAAATAAATCTTGCAGTTATTGCCCAAATGACTGAGCATTCGTGCCACTTATTAATATAATTATGTTACGAACAGTTATGGACAGATGTGATGCTCAACTCATGAGTGCAGGTAGAGAAGGGAATGTGATTATCAATGGAAAGAAATTAATATGTCTCCTCATTGTCATTGCTTTAGGTCATGGGACAAAAGGAGTGTTTGAGCTTCTGTCAGGATGGCGCCGGACCCAAGAACACTTGCCATTCAAAGACAGGGTTGCAGATGCCTACTCTGATGTGATGGTCTCCTACACTATGACAAGCTCCTTGTATTTTATAGCTTTTGGCATGGGTGCCAGTCCTTTTACCAACATTGAGGCTGTGAAAATCTTCTGTCAGAATATGTGCATCTCTATCCTACTGAACTACTTCTATATCTTCTCGTTCTTTGGCTCCTGTCTGGTCTTTGCTGGGCAGTTGGAGCAGAATCATTACCACAGCATCTTCTGCTGTAAAATCCCCTCCGCGGAATACCTGGAAAGGAAGCCTGTTTGGTTCCAAACCATGATGAGTGATGGCCACCAACAGACCTCTCATCACGAGACTGACCCATATCAGAATCACTTTATCCAGCATTTCCTACGGGACCATTACAATGAATGGATTACCAACATCTACGTTAAGCCATTTGTAGTGATACTGTACCTCATTTATGCTTCTTTCTCCTTTATGGGCTGCTTGCAGATCAGTGATGGGGCTAATATTATCAATCTCCTCTCCAGTAACTCTCCAAGTGTGTCCTATGCTGTCATTCAGCAGAAGTACTTCAGCAACTACAGTCCAGTGATAGGGTTCTACATCTACGAACCTCTTGAGTACTGGAATGGCACTGTGCAAGATGACTTAAAGAAACTGAGTGAAGGTTTCAACACCATATCATGGCTTCAACAATATTACCAGTATCTGAAAGCTGGGAACATTAGTGCCACAAATAAGAGTGATTTCCTTAGCATCCTCCAAAACTCGTTTCTGAGAAAGCCAGAATTCCAGCACTTCAAAAATGACATCATTTTCTCCAAGGCTGGCAATGTGAATAGTATTATTGCTTCCCGCATGTACCTGGTGGCTAGGACAAGTGAAAAAACACAGAGAGATGTTATAGAGTTACTCGAGAAACTCAGACCGCTGTCTCTGAAGCAAAGCATCAAGTTCATAGTGTTCAACCCAACCTTTGTCTTCATGGACCAATACAGCCTCTCAGTAACGATGCCTGTCTTGATTTCAAGCTTTGGCCTCTTGCTGGTATTATTACTTACCTTTTTCCTGGTCATTCATCCGCTGGGGAATTTCTGGTTAATTCTCACGGTCACCTCAATAGAGCTGGGTGTCCTGGGCTTGATGACTTTATGGGATGTAGAGATGGATTGCATTTCTATATTGTGCCTTATTTACACACTGAATTTTTCCATCGATCACTGTGCACCCCTGCTTTACACATTTGTACTAGCCACTGAGCACACCCGAACTCAGTGTATAAAAAGTGCACTCCAAGAACATGGAACAGCTATTTTGCAAAATGTTACTTCTTTTCTTATTGGGTTGGTCCCCCTCCTTTTTGTGCCTTCAAACTTGACCTTCACACTGTTCAAATGCTTGCTGCTTGCCGGCAGTTGCACACTTCTGCACTGTTTTGTTATTCTACCCGTCTTCCTAACGTTTTTCCCACCCTCCAAAAGGCACCACAAGAAAAAGAAACGGGCCAAAAGAAAGGAGCGGGAAGAAATTGAATGCATAGAGATTCAAGAGGATCCTGACCATGTGACTGCAGTCTGAAAGTCATACAAAACACATGTGTTGTTGTTTTTTACTATATTTAGGGAAAAAAGGTTACACAAAGCTGCAGGGAAAGTAGAATCCCAAAGCTCCACTGCTTGTGTTGGCCCATGTGGAACACAGCCAAGGAAGGTTTGCTGGGTCACAGGGAGGTGAAAGTGTTCTTAAGGTAATAATAATAATTTCATGTCAGAAATTATTCTGGGTTGAAAGGATTTTTGCTGGAGAAACTCCACTTGGGACACCTGGATGAGGCTCCTTTCATGAACCCAAGATCTTTCCCCACTGAAGTGGCCCCTATTTATCTACTTGCAATTTCTTGCTTTTGATCTGCTAGGTTGGCAGGAGCTGGGACAGGGACGGGCACTCAATCTGTCATTCAGTACCCGGGTCTTGAACTGCCAACTTGCAGGCCTTCCAGCTAACAAGGCGAGCTTCTTAACCACACTTTTTAGGGGAAGAGGAGGAAAAAATAGAAAGGAAAAACAACACTTCACAGTTTCTTCCTTTAATTGTACCGCCTCATGAAGGCAAATTGGTTTTTTGGCAGTTTTATCCGAAAGAACACACCAACTGCAACACAAGTGAAATTCCCATGTTTGGTTAAATCACTGAGATTTTTTTAAAAAAAGTTACATGGGTTTCAAACCAGAAAAAGCAACAAGTGTGTACAGGAAAAAGTATTTATGGCCATTTTACTGATCATGTTTTTAAAAGATGCCAGTCTAAGAAAAAACTATGCAGCTAGGCAATAGATGTTCAATCATTCCAAGCCCAAGTACTTCCCACCTCTAGTATATCATTATGTAGCCACAGGCTACAGCTAAAGTTCATCAAGGGTTTTTTTTTCCAGAGAGGGGAATTGGCACTGACCTTAAATGTAAGCACTGTATGTGTGGGAGAAGAACTTACTAGAGCATTGTAGCTTCTAGAAGACAGACTTTGGTGAGTGCTCTCAGTGTGGCCAGAGAGCTCATAAAGAATACTTGAATTTTGTGAAACATCCCAGGTCTCAACTACTGCAGTACTCCCCATAATGACTGCAGTGCTGTCCTTTTGCCTCCTACCCAGTGTCTGTACCAACATGAGACATAGAATACTAATCAGGCAGATATGTCAATAGATCACCCTCCATAGACACATCTTGGTGACATTTTGTGCCTGAAATCAAGTCTCGAGCACAGAGCACTGGTAGGTGCCACGTATGCGAAATTACACCATTCCCCTCTTGAAATGCTGCATGTGTTTTGCATCCCTTTTAGAAAACCACTCAATTAGGTATGCCTTTTGTCACAAGAAAAGGCAAATGAATCCAGTTATGTTTTATTATACATAAAAATAATACCAGGCTGCTTTGGAAATTGATTTTTTAAAAATATATAAAAATAAAGCATTATCAAGTTTCTCATAGAATGTCTGTGGCAAAAGAAAGCTTTCTAGCTGTTGTGAATTACAGATTAATGCAGTAAATCTGTCTCTTACTTCGTGAGATTAGATTTATACTGTAACAAAAGTATAGCCCTTGCTTTACAGAATATTCATGCTTAGAAGAGCAATAGGAGGAATGGAAAAAGAATGATCGAATAAAACTGAGATATGGGGTGAAATTCCACCCTGAGTTAAGCCACATATTTCTCTTTTCAAAAGCATTTTAGAAAGGATTTACATTATTCATTCTTAAATGCATCCAGCCTTGCATAAACAAGCAATGTCTTCCTGAAAATGTATTATGTATACAGTATTATGATCACTGTTTAGAAGAAATGTAGTGTGGGATGGGGTTGATACTGATTCCTTTCAAAAGAGGTCTGTTCAGTTTCAGATCATAGCTGCTTAACCTGGGTGCAGCTGTGCATGTGAGAAGGGACTAACCCAGTGGTCAGCGGTGCCCTCTTTTCCTTCTCCAACTGGTATGCAAATTGTTGGGGTGGATGAACTTGTAAGCAAAGACGGGGGCAGGAGAGGATGCCTGAATGGCAGTGTGGATGGGAGATGCTCATGGTTATGCTCCTGAAAGAAATGGCTGCACAATTCAGGCAAACGAGGGGAAAGGTTTCTGTTAATCTCTAGTAAAAGTAAAGGTTCCCCTTGCTCGAAAGCCAGTTGTATCCGATTCTAGGGTACAGTGCTCATCTCTGTTTCAAAGCCGAAGAGCCAGCGCTGTCTGCTTCTGCAGACGTTTCTGTGGTCATGTGGCAGGCATGACTAGACACTGGAGTGCACAGAACACTGTTACCTTCCCACCAAAGTGGTCCCTATTTATCTACTTAGCTGGGACAAAGACGGGAGCTCAATCCGTCCTGCAGCACTCGGGAATCGAACTGCAGACCTTCTACCTCCCAGTCAGCGTCTTAGCCACTTGAGCCACTGCAGTGCAGATCTCTACACTGATCTAAACTACATGTGTAAGCCATGTTCTTTATTAAAACAAAGGAAATTAGCTGTGTAATCCATGTTCAAATCATTAAAAAATACAAAGAATGCAGGAGGGATGCTATACATTTATTGGATCACTAAAAAAATCAAAATGTTGTGCAAGCTTTCGACACCAAGGTCTCTTCATCAGGCAGGCATAAAATTATTATTAATAATAATTTCATGTCAGAGATTACTCTGGGTTGAAAGGATTTTTGCTGGAGAAACTCTGGTCAGGGGACACCCTTGGGTATCGAAGCCCGACCTTCCAGTCTCCAAGCTCAGCATCTTGACCACTAAGCCACTGGAGGAGCTCAATTATTAATGAAAGTTCATGACACGGTGTTGTTGTTCCAGGTGCTTCTTCATAGAAATGCATGTTGGACAAACAACATCCAGCTTCCTGTGGGGGGCAGATATAAAAACACCATGAAATCTTTTGCTGTTTGTCCAACATGCTTTTCTACAAAGAAGCACCTGGCACAACAACACCGTGCCATGAACTTTCATTAATAATTTTATACCTGCCTGATGAAGAGACCTTGATCTCGAAAGCTCGCACAATGTTTTGTTTCTTTAGTGATCCAATAAAGGTATTGCCTTCCGTCTGGATTCTTTGCATTTTTAAATTTATTAAAACAGATAATCTTGTTCCATGGTACCAATGCTATAAACATATTCTGGTTAGCTAGTTATTTGATCCAAAGCCATATATTCCAAAAACATAAAATCTCTTATTGGTTTATGTTACTCTAACTCTGAATGGTGGTAGACATGAATGATTGTAGCACATGTATTATTTTGACTTGGGGGCAACAGAGATTAGAGAGAGAATGTTCTGCATGCCAAGTATGTCTTTTACCTTGTCTTGTCCCTCCCTCTGATGTGTTGTGGAAACTATCCTGTACCACCACATGGGTTTCACTGTGCCATTTTACATTTTAAGAGAAGCATCTCCAAAAAAATATAGCTTGGGAGATCTAAAAATCTCCCTGAGTATTTTCTGTTACTTCTCAAATTATTCCTGTAATAGACTTCCACAGGAAAGTCATTGGTGATGGCAGTTTCCATTTAAGTAGTATAGAAAATGTAGTCTGAAAGGGAAAAGAATAGACATCACGAGCAGGTTGACATACATCAGTGGAAGCTATTTTCTAAAACAACTATCAACTAAACTCTTGCAGTGTGACATTCTCATGAACCATAGGTCATTTATCCACAAAATGCATGTCTAACTATGGACTTTGGCTGGAACAAAGCAAAGGGTAACACATTCAAAGGTGTTATTAGTGACATTTGGGCAAGGGTGGTATACAAGGAAATGTATAATAAAGGTATTTCTGTCCCTAATAGCTTCACAGATCAGGTTTACAATATACATTATGACATGATGAATATCTACTCCTGAGAACACTGTTAGATCTACCATTTTACCCTGCAGTGGTATAACTCTCTAGATGTGATGTTCAATTGGGTAGGTTTATACACTGGACTTTAGGTCTCATGAGGAACCTCATCTTTGGTTGGTAATATTACTTAACTTGCTTTGAACTAAAGTACACCAGCTCTGTTCTGTTTGAAAGTCTTCCTGTTCCATCTGTTGAGCAGGCCCAAGATTTCAGCTCCAAAGTCCTGTGCCTGCAACATCACTAACATCATGCACCAATGTTCAAAGGAGACCCAGCAGATTGGCATGGGAATTCCAATAGCCAAGGATTGTGTAATTTGTCATGCTTACAGAACATGACAATTTACTACCTAAACTCAAGACAGAGAACAATTTACATTGTCAAATTACCAGTAATGAATATTAGATTGCTACTGACACATACTGCCATACGTAGTCCTCGGTATTGTACCGTAGCTCAGTGTTCTTCCTCCTGTGATGAGAATCCTGTCCCCCATACTAGTGGTGTTTCAAGGTGTCTAGACAAATCTAGACCCCTGGCTGAGGGGAGGGCCATTTCCCTATGCCGCCTTTGCATTTCCCCCTCCACTGTTTTTAGGGGTGCCTCGAAGCAGCGTGGGGGAATGGCAGGGCAAGAGGAAGGTGCCTTCCCTGTTGTATCACTGCCTGGCACCTTTGCATTCCCCCCCCCCCCTCTGCTGTTTCGAGGGCTGTCCTTGAAACAGCGGAGTGGGAATGGCAGAGCGAGAAGCAGGTATCCATCAAGGAAGGCGCTCTCCCTGGCGGATTGCTGGCTGCCGCCTGTGCATTTCCTCCTCTGCTGTTTTGAGGGGTGCCTCGAAGCAGTGTGGGGGAATGGCAGGGAAAGAGGCAGGTATCCGCAGGGGAGGTGCCTTCCGTTGCGTAACCCTGCCTGGTGCCTTTGCATTTCCCCCTCCACTGTTTCGAGGTCTGGCTTGAAACAGTGGAGGAAGAATGTCAAGGGTGAGAGGCAGGTATCCATCAGCTCAGGCACGGCTGAGGGCGAGAGGAGAGGCAGGGCAGAGGCAGCGCCTACGGCGGCGCCTCACCTGGCCGTGTTCTCAGGTGGCATGGCTGAGGGTGGAGGGGGCAGCAGGGCAGAGACAGCACCTATGGTGCCTTGCCCGGCCACGTCCTCAGGCAGTGCAGCTGGCGGTGAAAGGGGCGGCAGGGCAGAGGCGGCACTGAGGGCTGGGATTTGAGAAGGGGGAAAGAGCCAGACCATCCCTGCATACCAGGCCCAGTCCACCCGGGTATGGCATGGAGGGTCCTCAGCTGTAGTGTGTGCGCATGCAAAGTGGCCCTTGGTGTGAGCGTTCATGCGCTGGCTGTCCTGCCTCCTCCGTGCTCCAGCTGTCCTGCCTGATTGGCTGTGGCGTGCTGCGGAGATGCTGGGACTTGTAGTGGTTTTTTCTGGCTTTTGTGGGGTGCAGGACCCACTCTCTTTCTCCAGACCCTCGTGACGCTGATGTCAGTGATGTAAGGTGATGCACGGCGCATCACAGGATAGGCTGCACGGGTGTGGACACACATTCCGCACACGCATGGCCACACCCCTTTCTTATAGGTATAGATTCATATATGAATTATAATCTAATTGATATACTTTCATATAGCCAAGATTCTGCAGCACACTACCAGCAAACACCTCTATGGAAGTGAAACTGCTGGTGCTTTTGAGGAAATTGGACTCAATGTGGCAGAGTGAGTAATGAATCATACATATTATGTGAGGACTCTCTGTGGAATGCTAATTCTGCCAGAAGGCATAAATTGTATGAAAAGGAATTCATTCTGGACAGTGATAGGTGGTGGTAAATAAATGAATGTTCATCATCCATTTAGCATGTGAATCAGAGAGTAAACAAAACAAAAACGCTATAGCACTTTGAAGACTAACTGTTATATTTTAATGCTAGCTTTTGTGGATGAAGTCCACTTTGTCAGACATCGAGGTGGATTTGATTCACGAAAGCTAACATTAAAATAGAACAGTTAGTCTTCAAAGTGCTAAAGCATTTTTGTTTATTCTCTGATATGCTTGAAACACAGACTAACATGGCTACTACTGTATTCCAAAAATTTAGCATGTAAAGACGTTATTCAGGGAAAGCTGTTTTCACATGGTATCACACTCCGATGCAGTTCTTCGCATAATCAGTTAACAGCTGGAATCCTATTGCTAAGTGCAGTAAATCACAACTAGAGTAAGCCAAATGAATCAGTAGAACTTATAGAGAAAAAGACTCACTAAATAACCATGGATTCAATGGGCCTACTCTAGTGCAATTTACTATGCTAAGCAGCAGGATTTGAACCCACACATTCTTTCCAAAGTTCTTTTGGAAGCTTGTCAGAAGAAATCATAAATGTATGCTTACTAAGATCAGATTTTGATTTTGCTGGGCTTACAGATAATCTAATTCGTTCAGATATGAAGGTAACTAAACTTCAGACAATCCTAAAATATTATTGTAGCTTTGATTACCTATACCATAGCAATCATTTACCTATAGTGATACCCTCTGAAAAATGCATCATACAGATGCTTTTATAAAGTTTTGAGCGACTTTGTTGTGGAACAGAATCACAGACTTTATGCTTCTGACATAAAGCTGGAGCAAACAATGCAGCAATTCCAAGAGGAGCATTAAGAATTTGGTTGGGCAAACAAGTCAGGCTAAGTGAGTTTCTCTGAGGGAACTGGTCTGCTATAAGCTGAAACAATTTTATAACAAGTCACAAATGCAAACCATGAAACAACAGAACAAATGAGATGGCCGTAAAACCAAACCTAGAGTTGCCTGCGAAGGCACAAGGCAGTCAGTAGGTACACAAGAAGAGAATCCTTATAGTAAGATTCAGGATAACCATTTACACTGTTACTAAACAAGTCAGTTTAGCTATTAACTCCTGCATTTTACAGAAAATGAAGCCTAAATTTACACCAAATTCTTAGATGGCTTGCTAGTCAATAAAACAAAAATAAAAATGACTGGCAAGAAAGTGAAGTTGCCCTTATTGTTTGATTTAGTGAGCTTGCTTCTTCTGTGTCTAGGGCAGACATGAAACTGCCAAAACGAAGGCACCTTTTGGTGATTTCATTCTGCAGTTCCTTTCGCCTGACCTAGTGTGAGAAAGATTAGCCAGCAACACAGGGTTGCCGTTACAAGGGTACACCCGATTGTGGTTCAAAAATACCACAATCTTCGAGGAGGGTCTTTCTATGTACCTCACTGAGCTTGTTATTCTGAGCGTGTGAAATGTTCCTTGCATCTGAATTTGCTTTAAGGTACCTTAGCAAGCTCATTTGCTAAGGTACCTTAAAGCAAATTCAGATGCAAGGAACATTTCACATGCTCAGAAAATAATTAACATTGTAGTAACTAGAGGAAATTCACTTGCAGTCATTTTTAAAATTTGATCAATTGTCAACCAATATTTTATTAGACTGTGGTAGCATGGCAAAATAGCATTCCATTATCAAAGAAGCAGAAGGTGTTCAAAATTCTGATTTATTCATTTGCAATTGCACTTCCACTTCCAACATTCATTATTATTGATGCTACATTGGCAGTTAGGCACTTTGTCAAGTTTTTAGACACATTTGAAGGACTGTGAAAGATAGATGAGGTCATCTCCCTAGAATCAGCAGTTATTATATGCAACATAAACATTTTTGTCCAGTTTCAGAGATTCATGGAGGTATTGCTTTGAAAAGAACACCTCAGTTATCAGAAAGGTTAAAAGCCTGTTCAGTGCTATGTATCTATGGAGAATTGCTTTCAGCCCAAACACATTCAACTGTTTAGTGCAGGGTTGCCCAAACTACGGCCTGTGGCCCAGATTCGGCCCATGGTGCCTAATAATCTGGACCACGCCACCCTCACCGCTTCTGGAAGTGGAAGTAAAATGCACCCATGCATGCACAAAGCACTTCCATAAAGCACCCACTGCTGCCATAAACGTGTTTACAACAGCTGCAGGTGCATTTACAGCAACATTTTGTGCATGTGTAGGTGCATTTTACTTCCGCTTCCAGTGGGAGAAACCATGTGACTGACCCACTCAACCACATGACCGGCCCGCAGGCTGAAAGGTCTGGGCACCGCTGGTTTAGTGTTTGTGTAGAACTTTTTATAAATGATATTTTAGAGGTTTTGTCCCACCCATTTTTTCCCCTTGCAGTAGTGACATTACAGTACTTAAGATTTGGACTCAAACACAGCTGATGAATACCTCAGACAAGTACTGCAACTACAGGCTTTTGATGAACTCCATTTTTGGGGGGTGAGGACAAACAGAAGGACATCTCTTAAGGCGCTCCCACACATTTCACTATAAAGTCACATACTGTAGCTTCTTGGTGTCCCCACAGTGTAGAAATCACATGGGTGCAACATTGCAATAACTTAGGTGGTATAAATCAAGGTGATAAAAGTATGAAGGCATACTACTGCCTCCTTTCTTCTACCATTCTGTCCTTCTAGTCCAGTGATGGTGAACCTTTTAGAGACTAAGTACCCAAACTCAACAGGCACCGCAGAGGGGCAGAGTGAACTCTGTGCTGGGGTGACAGCGCACATGCCCACAGAGAGGGCTCAGAGTGTCTCCTCTGGTATGCGTGCCATAAGTTCACTACCACTGTTCTAGTCTTTTGCTGCCTGAAACAATCTTATCTGCCATAGAACAGATGTTGATTGCACTATTTTTGTACTTGCATCAACTGCAAGCAGCATGCATTGTAATCCATGTGTATCCATCCACTTGCATGTGCATATTCATAGTTTGTAATTGTATTTAGCTACTAACAACACAGTCTATTGCACATTAGGTTTTTTTGAAGTTGTTAATAAATAATGTCCAAATATATTTTACTCAATTTGGGATTTTTAAAAATGATTTTTTAAAAAAATAATGTAAAAAGCTTTACTGAAACAGCTGTGTTTCATGCCAAAACAATTGTTTGACATATATTATATGGTGGCAGGTGCCATTTTTCATGTATTTAGTGCTGCAATAGAAGGACTGATGGCCATTTTGAAAAAAAAAATACTTCCTCAAATTTATACCAACTTGCTTGTGGTGATGTCTACCCTACTTATTTCATTGCAACTAATATCAGAAAAATTGAAATTACAGTATTGTCAGCAATGACTTCTCCATGGAGGTCTGTTCCAGAGAAGAAGTAAAACATGTTATTTCCTTTGTTATAATCTAGTGTTGAAATTAATATCCTAAATGATTCAATTGAAACTGAAAAACTGGATTTAGTGTGCGGTCTGGCAGTTTTTTATCTAGAGATTCATGTTTTGGTTACAGAATTTTCATGCTAAAAATACTGTATTTCCATCTATCATATGAATGTGTGACATCATATGAGTGACTTTGTGTTGAAATTTTAAACTGGACTTTAATGCTACATTTTTGGTACAACAAGCATTTTAAAACTTGATTATGAACAGGCTGTGTGTTGAACTTTTGTCCTGCCAATACCCACTTTCAATTGAGGTAGACAGGTGGTTCTATACCATGAGGAGACCTCACATATCCATTAATTGCATTATGCCGTCTCCCTGAGCCCACTTACACTCCAGAACAGTTTGTTCTCAGGTACTACTCAGAATTGCAAGGAAAACTGAATTGAAGGAACTGGGCCATTTATCCATTGAATGTTTATTTGTTTGCTTGTTTCTACTCTCCTGGAATTCCCATCTTTGCAGCAATGGGCAACTGGGCTTTTCACGACCCTCATATAAAGATGAAAACTCATGGAAAGGGCTTGAAAGAATAACAAGGGATCCTTTTCTTTGGCATCAAGGAGGTGGGACTGTGCAGAGCCTAAAACACTCTCTTGTCAAAGCCTTCTTTTTCATTCTTTTAATTTTTATAAGTGTATACGTAAACGCCAGCTCTAAATACAGTAAAAACTTGACTTACAATGCCTCGAGTTACATAAAATTCGACTTACATAATGATTTTGTGCTAAAACCATGTCCTGATTTACACCATTTCCCATGGGTTTGCTTCGAGTTACATAAAGATTCTTTTTCCTATGGGTTTGCTTTGATTTACATAAAAGTTTCATTTTTCCTATGGGTTTGCTTCAAGTTACATAAAAAACCAATTTAAGCAAAGGCCTTCGGAATGGACTTTTTTTGTAAGTAGGGGTTTTACAGTACTAGCACTAGCATGGTGGGTTTTAGGATAAATGCCTTAGCAGTTCAAAAAATATATTTGTTGCTCATTTAAAGGGAACACAGTTGAGATTAAGTATATATACCAAATTTTGGTAATTCCTTTCTTAATTTGTAGCTCTTAAAGAACAAAAAACAAACAAGTCCACAACAACCCAGCAATAACAAGCTTCAGGGGAAAAGTGTGAGAAAGCAACACAAGTTCTCAGAATCCACCCCCTTCACTAGCTAGTACTTAAAATAGTGAAAGAAAATCTCTAAAAGCATCTTAAGTAGAAAAGGGCATGTCTACTTACATTTATGATGTTCAGTTACAAACAGAAGAAATAATAAATGGAGATAAACATGGTCTGGAGATTAGTAGGAACAAACAAGCAACAATTGAAGCAAACAAACAGGAAGAAGAAGGGCTATGGAACTCCCTGCCAGAAGAAGTGGTGACAGCTGTCAGTCTTGACAGCTTCAAGAAAGGATTAGACAAGTTCATGGAGGACAAGGGTATCAATGGCTATAAATTTATGGATACCTAAGGACAACCTCCGGGTTGGAGAGATAGGCAGGATATCTCTCAATGCCATTTCCAGGGAATCCTAAGCAGGTGAAGGCATCTGCTTGGGAATAATACCCTGAAGGAAATGGTGAGCCACTGTGTGAGACAGAAGGCTGGACTGGATGCGCTTCTGTGGCCTGTTCCAGCAAGGCTGTTCTTATGTTCTTAGGGGCAGAAACACACAGGGGGGGTGAGGTGGGGAGATTGCTAATTAGTTAACGTCAAAGGACAGACATGAGACTCTGAAGCCCCCTCCCACTGACAACCAGAGTAAAAAGGACATGCAGGCTTGCTATTTTTCCAACAAACAAGGGAAGAGAGAGATTGAGATAAATACAGTCTTACCATCAAAAGCTTTGCCACAAATGAAGCAGAAGAAGTTTGGCTACTTTTTAAACACATTTCGATGTTGACAGATGGCTGAAAGGAGTCTGGCCAGCAGAAAACATTCCCCTTCTGAGATGGGGTTCTGATTCTTAAGCAAGGAGAACACAGAAAGAGCCTCCTCGAAGATTGTGGTATTTTTGAATCACAATCGGGTGTACCCTGGTAACGGCAATCTTGTGTTGCCGGCTAATCTTTCTCACACTAGGTCAGGCAGAAGGAACTGCAGAATGAACTCACCAAAGGGTGCCTCCATTTTGGCAATTTCGCGTCTAGCCTAGAGACGGAGGAGGAGGAGGAAGAAGAAAGAATTGGATGAGCCCTACTGCCAAGCAAGACACACCCTTCTATGGCTCTATCCTATGTGATTGTGAAATGAAATCAAAATATCATTCTAAAAAGAACTCTACAAAAATATTTAGAAAGTTTTTAAATGGCAGCTAAACTAACACAGTGTTAGGTATCAGAAGCGGACAAGCACAAAGGTTATGTGCCCGCATTTAAAGCAATAAGACATGGCATATGCCCTTGGTCAGGGGGAAATGACGACTGTGTGTTGAACATACGCTGAAAGTCAAAGGATAGGGAAGATGGCAGAGCAATAAAATAAGATCCTGAGGAGATGGCATGTGTCCTTAGGAGTGTAAAAAGAAGTATTATGAACTTCATCCAAAGGACTTGACTGTTGATAGAACCCACTTTTTCAATACTCTTTTTTATCAGATAGGCTGTGCCTATGATAACCCTCTTCATTTGAGGAACTCAAAACTTGAAAACATTAAAATTTTGGGGGGAAATAGTAGTCTCAGAGTGCCCTATTCAGAATGTCCCAACCAGGGAACATATTGTCTGGAGGATTCTGGGAAATACAATCCACAAACCAACGTTTTCTGCTTATATTTCCTGGTTCACTGAATGAGGCTGGTTCAGTGAATGGAGGAGAGGAAGAGGGAGAAGGAAAGAGCAAATGTCCAAATAGGGGGAAAGGAGAAGAAAATATCTTAGTGATGTAGCATTGTCAGCAGTGGGAAGCTGCCATCTGTGGATGTGAGCACAATGTTCTATAGCAGGGGTACCCAAACTATGGCCCTGGGGCCAGATCTGCCCCCCGATGCCAATTCATCAGGCCTGCAAAGCCCTCATTGTTCCTGGAAGTGGAAGTAAACCATGCCCATACGAGCACATTTTACTTCCGCTTCCAGGAGCGATGAGGACTTTGTGGGCCAGATGAATTGGCATGGGGGGAGGGGTGGATCCAGCCCCCAGACTCCCTGAACCATGTGACCATCCCACAGCCCAAAAAGTTTGGGCACCCCTGTTCTATAGTTACAGAAGATCTTGCTGGTTAGCAACAGGTAAATGGTGGCTGCTGACAGACGATTGGCAGTCTGCCCTCTTGTTATAGTGACTCAGGCAGACTTTTGTGCTTGAGAAACTAGACTTTAAAGAAATCTCGTGGTTACTTTTGGAAGACCAACTACATACCAAAGCAAACCAGTTTGCAGATGATGTGAAGTGAGAACAGTTCCTTCTATACATTCAGATGCTTTCGGCAGTTAAGATGTTTCCTTTTATAGCATCTCTCTCTGCCACTTTTGACCAAACCTATATGTTTATTGGATGAATGGGTTCAGTTATAGAGAGAAGAGTTCATGTGGGTAGATTTCAGGGAAGGTTCAGCAGTAAACTAAGTGCTGACATTTATAATCTCAGGTGCATGCAAAATATTTTGTTTCCTGTGGTGATGTGCACATTGTATGGGCAAAGGGCTTGAGTGGAGTGATGGATGGTAAACATCCATGTTCGCTACAGTTCCTTGGTGGATACTTAGAGCTTCTGATTGCTAACAAGAGAGAAGGTACAACTTGCATTTTACTCTGGAATGATTCCATGTTAGTGGGATAACTTTTAGCATGCCCCTTCATGTCTGCTAAGCCTCCTATGTGGCTTGCTAACAGATTCAAAGAAAACCCTCTGGGAGGAACTGAGCAGATGACACTAATTCATAATTTGTTTTAATCGTGCTTTGTTGAACAAGCAGAACAGTCTTTGGAGAAAAGACCACAAAAGACATCCTAGATACCAAACAGGAACTGGTAGAACAGTTCTTTGCTCACTGCAAGACTGTTTCTTCTTATTTGATATAAACCAGGGGTGCCCAAACTATGGCCCATGGACCAGATCTGGTCCCCAACACCAATTCATCCGGCCCACATAGAGTTGCCCTAATTCTCTCCCACAAAACCGGGACAAAAGTATACTTGACAAAAATGAGCAGATTATCTACAAAATAGCCTTTTTAAAATAATAATATAATGACAGCTATAAAACACTTTCACATTAAATATATCAATACATAAATTATTTTGTTTACAACCATTAACTCCTACTGTAAAATAATAATAATATAATGACAGCTATAAAACACTTTCACATTAAATATATCAATACATAAATTAATTTGTTTACAACCATTAATTCTTACTGTAAGATGATCTGTTGTACTTCTAAGAAGTTGCATCGTGGTCAACTCTTAATGTCCTCAGTTCCAGGAAACACACTGGTCACACATTGGGCAGTGGTGTGAGGTGAGGATGTTAAGATTTGTCTCCAGGTATGCTCCAACTCCAATGTGACTGGAAACCGCTTGTTTGATGGTGAGAGTTCAAATTTGTTTTAATGGTGTGTTATAATATGCAATCAGTAAGTTTTAAAAATCTGGGACTTTAACATGATTTTTATTGAACTGGCAGGGACAATTTTTCTGACCTTGAATCTGGGACAATCCTTGTTTTCTGGGACGTATGGCAACCTTAGGCCCACACCACCCTTGCTGCTCCTGGAAGTGGAAGTAAAACGTGTCCGCATATGTGCACAACACTTCTGTAAATGCACCCGCGGCTGTCATAAACAAGTTTATGACAGCCACAGGTGCATCTACAGCAGCGTCAATGTTATTTCACTGATTTATAACAAATTGGGTAGAAAAAATGTAAATGTCACCCTTGCTTGAAAGCCAGTTCTACCCCACTCTTGGGTTAAGTGCTCATCTCTGTTTATAGCCAAACAGCCAGCGGTGTCAGCATCTGCAGACATTTCTGTGGACATGTGGCAGGCATGACTAGGTGCACGGAATGGTGTTTACCTTCCCATTGAAGTGATCCCTCTTTATCTACATGCAATTTATTGCTTTCAAACTGCTAGGTTGGCAGGAGCTGGGACAGAGTCGGGAGCTCACACAATCGTGCAACACTTGGGTCTCAAACTGCTAACCCGCCAAACTTCTAGTCATCAAGTTCAGCATCTTAACCGTTAAGCCACTGCATTCCACTTTTTTTCGATATAAGCCATGGTTCAAACAACTCATGGACAAGCCTATTGAAAAAGTATAAGAAGAAAAAACCGATTGAGGCTATATTGGGTCAGCAACAATATTTTTATAGTGAATGCAGTCATATCTTCAATAACTAATAATATCTGTGTTGTTTTCAAAGAGTTTATTCATAAGCTTTTTGTCTTCAAAGAGTTCATTCAAGAGATAAAGAGTTGCAATTTGTAAAATGAAAATCCTAGCATTAATTAATTACTTATTTACTATGATTCCCATAAAAATGACAGATAAACATTTAAAGATATGGCATACTTTGATAAATTTTGTAATGTGAATAAAAAAGCAAGAATAAATAAGAGATTGCAGTATACCCCTTAACAGATGGGAGGATTAGGGATACCAAATATTAAAAATTATTATATTGCTTTCCAGATTAAAGAGATATTAAGAATAATGTTTGAAGAAGAGATAAAATGGAAATATATAGAATATAAAGACAATAAAAATAAAACAAGGTTGCGTATGTCAGGAAAAGGATAAAGTAAAGATAAATGATGTGAACGTAATTAAGAGAATGCAAAATCCATTTTGCAAAAATAGTTTGACATGATGGCAAGCAGTCATGAAAGATTCCCAAGGATTCCCTTATTGGCAAATATTACAGAACTAGACAACTTGCCAGTTAAATTGAAGAATGAGGATCTGGATATAATGGCGGGAAAAGGACTGAAAACTATAAAGGATTGGACAGAAAAGATTAGAAATAGGCAAGATAGAGAAGAGATTTAAAAACAATGTCATTTGAATTGATTTGAAAAATTACAGTTGGAGAAGTGGAGAGAGGATTGGGTGTTGAAACAGAGACGATATGGAGAACAGACAAAACTTGAAGAATTTATGTATCAATTATATCAGAAAAAAATCTCACTTAAAGGTACAGTTAATAAACTTTATACAATATTAACGAAACAAGAAACTGCCAAGAGAACACGGAGAGAAATATCGGAAGTGGCATTGAAAAGTGGAGTTACAGAAGGGGAATGGAGTAAAATCTGGAACCAAAGAATTATGAAAAGCATGTCAACAAGAATCAAAGAACATTGCTATAAGTTAGTATGGAGGTGGTATATTACCCCAATTCAAATAAATCACTATGATCCTAACTATAAGAAAGATTGCTTGAGATGCAATGTATATCCTGGGACATATTTTCACTTATGGTGGGAGTGTAAAGAGGTGAATAAAACTTGGACATACGGTATGTCTTTGAAGAAGTAAGCAAAATATTGTCACTTGAGATCTGATTGTGTCCTAGGATTTCTTTGCTCAATGAGTTAGGACAGGAGTTCTCAACCTTTTAAAGATGGGGCCAGGTCATGCTTCCTCAGACAGCTTTGGGAGCCAGACGGCCATTTTGCCCTTCCTCCATCACATGGCACTTCCTGGTGTGATGGAAGAGGTGGTGTGAAATGAAATGGTGTTGCAGGCTGCATCTGGCCAATGGGCTGCAGGTTGAGAATCCCTGAGTTAGGAGGACTAAATGTGGTAAAATGCAAGAAAGATATTATTATGATGATGACAGCAGCAATAATTGCAATCACTAAAAATTGGAAAACATACAGATATTTAGGATTGAAGGAATGGTACAAAGAACTGTGGAATATGGGGTTCGCCTGATTGGGCGGCATAGAAATTTGAACCATAATAAATAAATAAATAAATAAATAAATAAACATATTAATTAAAAGTGGAAAAAGCTATTATTAAGAAAAATGAGCTTGTTGACATTTAAGGAGAATTTATTGAATTTGTGTTGGGAAAATTTAAAGGAATTAAACTTGGACATGATCATAGGACATTTTGGAGATAAGGAAGAATAAAGACTTATGCAACTTGTCTAATTGCATTAAGCAACAACTTTGGAAAAGTGGTATTGCCCGCTGGGTGATGGGTCTACACTGTATTGTAGTCATATATTATGTGTAAGTATTTTTCTTTTGTTGATGTATTTTTTTTTACAATATTTTAAATAAAAAAATTATAAAACAACCGCTTATGGACTAATGTCATGTGTGAATGCAGCTATTGTCTGAACCCATGTATGTGTCTTTTTCAGATCACAGCAATTCTTTGCTAAAGTCAGTTCAGAAGGATTTAAGATGCTGTGACAACATCAGAAAGGAAGCCATCATCCATGTTATTTCACTGATTTATAACAAATTGTGTAGAAGATATTTATGTAGCTATTATCAAATGTGCATTTGCAATACTGCTACAATGCCCTTTTAATTCTCTATTTATTGCCACTGAATCCCTTAGATGACTTTAGTTGCATTTAATTATGTTAAAATTAGGAAATGGCCTCTGGGATCCTGGGACAATTGTTTTGTGGATAATAACTGGAGGAATTCAGTCAATATTTTGGTAGCAAATTCTTCATGCGCACTACCTAAGGAGCTCAACTGTGTATGCTACGTGCTGTTTTTTGCAAACAATTTCCCATTAGAGAGCAGACAACAAAAGCAGAATGGGATTTGAGTCATTCCTTTTGTTTTACATCCATTAATGTTTATCTATCCTGAGCAGCAACCCTATCCTCTGTTCTTCCATTTGCTTTAGACATACAGTAAAAGTCTGTATAACAATTGCTCCATACAATGATGAAATCACATAGTGATTAGGCTTGGAGTGGAGAAAGGCATTCCGCATAGCGATCATCCCTATGGAAAAATCTGTACAATGATTTTTCAATGGAAAAAACCACTTAGCGCCAAAAATTGTTGTACTTTTTTTCCATAGGGAAAATCATTGTACGTTTTTTCTCTATAGGGACGATAGTACAACGATGAAAATCACATAGCGATGAACTCTATGGCACAGATTAAAATCGTTATACAGAGTTCTTCTGTACCTGAAAATGCACATTATTGCCACAAAAGACACAATTCAGTCAACTATAAAAGTATCACATGCTGCCTTATTGCACATATTCTAATTTTCCCTGCCCCTGTTCTTCCTGGATGAGAGAAAGCACTGGACATCCACTAAAGAAATTTAAAAAATCAGGAATCTAGGCCAAGAAAACTCTGATGCTAGTGTAGAACAATTACCAGTTGCCCCCCTTCATTCTAAGTAGGACAATGTATAGGCACAACTTGACCAATAAAATTTCCACAAGTCCCATGATTTGCAGGGAAGCAGGTGGAACAGAACATGACCACGTAAACGTCTGCAGAAGCAGACAGCGCTGGCTCTTCGGCTTTGAAACAGAGATGAGCACTGAACACTTGCCTTCAAGAAGAAGAGGAAGTATCAATAAACACTCTTTGGTGATGGGTGTCCTGTCTACTAGCCAAATCCACAATTACTGGTATTCTCTGATGGTAAGGGCTAGATTGGGAAGATCGAATCCCTTTGTTGCTGCTTTCTCCTTCTGAAAGATACAACTTGTCAGCTAGCCATGTGAGGAATTGGACCTGACATTCTTGCCAGAACAGGGCTTCCAACAACTACAAAAGCAGTTGAAGTTTGCCACTGCTACAGATATGATAGTGTGGAAACCTTGTGTGCTAAAATAAGAGATTACACAGATCTGCACAAAAAAATATCAGCTGCATAGGATATTTTTGGTAAATTTTATGTTTTCTAATGTGCTGAATCCAAAAATGACCTCAATTTTCCTCCATCACATACAGTTATTTCGCAAAATATGAGGGTTTTGCATTAAAAAAGCATAAGTGATGAGAAAATCACTATTTTATTACAATGAACTAAACATATTATTTCTTATAATTAAACAAACAATTTCTTCATAATATATACTTAACATTCCATGTTCACTCTTTTTGTCTGTGAAACCTTTTCTTCTTCTCTTTTATGCTCCTCCAAACACACTTTTGCTTTCCATTTTCTGTTTCCTATTTGAGCATCCAACAGTAGTCAGCTAGCATATTGACATTCCATCTTCCTTGGTAGCATCTCTCGATATCACAGACATCCTGGTGAAATCTTTCACCCTCCTCTTCACTGTAGGGTCCCAGGTTTTCAGGAAAATAGTCGACATGGGAGTGTAAGAAATGAACTTTCAAGCTCATCTTGCAGCCTTGAGGTCTATTCGCATTCAACATGCATTGTACAAAGGTTTTGTAGTGAGGGTCTTTAGTATTCCCTAAAAACTTGTGAACTACGTCTTTGAAAGAGTCCCATGCTTCCTTTTCTTTTTCTCCCATTGTTTCTAAAAAGAGGGGATCGGATAAGAGTTTTCGTATGTCGGGGCCAGTAAAAACTCCCTCTTTCAACTTGGCTTCAGATAGTTTTGGGAACTTGGAAAACAGATATCTGAAATATTCCCCATCTTTTGGCAGTGATTTAACAAATTGCTTCATAAGTCCTAATTTAATGTGAAGAGATGGCAATAAAACCTTTTCTGTTGGAACCAAGGTCGTATTAATGATGTTTTTTTTCTGCCAGGGATTAAGGCACCTCAAAGTGGCCAGTCAGTTTTTGTCCAATGTAGGTCTCTGGCTCAACTGTCCCACAAACATAGGCAGTAGGGATATTTTGTATGACCTGCCTGCTGGCCTAACAATATGGTTAGTATTTTAAAATCTCCACAAACCATCCAGCAATGTTCTGATTTTGTCAAGAATCACAGTTAAATCATTATAGTTTACATCCAAATGCACCAAGAGTCCTATAGGAAGTGATACAAATGTATTTCCATTATGCAGCAAGACTGCTTTGAGGCTTGTTTTAGATGAATCAATGAATAGGCACCACTCAGATGAATCATATTCTATTTCAAATCTCTTCATTAGCCCTTGAATATCACTACAATAAACAAGATTTCCATCTTTGGAGAAAAACTGAGTGAATTCTTTTTCTTGGTGCCTGTACCACAAAAATGATGTTCCAGGTGACAGTAGGTTTTTATTTGTTACTCTTGACCCCAGCAATTTTGCTGAATCTTTGGAAAGGCCTAAATCTCTAGGTCATTGAGCTCACTCTGAGAAAAAAAAGTTGAGGTACCTCATCAACCAAAAAATCTGAGCTAGATTCGTCCTGAAAACACAATGTGTCTCCATCTTCCGAATCGCTCAGGATCTTATCCAAACTGGAAGATGGGTGTGGAACTGGTATTTCAGAGCTATGAGGCCCTGAACGAATAGCTGAATTAAGGTTTGGGTAAGATATCTTCTTTTTATTTTTTGTATTAAAGTCTTTCACATCTACCAAACAGAAATAGCAGTTGGTAGTGTGGTTTTGCTGTTCACGCCACATCATAGGAATACCAAAACAGAATGAGGTTTTCTTACCTTTAAACCACAAACGAAGATCTTCTTTGCACCTTCTGCACATGAAGAGCCCATGCTTTTTCTTGATCCCCAAGTTTCAACTTGAAGAAAGCAAAATACACTTTCTTCACAAAATCACTTATGTTTCTTTGTTGATTTTTAATAGTGTATTCACCACAAATAACACAAAAGTAGTCCAGAGAAGTAACACAACCTCTTGGAGCCATAATACAGAACTCAAAACAAACACAGTCACGTTTGAATGAATGATGTAAACTGAGTGTGGCTCATACAACAAACAAGATCCTGAAATTATTTAGCATTTTAAAACAAGATCAAATCTGACAGTAGGCATGTTTATACTCATTTATAATACCCCAGAGAACATGTCGAAACATGCTCAACCCAGCAGTAAAATTCCTGGATATGTTCACTTTTCTCTACAAATAAAATAAACCTATTGGGACATGATTGTTGGATCTGGGCCGCGAAGCAGATTGCGCAAGCTGGATCGGCACCGCGAAGTGGCTGTTGGGTCCCGGAGGAGACTGGTCAAGCAATGAGACACGAGGCAAGATGGAGCGAAGACCAGTGATTTAATGAAGGCAAATCAATAGTATTTATCATGTACAGGCTGCATGTAAAAGCACCGCGATCTGGCAGAATTCACACTCCATGTTTACACAAGTTAATTGGGGAAGTCTACAGGGGAAGTTAATTAACTAACTTAATTAACGGCAGGGGAAATACATTGTTCCATGTTATCCGGGGTAAACATGTGGCTGGTATTGGTTTTAGGGCTAAAGGTAATCCGCAGGCGCGAGATTGCCTATTACGCACCAAACACGTTAGTCATTAGCTCTCTGTTGACCAAGCAGTTTGTCAGATCAGTTAGTGATGAATTAAACCCTATCTAATATTCCGCTCCCCCAATTTCTGTCCCTTCAGGAACCCCTGGCAACGAGGTGATCACCCATTACCGAGGTTCTGTCAGGGCCAGTATACCAATTGTGCGCGTGGATCCCACACATGATCATTCGAGCTTCCTCATACCACTAAACCTACACTACGCCCAGTGGTGGGCTCCAATTTTTTTTACTACCAAACTGTGGGTGTGGTATGGTGGGTGTGGCCAGGGGAAAGCCCAGCATTGCACCCGAATTAGGACTACTTTATTTCAAAACTTGGAAATTTTTCTTCCCCCCCCCCCCCCGGGGAAAGGTGCACGTGGCCATCCACAGCCACTGGAAAATGCACGCTCGGCCAGAGTGGCCCTCAGGAAAGACATCCATAGATGCCTGGTTCCACTGCTACCCCCTCAATCCTTGTCCCCTCCGCTTGGCTCGGCGTGTCCCTAATGGTTCTCCAGAGCAGGGCAGATGTTGCAAGCCTTACAACATCTGCCCTGCTATGGAGTGGTGGCATAGTCACAGCAAGCCAAGTGGAAGGGACAAAGATTGTGGTGGTGGTAGCAGCGGCTGAAGCGTGGGCATGGGCCAGATGATTTGGTGCCATGTGCCGGATCCAGCTCATGGGCCTTAGTTTGGGGACCCCAGGTCTATGGGAATAGCAGAGGGCTTCACACTGGGACTATTTCCACTTTGCACAGAATATCCATTAAGACCAGGGATGCATATTTAAGGGAAAATCCACTGTGGGGAAGTGGATGATTATATTTAGGCTCTTAAAAAATTCATTTCAGGCTGAATTATTTAGGCATAGAAATATGGCCTAGTTTTCAGAAATGTTTAGCATCTAATAGCTTCTACTTCCATTTTCATTATTGCTTGATTAAGCTATTGAGATTTGCAGTCCTATACCTACTTAAATGAGAGCAAGTGCCCTTGAACTCAACAAGCCCTTCTTCTGAATAGATTAGATAGGGCTGCAAAACTGATGGCTTGTAAGGAAAACTGATAGTAAAACTGAATCTAAGGCGCCATAAATACAATGACAGAGCTACATTACCTAAGAGGCTTGGTGTTTTTAACTCTTAAGCTTTGCAGAAAAGGTTCCTATATACAGTTAACCTGTATTTTTAAGGCAATTGAACTCGTCACACAAACTAGTTAGTATTTTTGCTATATGTGTTGGCATGCTATTTGTATGCGTCTTGCTGGTTGCTCCAGCAATGAATACTTGTCTTAAACCGAACAATTTTATAGCTGTCTTTCATATACATATTAAAAGCTGGAATATAGATATTTTAAATAAATAAATGCCCTAGTTTAGACAATAGGTTGCTTGCTTTTAAATCAAAGGTGGTACATAAGTGGCATTGGAACGATCGAGGAAAGCATGTACTGTAACTCTTTGAGGCTGTTGAAAACAGTAGTAGCTTCAGGAAATTCAAATGTACTCGCATTTGTGCAGCTTCTGTGAGAATGGAAAGTTCCAATTTGGGAATAACTAGAAAAGGAATTTAAAAAGAATAATGGCATTATCATACTGCTGCAGAGTGACCACATGTGAATTACCATGCATTCTCCTTCGTATAGTTTGTGAATCCACACTCATGGGGTTATGCGCCTGCGCAGAACAGCCGATCGGAGGCTTGAAAAGCTATTGGTCAAAAGTTTTGGCGGTAAGACCGCCCACCGTACCGCCCACCCTGAGGCGCCCGTGCGCCATTTTACCTCAGTTCTCTTCTTTCCGCCGTAGCAGCAGGACGATCGTTGAGAGCTTCCTCAATTTTTTCGCCCTTCTGAGGGAAAGTCTTTTTGGCAAATCTCAATTTTTCTCGGTGATCTTGTCCTCCGGGCAGGATCGCCACCCCGGCTCTGTCTCTTCTCTTGAGTGGATTCAGTAGCCAATTTTTCGCATCGATCACCGTCTCCCCCCTCAAGGGGGTGGCGGCTGGTTGGCCCTTCGGGGTACTCGCCTCCAGAAACTTCCACTGGAAGAATTTTTTCCGCGGTTGATGGCTGCAGCGTTTAAACAGTGCACGGCTTGCCTTAAGAAGTTTCCGGCTTCCGACGGACACAGCCTGTGCCTCTTTTGTTTGGGAGAGTCGCATCAGAGCCAGTCTTGCCCGCATTGCAAAAAGTTTACGCGCCTCGCGGTGCAGAACCGAAGCAATCGCCTCAAGGCTCACCTGATGGAGCTCGCTCTGGCTCCCGCCGCGTCCGCCTCCACGGCCGCCGCTGCCGCTCAACCACCGCCGGCCTCTTCCTCCGTGCTTCCGATGAGGAAGAAGAAGAAGAAGGACAAGAACGGTGAGAAGAAGCGCAAGCATGGGTCGGAGAAGAGACGGTCGCTTCCCCCCACTCCGCGCACACCCGCCTCTCCCGGGCCTTCTCCGCCGTTCTCGACTGCCCGATGTCCTTCTCCGGGATCCTCCATCTGGGGAGGACGGTCGTCTTCCGGGTCACCTGAGAAAGGACGCAGGGCTGGGGCTCCAGCTCGCCCACCTCAGGTGCTCTCCTCTCCTCCTCGGGGCAGAAACTCCTCGCCGAGGCAGGCCTCCGTCTCTCCATGGCCCAGGACACCGACGGACGAGGCGGTCGTCACCGTTTCGACGACCGTTTCGCCAACACCGACGCCGGCCACCGTTTCGGCTCCCACCGTTTCGTGGGCCACCATCCCGCCGGCCACCGGAGCTCCACCGCCAGCGGACTCGGACGCGTCTCAGATGGCCCTCGTCCGAGAGATGTTCCAGGTCATGGCGTCGTTTGCGACCAGGTTCCAGACCTCCACGCCTGCGGCCTCTGCGGCTCCGGTTCCGACCACCGCAAGCCCCGGGCATCCCGGCTCTGCCGCGGCCCCACCGACCTCCCGTGGGTCGAGTGCCCGCTCCACCGGCCCACCCAACCCGTCATGGTGTGGTCCGGACGTTGATGCGGTGGACGCCCATCCCGCCGGCCCGCCCAGGCCGTACTGGCGCGGTCCGGACGTGGACGAAAGACTGCCTCCCTCGTCCTCCGATGAGTCCAGCTCGTCGTCGGAGGAGGGCGAGGGAGACGTCGACGCCGAGCGCACGCCGGAACAGGCCATCGGCTCGGTGGACCCACCGCGTGGTGAGGACCAGCGCTCACTGACCGCCATGCTCACGAGGCTCGGCACCGCCCTCAACCTGAAGGTCGACCAACCGCCGTTGGAGGGTGAGGATCAGATGACCGCGAAGCTCGACAGGCGTGCCGTGCGACCGGTCCACATAACCATGCTCCCCTCCATGATGACCACGGCGAGGGCGACGTGGAAGAAACCTTTGGCGGCACACTCCGTTTCGTCCAGGCTCGACAGCATGTACCGGGTCCTGGACGAGAACGTCGAGTTCTTGCAGGCGCACCCCCTGCCGAATTCCCTGGTGGTCAAGGCCTTCCAGCATAGGACGGCCACCAGCGGATTCCCGGTCCCGTCGACGCCGGAGGGAAAGAAATTGGACGCGGTGGGGCGTAAGTTTTACGCCACCGGCTCCCTATTCTTTCGGGCCGCAAACTATTCGGCCGCCATGGGCCTGTACCAATCTCACCTCTGGGAGCAGGTGAAGGTTGAGACGGCTAAACTGCCCGCAGATGCCCAGAAGAGGATTGACGCGCTGGCCGCCGAGGGGGACTTCGTCGCCGAGCAGCTGATGCGCACTGCCCGGCATATCAACGATTATGCGGCAAAAGACATGGCCTCCGCAATCTACCTCCGTCGCCATGCTTGGCTCAGGGACACCTCCCTCGATGATGCTATGAAAAAGCTCATCGAGGAGTTTCCCTTCGACGGGCAGGGCCTCTTCGGTCAGGACACCGATAAGGTCCTGAATGAGATGCGCCAGACCAGTTCCACGGCGAAGTTCCTGGGGCTCACCACGCCGGCAACTTCCACCAGGCCGAGGTTCCAGCCCTTCACACGGCGGTTCCAGGGCAACCCACAGCAGCAGGGACCGGCGGAGCAGCCTAGATCCAGCTCCTATAAACAGCGGCGACAACACAAACCCCGCTACCGGCCCTACGGACAGGACAAGCGTTCGACCGCGAGGCCCAAGCCCCGCGTTTGAAGCTGCGACGGCCGAGTCTCTCTCGCTCCACATCCCGTACCTCCCCCTCCGGAACTTCCTCCAGGCATGGTCGGGCATCACGGACGACCAGTGGGTCTTAAAGATCTTGTCCTCTGGCTACGCCATCGAGTTCGTGCGGGTGCCTCGAGTAGGAAGACATCGTCTCACCACCTCGTCCCCCCATTTGGAGGAAGAAATAGCAACCCTTCTCTCCAAGGGAGCCATCGAGCGGGTAGCACCGTCCAACTGGGACAACGGCTTCTACTCGAGGTACTTCGTGGTCCAGAAGAAGGACGGAGGCCTTCGCCCTATCCTGGACCTACGCCGCCTGAACAAATGCATCCACACCAGGAAGTTCCGGATGGTGACCCTACAGACCGTCCTCCCCCTCATCGACAAAGGGGACTGGTTCACAGTCATAGACCTCAAGGATGCCTACTTCCACGTTTCCATCCTCGAGGAACACAGACGGTTTCTCCGCTTCCGTATCGACCATTCCGTGTACCAGTACCGATGCCTACCGTTCGGTCTGGCCACGGCACCGCGGGTCTTCACCAAATGCATGGCTCCGGTGGCTGCATTCCTCCGCCAACGGGGCATCAGGGTCTTCCCATACATCGACGATTGGTTGATCGTCTCCCCCACCAAATCGTCGGCCGTTCGGGACACACAATACACGGTTCACCTCATGGAGAGTCTCGGCCTCAGGATCAACTTCACCAAGTCGAAGTTGACTCCCGCCCAGCGCGTCGAGTACATTGGAGCGGTACTCGACTCGCTCACTACGAGAGCCTACGCCCCCCAGAAACGCTTACGGGACATTGCGCAGGGGGTGAACGAACTGCGCACGAAACCGTGCATCCGGGCGAAGAAGGCTCAGAGACTTCTAGGCCTGATGGCCTCAACGACGGCAGTGATCCCCCATACCAAATTGAAATTCAGGTCCCTGCAATCGTGGCTCCTCCACGAGTTCGACGCACTTCGGGAGAGCCAATCCAAACGGTTGACCCCATCTCCAGAACTGAGGGACCAACTGCTGTGGTGGTCTACACCACTCAACGTGGCCACGGGGAAGAGTTTCTACCCCCCGCAACCTTCGCTGCAGATACTGACCGACGCGAGCAACCTCGGCTGGGGCGCTGCTTGCGGGACTCTCACGGTCAACGACACCTGGACACCGCACGAAACGGTGCACCACATAAATTACTTGGAGCTGCTGGCCATTTGGAAGGCCCTGCGCTCCTTCGAGACTCTGCTCACCGGCAAGGCGGTTCAAGTGGCCTCGGACAATACCACGGCGGTGGCGTACCTCAACAAGCAGGGAGGAACACGGTCCACCACCCTCTTGTACCTTGCAGTGCAGTTGTGGGAATGGTGCCTGGAGAGGCACATTTTCCCAATTGGAGTGCACATTCAGGGCACACTGAATGTCTTGGCAGACCACCTGAGCCGTCTCACCTCGATGACCCACGAATGGGAGCTGGACGACGGAGTGTTCCAGTCTCTGTGCCAGGTCTGGGGGACGCCGAGCATCGACCTCTTTGCATCGGAGTCCAACAAGAAACTCAGCAGGTACTGCTCCAGAGCAGGCATCGGACTGAACTCCGAGGGCGATGCCTTCATGAAACGGTGGGATCAGGACTATCTCTATGCCTTTCCTCCGTTTCCTCTGGTCCAGAAGGTACTCACCAGGATGCACCAACACAGAGCCAATGCAATTCTGGTGGCACCGGCATGGCCGCGCCAACCCTGGTTTCCGCTACTGTTGCGCATGTCGTCACAGTATCGCACACTGCCGGAATCACCGACACTCCTCCAAATGGAGCAGGGCCAGCTGCACCATTCGGACCTGCCCAGCCTCCACCTCACCGCGTGGAGGATAACCCCAGACTGGCCAGGATCCTTGAACTAGCGCGGCGCCCTTCCACAAGGAAGTCCTACGCTTCCAAATACAGGCGTTTTTGTGCTTTCCTGGCCGCCCGGCAAACGCCCCCCACCCAGGTGGGACTGCAGGACATTTTAACCTACCTCCTCCAGCTGGCGGAGTCTGGCCTCAGCATCACCTCCATCCGAGTGCATCTCGCAGCAGTGGTAGCGCACTCTCCTGCTGGCTCGCCCGCTTCCGGGGCCTTCCGCGACCAAACGGTAAAGCGCTTCCTCAAGGGACTAAAGAACGCTTTTCCGCCGGCCCGGACACCGACGGCTCAATGGTCACTGTCCACCGTTCTCAACGCGCTCACCAGGACCCCCTTCGAGCCCTTGGCTACCGCCGATGTTCGTCTCCTCACATGGAAGACAGCATTCCTGGTGGCCATCACGTCTGCACGACGAGCTGGTGAGCTGGTTGCCCTGCGAGCAGACGCACCTTTTCTCCAGTTCTTCAACGACCGCGTCGTCCTCCAAGCGGACATCACCTTTCTACCCAAGGTGGTCTCCAAGTTTCACATGGCACAAACTATCTCCTTGCCAACCTTCTTCCAGAACCCCACTAACGCCCAAGAAAGGACTTGGCACACACTGGATGTGAAACGAGCTTTATTGTTTTACACCAGCAGGACTAGAGAGTTCAGGAAGTCACAACGCCTCTTTGTGGCTTATGGGGGAAAGTCCAAGGGTGAACCCATCTCTGCTCAAAGGTTCTCCAAATGGATCACCTCTACCATTTACCTGGCCTACGAGTCAGCTTCACTGCCACCTCCACCGCATGTCAGGGCGCATTCCACCAGGGCGGTTGCCACATCCACTGCCTTTCTGGAGGGCACACCGCTTGAGGACATATGTAAGGCTGCCACCTGGTCCAGACCTTCCACATTTGTCCAGCACTACAGGGTGGACACCAGAGCCACTGCGGACGCCAGGCTTGGCCGTGTCGTCCTCACCAGAGGGCTCCGGACTCAACGCCCCTGACGGGTCCACCTACGGGTTCTTCAGCTCATCGTGGGATCATCTCATCCGACTGCCCACCGACCAAGTAAGTGTGAGCTTGCTAATCTCCCATGAGTGTGGATTCACAAACTATACGAAGGAGAAAGTTCGGTTTCACTTACCAGTGATAACTTTCGTTCTTCGAGTATATAGTTTGTGAATACACACTACCCACCCTGCCTCCCCTCTTGAGCTGCACGGATGAGATCAGTTGGTTTATCCTGTGCCTGGCTTAAGTATGGAACTGAGGTAAAATGGCGCGCGGGCGCCTCAGGGTGGGCGGTACGGTGGGCGGTCTTACCGCCAAAACTTTTGACCAATAGCTTTTCAAGCCTCCGATCGGCTGTTCTGCGCAGGCGCATAACCCCATGAGTGTGTATTCACAAACTATATACTCGAAGAACGAAAGTTATCACTGGTAAGTGAAACCGAACTTTACTCGGGGCACTGTATTTTAGAAAGGATAATGTAAAAGTGATCAAAAAGTCTTCTATTGGATACACCATTTAATGCTTTGGGGGAAAGGCAACTAATTGGAGATGTGATACTAGTTTGCAAAATTACAGGTACATCTCATGCATATAAAGTAGCTAGGGAGATGCCTCCCCTCATTGTTGCCATAATACTAGAACTTAATGAAGTGGAATGGTGGGCAACTCAGGACCAATAAAATTGGGCATAGTTAAACTGGGATTTCATACTACAAGACAGAGCGATGAATGACAATTTGAGCAGCTTCAAACCTCAACAGCCCAGCAAGAAGTTACAGTAAAACCTCTCATAAAGAGCGCCTTGCTTAGAGACTAACTCGCTTAAAGAGCAGAATTTTATCTGAATGGTCACCTCACTTAACAACTAAAATCAACCAAGAACTCACTTAACAACTAAATCGGGGTTCGCAATCCTCCTCACCAGGTCACAACTGGTCACTTACAATGGTGTTTTACTTAAAAGAGCAAACTTGCTTAAAGAGCAATTCCATGGAACACATTATGCTCTTTAAGCGAGGTACCACTCTACTTGCATTGTCTGAATTGTGGATTATTTCCTGACCTCTCTGAGAAATTCAAAGTATTATGGGCATACCTGTCAACCCGCGGCTCCGGAAAAACAGGACCTGCGCACATAGCTTGTGCGCAGGTCGCTTTCCACGCATGGAAGGGTAAAACCCTTCTACGCATGCACGGAAGCGCTACGCCGCTTGCATAGGGGCTGCGCAAGCGGCATAGCGCTTCCACGCATGCATGGAAAGCGTTTCCCCTCACTGCCAAATTACGGGGTTTTGGCAGCGCGGGGCGGTTTGTCACGTCAATGGACATCAAATTATGGGGTTTTCCCGGCCAAATTGGGATGGTTGACAGGTATGATTATGGGGCATTAAATGGCCTCCTTCTGATGGAATGTATGTGTCCAGAATCCAGTGTATTTCACCCAAAATTTTAGAGTCAGAAAACACAGAGTGAAATCAAAGTAAGAAAAATTCTGATGAAATAAGATAAACACTGTTGTGAGGCGTTCCATGACTCCACATCCCCCTCCCCACATAAAAATGCCTGTTTCCTTCACATAGAGCCAATCAATTGGCAATCAGAGTTGTGTCCTCTCTCCTTCAATGCATCATCATTTCTATGGGTTGGATTTATTTTGCCTCATTATATTGTGTTGGCTGGGACAATAAAGTATTCTAAAGGGCAAAAATCAGTGGACAGAATCTCACATAGTTTACCTATGTTTTGTGTAACTTGCTGTGACTCATTGCAGGATGCTGGGATGACATCTTGGTAATGCAATTGATTGTGTGAACAAAGACCTGTCATTTCATTAGCTAGCCACACTTAGATACACAATTGGATTCTGGCTAGCATATTTTAAGAGGTATTGTTTGCTTGCTGGCTTGTTGGCTGGCTGGCTGGCTGGCTGGCTGGTTGTAGCATAAAATGTGTTGTCATTTCATTGCTATAGCTGTGACAGTGTTGTACCACAACATCCATTGCAGGTCTTCTTCTATGTCCATCATGCATGACCAAACATCACCTGGGAAACTGAAATGTGTTGTGGTGTGTGAAAGTTAAAAAGGGGTGCGACAAATTCATTGAGGATAAGCCAACCAGTGGCTCCTAATCTTGTTGGCTTTGTAGTCCTTCTACTCTACAGTAGTGTATCAGTAAACACAAGCATGAGAATGTTATTGCAGTTATGTCCTTTTTCTGGGTTTCCCAGGGGCAACTGGTTGACCACTATTTCTTAGTTACCTTTTGGAATCAAAAGGTGGCTTATGAGAATGGGACAATTACTCTTCAACAATGTTTTCCTCCTAATCTATACCTTGGTTTTTGGCAATAAATTGCCTGGGACAGAAAACTCAACCAGATGTGTACTGGAAATTATTGCCTAGTCCATGAAGACAATGGCACTGAATTACTTTCAACCTGCCTACTTTCCAATCTCTTACCTTATCATCAGTGTGTCCACACAGAGCCATCCAGAGTAGACTTTCTCAGTGTGTAATGATATTTTATCACTTGGGCCTTAAAATAAGTCAAAGGAAAAGAAATAGGTAAACTGTTGCCTGTTTATTTTGGAAGAATAGAGAAGAAGTTGGACTACTTCCTGGGGCAGAGGTGAAAAAATTAAATAATTTCCAAACCAATCTGAGGCTCAGAAATGAATTGGCCTCTTCCCTGACAGTCTTCCTATCTCTAAAGCATCTTCTCTGTTGTTCCCTTCTGTTCAAAATCTCTTTCTTCCTTACCAGCATAGACAATAGATATACATGGGGAAAGAAGAGAGAGAGATCCTCCTGGTTGATATGACGTATGATGAAGCAGTGCTTGGGATGGAATAGTGGAGTAACCCCTGAGACCTGTAGTCTTTCCCAGGCATGTTTGGCTCTCCCAAGCATCAGAGTGAGGCCCTTGCTTTTGGGTGACTG